>JAZAYU010000051.1:3436733-4036733 GCA_038501625.1 Corbicula japonica
CTGCTGTGTACAACGATCATTTTTTCTTGGAGTTAAGCGATTCTCTTTTGCCACCGCCTGGAAAAGTGGCAGGATGTGGGAAACTTGGAGGGTCAGAATCAGCACAATCACCAAAAACTCTGCAGGTAAAAAGAGAAAAAACGCATATCAGGAATGGCAACATCCAGAAGAAACAGCCTCCCAACACAGCCAAAAATCTTCACTAGTTAAAAGATCTAAGTGCACACTTGATAAATGTTGATTTTTCAAACCATTTCATTGAATCTTCTAAAATGTTGTAAATTGCAATGAAAGAATACCAATTTCCTATTAAAGCATGCAAACAAATTTAAAACTGCTTAACGCGAAAAGCAATTCTCAAGTAAAAAAATCATGGCATCCCCAACAGTTGTCATTATTTTCTCATCTTTGTATCATTAAAATTTATTAAAATCTAAAGGAAATGTTTTGGTTTGCAATTTCGTTGCACTGAAATAATTTCGTAATTTTCTTCTGGGAATTTTGAGCCAGCACATTCTTCTCTATTTTATCCATTACGTGTTCACGTGAATTTGAAGAAAGAAATTCCATTTTTCTCGCAAAACGTTTCTGAGTGGATTGGAAATTTAGGATGATGCAATACTCTGTAATACATTGTGTTGATATGTAACAGCCTTTCAAATTGATTTTGTTTATTCATTTCGATAAAATAGACCAGTAATTCGGTCACAGTTTTTTAATATTTCTGATGAAATTTACGTTATTTTTTAATAAGTCGGTTTTGAAGTTTAATTTACCTCAATGAACTTTTATTTTGTATAATTGAAAAGTAGGCACTTATCAAACAACTGTTAGGATAATATTTTCCTGTTTACGTTTTTTAACGTAAATATTTAATGACGTACAGAGTAACGTCAACATTACGTAGGCAGCATTATCAATCTAGTAGAGATGACATAGACTACTCGAGTAACTGAGTCCTCGATCGAACGTCCGAGTATCGAGCACTAAATCTACTACTAGAGTAATCAGAATTTTTTTTTTAAAAATCATATAAAAAAAAGAAAACCGTTTGTTTTGTTTATAATTCGTTTCGATATACGGCACAATGGCAATTAGACACTATGCGCGATTCACTTAATTGCCACGGGTGAGGTATATTACGCTTTCAAGTTGAAGTGTCATTGTTGTGAAATAACAAACTGCCAAATAAGGGTCCTAACTGGAACTTGTCAATAGTGTCAATTAGCAATGTTTTTATAGCGGTAATACAGATCTATTGTTTGCCTATCACCAGTGGTACCCATTTCACACAAATGTATTGTTTGACAATTAAATAATTGGCGCTCCATACAAAAAATCGAAAATGCCCAATATAGTCATTGATTGGTTCACTTGCATGTGATCATGGTAAATACAAGTTACAATATATAAACACAAGTTCAAGTTCAATATTTTATTAGGCATAAACAATATTGATTCTTGCCCTAAACAATGGCAGATGTATAACATAAATACAAAAGTGAATACAAACAAACAAATAAAAGAACATACATGAACACATACATTATTTTACATCAATGCTAGACTAATATGTATATAGGAGAACAAGCATGACAAAGCACAGTAAAGTTTTGGTATGTTTACATATATGTATAACAAGATACACTAAAGATTGAACATTTCAGAAAAAACTGGTATTTATATTATTAACTGGACATAGTATAATTAAAAATGGTATTGGTATTATTAATTGGACATAGTATAAATTAAATTTTATTGGTATTAATAATTGGACATAGTATAATTAATACACAAACTACTCCACTTAAAGTTCACTAACCCAAGACGATATACCGGATTCCGGATCCCCGATATCTAACTGCATATTAATTAAACGTGATGTCACGTGCCATTGTTTATTTCCGGTTTGTGAATGGTCGTACAGGTGTGATATTTAATTAAGGGGCAGGGGATAGTTTCGCACTTTGGTCCCGGTCGATTTTCTAATTATTTGGGGTAGCCGTGAATAAAATGCATTAAAATCATTGTTTGAATTAAAGATGACATATTCTTTTATAATATTGTATAGTATATGAAATGTGAAATCTGATCACAGTGGCTCAAATGCATTGATGCTAGCTTTGTATGTTCTGAGTTGAATAGTTGCCGGATGAAAACGCATTCGGCCGGGCTGAATTTGAGAATAATTTGGGGGTGAGGTATTTAAATGTCAAATGCTGAAAAATCGAAACGGGTGGGAGACACTTTCCAGCTGCTTGGGAGATTAGGGACACATAAAATATTAGCATGAAAGGGGTTTTATTTGAAAAATCATTGCAGGAAATATTTTGCAGGTTCTCAAATAGGTAGAATTTCGGCCATATTTGCATTGGAAAATCGGGACTTGGGGTGCCTTTAAATGCCTGTGTAGATCAAATGACTGGTTCGGTGGAACAGTTGGTTGTGTTTGTAAAAAGCTAGACCCCTGCAACACAGAAAGTTCAACTACACAATTTTAGCTGTGCAAAGTTTTTATTTTCGGTTAATATAAGCTTGCACGGGGTCCCAGACTCTGGCGGAAGCCTCGGAAACTGTCCCCTAAAAATAAATGTGCTAGTTTAGCGTTTTAAAGCGATAAGCTTTAGTAATTCGCATATTCATTGAAATTGTTTACCAGAATAAAGTAATTACCGTGAAAGTCTACTACAGAATGCTAACACTTGTGGATTTATATGTAAAACATTTTCATGGACTGCAGACCACAGTGGCCACACAAGAAAACTGAATGGTTCAATGTAGAATGCAAACTTGCACAGCCTAGATTTCTAAATGGTAAGAAAAATTTGAAATTTAATGGAACAGATATAAATAAAATATCTTTCTTAGAAAGCCGTAAATATTATTGTACAGTTAAGCGTATGGCGCAAAACAATTATTCTGTTGCAAAATGGTGAATATGCTTAAGTCAATATATGAACATGATTCTGCTTGTATTAAGGTATATGGAAACTTAAGTGACTTTTTGAAATCTTACTCGGATTGAAACAGGGGGAGCCACTCTCGCCAATCCTATTTATTCTTTTCTTAAATGATGTATCTACAAATTTGAATTTTAATACATTAACAGAAAATGACTAGAACCAGCTATGAATTTATATGTTACTTTTGCAGTTGATAAGGTTCTTTTCACCACTGATCCCGTTAGTCTTCAGTCACTAGACAGTTTATATTTATACTCACTTAAGTGGGGATTGAAAATATTTACAAAACAAAAATTTGTATATTTAGTAAACGTAGATCGTTAAATGATCATCGGTGGTATATTAACAATGAACGACTAGAAATAGTTGATTCTTTTTGTTACCTGGGAATTAAATTTACCAATAATGGTTCAATGACTCAAGCCTTAAAATATATATCTGATCAAGCCCTTAAGACAATCAACGGTTTATACCGGTACTCTCTATTTTCAAGACTAAAGTTTAATATGAAATCAAAACTTTTGTTGTTTGACTGTATGGTCTCACCTATTTTGCTAGACTGTTCAGAAATACTAGCAATTTGTAATACGTCATTAATAGAAGGAGTACACATTAAGTTCTGCAAGAAAATTTTAGGTGTTAAAACACAAATTCCAAATATGGCGGTTTTAGGGGAAGTTGGAAGATACCCATTAACGATTTTATTTAAAGAAAGGTTTTTTTTTAAATATTGGCTTAAAATTATATCGAATTCAGATTCAATTGTTTAAAATGTTTTAAAGCCAATATGAAAGAGTTGATTCACCCCTATGTAACCCTTGGGTAAAAAAGTGAAAACGATTTCAGATGATATTGGTATATAGATATTTATGGTTTGACGTAAATCCAAATATAAATTATTTTCCAATGCTTCAAAAAAAGAAACAGGGACCAATTTCAACAAGAATGGCATTCATCACTCATAAGTTATTCTAAATTAGATTATTATGTAAGATTTAAAAAAGAATTTAAATACGAAGAGTATCTGGATTTTGTTAAAAATGATCATTACAGAAAAATATTAACATGCTTTTGTACACCAATTGAAAAAAGAATCTGTCAAAATTGTAGTAAAAATAAAGTCAAAATACCATTTTAATGATCTGTGACAAATATAAACATATTCGAGATACTTACCTCCCAAAATTTGCATGGTCCACCTTAGAAAATTAAAAAATCTAATGGCATCAAAAAAAAGGAAAACCATTTTAGGAATTTGTAAATTTTTGAAAAAAGCATATGATATAAGGAACATTAATTAATATTATATTGTATTCCCTTTCTTGGCTATAATTACTTGTAAAGTGATACCATATCTTTCTATTAGTTTATATATGTGTGTTGCGCATAAATTATGTTTGTAAATTTGTTACACTGTGCAATTGCCAAAGACATGTGTTATGTCGATTTGCTAATAAAAGTTTTTTGTTGTTTTTGTTGTTGAAAATTTCCAAATTTTTGTATTGGTGAATGACGCGAACCAATCTTTGAATATACATGAAAAAAAGATAAAGTAAAACGATTAGTATCACATTCTTTAATTTAACACCAAAATAAATACCGAATACATCAAGTCAAGTCAATTTTTTATTGGAATTAAACAAATACATGTTCAGAGCCAAACATAATTCACAATGGCGGCATATATAGTATAAGAAAAAATACAAGAAAAGTATGATATAAGAGGCATTGTATATGTAGTTAACAAACATATAATATAAGTGATTCGTTTAATTAACAAAATGCGCTACAATAGCTATTAACATGCATTTCAAATTAAAACAATACTCTCTCTTTTTTGCATTGCTAAAAAATAAATTTATCAAGGTTATTTAACTGTTTCTTGCTTTTGGTTTGTAATAATGCTTTGAATTTATAATGATTGGGCCAAGATATATAGTAATTTTTTATCAATTCCGTTCGTAAAGTTCTATATTTAGGGCAAATTAACAGAAAGTGGTATTCAGTTTCAATTTGATGTTGATTACATTGTATACAAAGTCTATTGTTTCTTTCTATGTTTCTAAACCTTCCTTCTTCAATAGCAAATTTATTAGATGAACAACGGAATCTAGATAGAGCTTTTTATATTCACTGTTTTCAATGCAACTCAAATATTTTTCTCTTCTACAAAATCACATTTAAACAATTTATACGAATCAAGCTTTGAAAAGTTTTCTAATTCTGAATACCATTTTTGTAAGTACTGATCATATATTCTTTGAATAACTCTTTGGATTTCTATTGGTTCTATGTTTACCTTATTACACAGATATGAAAAACCTAATTCTTTCAACATAGAATTCAAATTTATTAACCAGCTGTTTATATGTATACCATTTACGTCCTTTAAAAACAACATTTTATAAATAAATTAATCCGGTAACTGTAATATTCGATACCAATATTTAACAATTCTTACTTTTTTTCGATTATCTTACGATAATCCGTTTATTTTTCATATTTTACAACCAAAACAGCAACAAAATTTATATATAAACAATTGCTAAGCAAAGTAGGAATAGAGTACGGTGACATATTAATATATAGCTAACATCAAGTATGTGTTGTATATGACCGTAACAAATCTCATATTGTTAATTGGAGATGCTTCAAGAATTTTTATATCAATATACATTTTTCATTTTTCTTTCGTAGTATTTACATAAAATATATAATTCTCCGTATAACAGTTTTTCAACATTATAATGTTCAGTTCTCCTCTCACTTAAATAGTATGATCTATATATACATGAACCTATTTGACTTAACAAAATATTTACTTGTTGATATTCTTTCATCGATATTTTATACCCAACAACAATACGCTCTAAGCAATTCATTCTGACTGAAAATCCACATTTTTTAAAAAAAATGGAAGAAACTATCTGCCAAAAGGTTTTAATTCTTGTACACTCTATAAAAAAGTGATTGTAGTCTTCATATTGTCTGCAATAGTTACATAAAGGAGAGTGTGAAAGTTTCCATCTGAACAAATTTTCATTAGTCGCAATAATTCTATGAATTGTTTTGAATCTAAATTCCTTTACTTTGTTATCTAATATAACTTTGTTTAAAATATAGTAAAAAGAGGTCCATTCAATTGCTTTACCAAATAGCCTTTCCCAAAAAGTATGTACATAGGGTTTTTCAAACTTACTTTGAAGAAGTGTTTGATAAAAATATTTATTTGAAAAATCTATATTCCTTTTCATTTCAGTTTTGACGTTAGTTTTGACCGATTCTTCTATTTTTAACATATTTTTCCATGATCTTGGTATCGCAGACTGAATGTTTTTTACTTGCGAGATCCAATTTGTTTTGTTTACTAGAGTTTCATAAATCTTTATCGGGTCTATTTCCCCAGAATCGTTTATTTTATCATTAATATATAAAATATTTGATTTAATAAAATTGTGGAAGATTAGAGATTTACCATTTAATAATTTAATATAACGATTTCCCCATATAATTTGTTTAAGAATATCATAATATGTCTTGGGTTCTTGGGTTTGTTTTTTTTTTTTTTTTTATTAAAAGAGATGTACGTTTCTATATTATGTTTATAGAAAACTGGTACATTGTATCTTGTTTTGGTAAGGACCTGTACGAATCAAGTTGCATATCAAAAATAAGATATTTTTGTCCAAATTGACTAAGAAAAATGTTTGGGATTACTTTCCAATTAGCTTGTGTCTGATTGTCTACTAGATTTTTTATCCATTTTAAAGTTAAAGCTTTTGAATATGTTTCTAAATCGGTTATTTCTAAGCCACCTTGTAATTTATTTCCTATTAAGGTCGTCCTTTTAATTTTTTCCTTTTTGTTGGACCATAAAAACTTAAAAAATAAAAAATATGCATATCAGGAATGGCCACATCCAGCATACAAAGCCTCCCCACACAGCCAAAAAGTAGAGAGGAAAAAAATGAAATATGCATATCAGGAATAGCCACATGCAGCATACACAGCCTCCCCACACAGCAACAGAAGAGAGGAAAAGAGAGCATGGTATAATAATAATCAGTTTCAAAATGGACGCCACAAACAAATAACAAAAGTGAGAACCAGAGGGGTTACCGCCTTGGAACGGTCAGTGGCAAAACAAAATGCCACTGGGGGTTTAAACCAGGTTCTAGGGTGCACCAACCTCACACTTGCCCCAACTGGTTCTCGTATTACAAAACAAGTACAAATTGTCTTGGTGAAATAACTCCAACCCAACCATCAGCTCAACAATGTTGCATGCAAAAGCATACAAACATATAAACATAAGAATTTAATAGCATTGCAAAGCCAAAGGGCGGGTACTCAATGATCTTACCGAGACCAGAGCATCTGGAGTAAAATCAGCAAGAACACGATGACAGGGATAAAAGAAACAAATCGAGCTTCTAGGTTCTTTTAAGAGAGAGAAAAGAGAGCATGGTATTATAATAATCAGTTTCAAAATGGACGCCACAAACAAATAACAAAAGTGAGAACCAGAGGGGTTACCGCCTTGGAACGGTCAGTGGCAAAACAAAATGCCACTGGGGGTTTAAACCAGGTTCTAGGGTGCATATTGTATTTAACATTGTATTTAGATCCTGTAGAATTTTACCCGGTATTTTCATTACTTGCAGGATGTAATTTAGTTTTGGCATAATGAGAGTTTTTTATACCAATATTTTTTCCATAAAAAGTAAGGGGTCTGTCACTCCATTTATCAATAAGGTACTGGCATTTTTGTACTTTTTCATTCCAATTTCAATCGCAAATATCTTTCTCTGTTCCAAAATAAATACCTAATGCTTTTACTTGAGTAGAGAATTTTATGTTACATACGTCGTGATTTTTTAGTTTCGCTCTTTCTATCCATAAACCTTCTGTTTTATTTTTGTTTAAAATCAGACCTGAATATTCACCAAATTCTTCAATTAATTTTAAAGCTATTGTAATTTCATCTTCATTTTTTAAAAATAAAGTTGTGTCATCGGAAAGTTGTGTTATCTTTAGATTTGATACTGAGTTATTATGTGTGTCCATTACCCGTACACCGGTTATATCTTCACAGTTTTTTTTTTAATTTTTAAAGCCATTATTGCGGCAACAATAATAAACAAAAGGGCTGGCAGAGGACATCCTTGTCTAATGCCACGATTTAATTTAAAAGATTGTGATTTCCAACCATTATTTATCACGCACGATGTAATATTGTTATAAAATGTGTGTACCCATTTAATGAATGACGTTCCAAATCCAAATTTTTTCAGCACGGCTACCATAAATTTCCACTCTAAAGTATCAAATGCCTTTTTGAAGTCTAAAAATAGAATAGCTGCATGAATATTAAGTATATCCGCATAATCAATTACATCTTGAACTTGTCTTAAATTATAACCAATGAATCTGTTTTGTATAAAGCCCTGTTGGTCTAAACTAATAATTGTTGGTAAGGTTTTTTGTAAACGTTTAGCAAGAGTTCCTGCTGCTATTTTATAGTCGATATTGAGAAGAGATATTGGTCTCCAGTTTTCGAGATTTTCTGGATCACCTTTTTTGTAGATTAAAGTAAATACACTTTGTTTTTGTGTGGCTGAAGCTCTCCGGCTAAGTATCCTTCATTAAGGCTATTATAACAAGAAAACCTTATTTGTCCCAAAATGTTTGATAAAACTCAACCGTTAGTCCATCAAGACTGGGACTTTTATTTAATTTCATATCTTTGAGCGCTTCAAAACATTCGTCATATGTAAGAGGACCTTCGCAAACTTTGGCTTCTTCACTGTTTAAAATATTTGGTAATATAGTGTTATTTAAATAATCGTCACAATTTACGTGCTGGTTATCACTTTTAATTAAGTTTTCATAAAATTTAACCTCTTCGTTCAATATGGCGGATAAATCGGTGATAGAGTTTCCGTTTATTTTAACAGAACTTTAAACATTTCTGCTTTGTCTCGATTTTTCTAAACTAAGAAAGAATTTTGTATTTTTTCGTTAGTTTCTAGTAGTTGAGTGCGTGACCTTATCTGTGCTCCGCGTGCTCAAAATGAATAAATGTTTTCGATTTCTTTCTCTATTTGTATAATTTCAGTTTTTATTTGGAAGTTTATGTGGTTATCATTTAAACTGTATAAATGTTTTAATCTATTTTCTAACGTATCTAACTCATTTTGCCTCTCTCTTGCTTTTTGTTTTGCAAATGCTATTGATTTTTCCTTAATTTTATTTTTACAAAGTTCCCACTTAAGTCGATGACTATGTATATTTGAAACATTAAATGAGTTTATAATAGCGGAAATGTTATTTATAAAAACATCATCTTCCAAATAAGTATTATTTAATTTCTAATAACCCGGACCTCTTTTTGATGGAGGTCTTAATTTTAGGGAAATTGCAAGGTGATCTGTACTTTTAATTATTACAGGTCGGATATCCGATTGTAAAACGCATGAAATTAATATTTCTTCCATCAACCAAAAGTCTATACGGCTTTTCTCTATACTATTTTTTCTTCGCCACGTATATTGTTTATTGTCTTTATTTTTGATACGCCAAATATCTTTAAGATTGTGACTTTTTATTAACGACTGCAAATGTTTTGAAGAATCTTAAAATAATGCGTTTGAAACCCTGTCAATCTTTCCTAGAACCTCATTAAAATCTCCTCCGATTATTTTTAAACCTTGAGCCTTTTCAGTTAAAATTTTTTAAATATAATTGAAAAAATGTTGTCTTTCTTTCTTATTGTTACTTGCATAGATATTCATAAGCGAGTATATGTTATTTGTTAATTTTACATTTAAGAAAACATATCTACCAGAGACATCATAATCAAAATCTAGGATATCAAAAACAAAATGTTTACTTATCATAATACTACCACCCCTACTTGCCCGTTCTCCATATGAGTGAAATAAAGACCAATCATTAAATTCTAATTTGACTATATTTTCAATATCCCTAGTTAAATGTGTTTCCTGTAAAAATACTAAATTTGCTTTCTGTTGATTCAACCATTGTAAAAGTCGCAATCGTTTTGCTTTATCTCTTAATCCTTGAGTATTTAGCGAAATGAGATGAAGGGGGGTTCTACAGTCTTCGATTGTTACTGAAAAAAATTATTATATAATAAAATTCACAAAATCGTAAGTATGAAAATACATTGAACAAACACAAAAAGAAACTCATTTACGATAATAAATGAAAGTTGAATGAATGTGTGCGTATGCTTGCATGCGCTTGTGTGTGTGTGTGTGTGTGTGTGTGTGTGCGTGCGTGAGTGTGAGCGCGTTGCGTGAGTGCGTGTGTGTACGAGCGTGTGTGTGTGTGTGTGTGTGTGTGTGTGTGTGTGTGTGTGTGTGTGTGTGTGTGTGTGTGTGTGTGTGTGTGTGTGTGTGTGTGTGTGTGTGTGTGTGTGTGTGTGTGTGTGCGTGCGTGCGTGCGTGCGTGCGTGCGTGCGTGCGTGCGTGCGTGTGTCTGTGAGAACTTTAGAGATCAAAAAGTGTTTCTCTATTTTGACGTATTTCTGAGAATGAAAAGCATATATACACAAATAAATAAAATGTTTAAACAGTTACAAAATACAAAAACGGTACATGCCACAAATATTTTACATAGTTCAGAAAACAATAACAACATAAAAACTGCATAACAAAGAATCACAATATTACATACGAAATATGTCTTTTCTCATGTATCACGTTAAAAAGCAATATATTACCGTGGTTTGTATTAAAATACATGCTTATAAATTAATATTTTACTAGTATATTGACAAATAATACAAGTTTCATATTTTGTGATTTTTATCTGAAACACATATTTTTATCATAAACATATATTTACTTATACTTATTTTTAATTGATTAAACAAAACTATTATTTAATACTTGCATTTAACAGATATGAGATTGAAGTAATATTTTGTTTTATTTTTAAACGTTTTTTCAAACTGCTTATTCATAAGTGCAAAATCATGCCTATCCATAATCCAAAAAAGTCTAGTCCATGTTCGTGTCCGACGCATATAATCGCAGTCATGAAAGAAAAGATTATGCTTATTAACTGTCTTTGTTTCTCTGTTTCTTACTTTCCTCGCGTATTTGTTCGACTGGAGTAGGTGGCGAACTCGTGATCTATTCTGTTTTGTGTTTGTTGAGAGTGTTTGTTTTGTCTAGCCCGGGAACCACGAACTTATTAATAAGCGGCTGACAAGACGTCGAGGAATGCGTTTGTTTTGTCGCCTTCTTGTGTCGTCTTGATTTAGTACCGTTATCCGTAGACAAATGAGGTTCAAGTTGGGGAGACGGCTGTTTCAATATAGCTTTCGATGCTTTGGAAGAATCTTGTTTTGTTAACGGATCACCCTCGGAACCTCGTGTGACTGAAATATTATCACCTTCGTCGTCCGAGGAAGACGTGGATGCACAAGAGGGGGAAATTGATTCTTCCTCATCTTCGGAATGCAATATTTGGCAGTCGTTTCTCTTATGTCCGAATTTATTGCATTGCGAGCATTTCCAATCGTTTTCGCATTGAGAGATATGGTGTCCTGTTTGTAGACATTTTGAACACGTAACAACTTTTTTTACTTGTCCACGATGTATCACCTTTCCTTTAAAATTCCCGAAAGTCATGAAACGATTCAATGGTTCTTTAAGAGATGACGCTTTTACTATTATCAGTCGATCTCCAGTTTCACAGTTTGTTAACTTAACTGCAATGCGGAGTTTTTCACGGGTAGACGATATCACATCTAGCCCTTTTAGAATCAGGGTTCTAGTAATAAGACCCTCGTCCACCGAAAGAGGAATATCTTGAATACGAATTCTCAAAGTATTTTCACCATCAAGGCGTAACGGATTGGTATTTAGGAAATTCAAAGATTTACCCTGTATGGTGACTCCTTGAGCGAGAAGAGTAACTTTGTCCTCTAAATTATCAAGGTAGATTCTCCACATACCCCGAACCCGTTGCAGGCCTGATATATGAGATCTATCGATCACGTTTCCAATACTTATATAAAGTTCTTCATGTAATATTTCAAATGGTAATCTTCCAAATTCACCAAATACTGCAGAATTTGTAGTTTGCACATTAACACCTAATAGCTGTTTTAAGAATTTCAAGTGTACTCGTTCAATGCCAGGGGCTTTATGAAATCCCCAAATATCTGATCCATAAAATAAAATAGGTGAAATCATAGCGTCAAACTATTTTAATTTTTCTGAAATACTTAAAGAAACCTCATCAAAAAGAAAATTTAGTGAAAATAATGCTTTTAATGCTTGATCTGACTTTTTAGGTCTTTAATAGTTACCTTTCGATGATATGTTAACACTAGGGTAAGTAAACTGCTTAACTACAGCCAATAATTTGTTATCATAAAACAACTGCACATGCTCTTGTCTGTTTCCGGTTTTAAAAACCATTACAACCGTTTTGTAAGTGTTAACAGAAACGCCCCATTTAGTACAATAACTTGCTAATTTATTCAGTAATAATTGAAGACCTTATTCAGTCTAAGAGAATAATGCTAAATCGTCAGCAAATAGCAATAAGAAAATCTGCATTTCATCCAAAGTAAAACAAGGTACATCAGCACTATTTAAAGATTCATACATATCATTAACAAAGAAAATAAACAACAAGGGCGATAGGGGCTCACCCTGCTTTACACCCATATATTTGTCAAAATTCTCTGATAAAGTACCATTACTTCTAACACAAGCCTTTACACTCAAATATATACTTCGCAGGATCTTAACTTTTTTCGATGAGACTCCCTGAACAATAAGTTTATACCAAATACCATTTCTATACAACATATCAAAACATTTACGAAAATCGATCATTGATACATAAAGTTTTCTTTTCTAATGTTTAATTATCTTGTTTATTATTAATGTTAATACAAATATGCAATCAGTTGTGCTTTTGTCTTTTCTAAATCCAAATTGATAGTCAGATAGCAAGTTATTGCTTTCAGCCCATTTACGCAATCGCGTATCTAATAATATCGAAAATATTTTAGAAAAAACACTTGTTAAAGTTATTCCACGATAATTGTTAACATCGCTCGGATCACCCTTTTTGGGTACCGGAATTATAACCCCTGAGCACCATGAGCTAGGATAAATACCCTTAGCGAAAATGTAATTAAAGAGCTTACACATGAGTGGTGATAAAATACTTTTACAATCAATAAATATTTCGGGGATTAATAAATCCGCGCCCGCACCTTTACCGCGCTTCAACGAATTCAACGCTTGTAATACCTCACCATTAGTAAAGTCACAATCTAATTGGTCAATATTAATAATATTTTCATGTTCATATAATTGATCTTCAACTAAGTCATTTTTAAAAACTTCATCACTTGAAAAAAGATTTTTGAATGTTCAAAAAATTCATAATGTGATACTTTCGATTTATTTTTTGTTTTCCTTAGTTTCCTTATTTCACTCCAAAGCTTTTGAGGACTAGATTTGGATAACACACTCATTTTATTTTTCTGTAGCAAGTTAAATTTTGTACGAGCCCTTCGTTTAGCCAATCTGAATAAGCGGCGATTCGTGATCAGCATTTCCACATTAGTCGGCGATCTGTTTTCACGATAAATTTTATTTGCATATTTTAAAATTCGCCTCGCGATTTCGCATTCATTGTTTTACCAGGGACTTTTATATTTTCGCTTACTTACACGGTTAGGATTTATAGTCTTTTTTATACCAAACATCTTAAAAGCTTCATTATATAGCATATCAGAGATTGTATTAATTCCTACATCTAGAGGTACATGTATAACTTCTGCAATGACATTGTCAACGACGGAACTAAACTCGAGAATTTGATCAGATATAACATTTTTAAAATCATTTGCTTTATCAGTATTCCATAATAATTTCTCATAAGAAATAGTATCATATTTTAAATTATCAACTTCATAATTCAAATTTAAGATTAAATTTGTTGGCCTATGCGAGGAAAACGACCTCAAATCGTGCACGACAAAACTATTGACAAAGGGAAATCAGAGCATAATCTATAAGACTATTACCATTGCTAGATAAGTATGTAAGCGAACCATATCGATCACTTGGCACACGGCCATTTACAATTTTAAGATCAGTACTAATACATAGTTCAATAAGCCTTTTGCCTGATGCATTAACAACATGGTCCATGATTTGTCTCTCAGGTAAATTCTGGAGAATACTCTCAGAGTCATCATTTTCTATAACATGTATAAAACGATCGAAATCTGAAGATGATTGTATAATGTCTGATTTTTTACCACAACGGGCATTCATATCGCCAATTACTGAAATTTTACCAAGAGGTGAGAATTCACGAATATTTTGATTCAGAATTTCAAAGAAATCTGTATCTACCAAATTATAATATACAGAGTTGCATAATTGTATGTATAAAAGCAGACAAAATATCATGCTCAGAATGGAAATATGTTTTACAAAGTTTCACCCAAATAATACCCCTACTGTCAGTTTTAACAATCCGAATTCCCTCTTTAAGCTTATCTTTAAAGAATAGGCATACTCCACCATGCCCTCTTCTAACATTTGGTTTTAAAGATTCTACTCGAGGCACTGTAATGCATTGATATCCATCCATAGAAAATAAGTCATTTTTTCGTTCCCAAGTTTCACTGAAAAAAAGAACATCATAACTTTTAACAAAATTTAAAAAAGTCTTCATCTTTTAAACAGCTAGATAAACTTTCAACATTCCATGATAGGAAGCTTAGGTCAGTCTTTTCCTGTGTATCCTACACACAATTATCAGCGTCAATGACCGGTGATGGCACGTATTCTACATCGTTCACAAATAGCTTGTCCCTCACTAAGACTGCTCTCTGACCCTTGGAGCGTTTTTCATGCATGATGGGGATCAGCGATTTCCGGCGTTCCTGAACCTCCTGTGGCCACTAGTCGGCGACATTATATGGAGTGGGGCGTAAGTTAACAGCTTTTAAATACTCCATAAGTAAAGGTTTCGCTTCTTCGTCAAATTTTGCGACAATCGGGCGGATTTCCTCTCTATTAAATTTGCCAATACGGTGAGCCCTGACGATTCTTACAGTATTTTGTGGATCCTTGATTTTAAGAACATCTTCACAAATACGATTAACCTTTAATCTGCAATCATCTGTGACAATTACGGGTCTGTCAGCCGTTGTTTCACGGACCGGAAACTGACTGCCGTGTTCAGCAGACAATGCCTCTAACGTGCGTTCCCCCGAGCGTTCTGTTTCCATAGATTCGCTGCTTTGAAGAGGTGAAATTTAAGTATTGATCCTTGGTTCATGAATGAAGAAATTTGAGACGGGACCCTCTGGTATACAAAAATAAAAGATTGTCACGCATAGATCGAAATTTGAGGTCTATGACGCTATCACTCAAGCTTTGGCTATTTTGTTTCAATGTTTTACTTTCAGCAGACAATTTTTGAATCTGGCTCTCAAGTTGATCAACTTTTCGTTTATTTAAGTTTGCGCACTCTGAAAGTGTATCATACTGCTCGCACGTAAACTTCTGGCTGTTTTCAATATCGCTTATTTTTAAGTCCATTGAATTTACCCGAGCCGCTAAATCGCTCACTATTGTTTGAATCTTGTCAAGTTGACACAGTTTCTTGTCAATTTGCTCCAATTTTTGCATAATTGGTTGTAATAGGTCAGAAGATACTCGATAGGACACTTTGTTGAGATTGTTGACTGTTTTGTGTAAGAATCGGTGATCCGGAGTTCATAAAACCATACATAGGCGGGTACTGGTATAATGGCGGCACTGTGTACTGGGGTGTATTAAGACAATTCATTTGACCGGTATTTTGTGGCCCACTATTAAAATTCACAGTACCTGAAGGCGATTGTCCGCTCTGTGCCATATTTACACTGTCTTTATTAGTATTCCGATTCTTTTTCTTACACTGTGTATCTAAGTGTTTGTCCGCAGGTTTATCAACAGGTGAAATGCCAGGTGAGGCTGGTTTGCGTTTTTTGCTTTTAGTCATTATAATCAACACATAAAGAGATCATGAAATGTCTTCAAAAGCGACATGATAACGTTGTAACGTTTTAACACTGTTATATCCAAATAGTTCACCCATAAAACACTTAAAATCCAATATTTTTGTATTTTCTCTGCCTTTTTAAAAAAAAACACCGCCATACTTCGCGCATGCGCACTAATTCGCAAAATGCTTCCTGCAAAGTCGTGTGTGTGTAGTTACTTCAAACGGGCACAGAAGGATAAACAGTCAAACGTAGTTCCGAGTTGGTCTACAACGGGGGAACTACAAGCATACTTAACCATCTAAAGTTGAAACATAATACGAGATTACGCCCAAAAAGCAGACAGACGAGCCCCATGGTGTTAGTTTAGTTCGATTAATTTATTTGATTTGATTATTTCAAGACATAATACTATTCCGACCACCTTATATGTACATGTCCGCACGACTGTGTTGTAACGTTGATGCGATATGTTGATTTATTTTAAAAATATAAGATATAACACAATTTTAATGTATAAGTATCTTTATTTATATTTGGTATATGATATAAATACTGAGTAGGTTAAAGCTGATATTACACGAACAGAATAATCTCTTTAAAATCGGAAATCCTTCGAGTGCTCGATCGGAAGATCGTCCGAGAACTCAAGTACCAATTTTACTTCTCGTTGCCATCCCTGCAATCAAGGAAATAGTTTTCTTCGCATTTTTACTTATCACGAAAAATGCACAAAAAAGGAAGTATTTCTTTTGCATTTACGAATAAAATCAGTATTTTAAATAACACATATAAAATTATGTCCGTAAAGAGCATTTCGACGCCACGTTTGCATTCTTCAGGCGTTAAACGTTTATTGTTATAAAATTTTATTGTGTTTTTTTTAAGATTGTCTGGTGTCGGTGAACATGTGGACATCAAAATCGATTGTAAAAAAACTTTATTTAGATTGCCGCATCGTGATTACGTATAAATAGCGTATGCCAACGCGGATGACGTAAAACTTATGCACGGTTTTCAAAAATACATTAACAAACGATCTAATTGGTCACTTTTTGTCCGTAATTTTTTATGAGAAAGACATTGAACTCACTCTTTAATTATTATCATCAGCCCACAACATTCTCCAACTTAAGCTTTCAGCTTGTAATAATTGACCTTGGAACAGTTTGGCGAAAGTTATCCTTAATTTTGCTAAAAATTCATTTCTTGCATAAAAGGTAAAACAAACAGAAATTTGCTCAAAATTCCTTGTTTTATTTTAATAGAACGCCTCATTAGTAGGAAAAACAGAAAACATGATTAATCAACAAGACATTTGTTTAAATAAACCCCTTTCAAAGTATCCAATTTTAAAATTACCTCCCTTTCAATTCAAGACTGTTCTTATTTTGACCCGACGGTGTTAGTAAATGGTATTGGATTCATTTAAGAAAAAAAATCAATAAAGATTAAAAAGGCATTAAACAATTAATTTCAATTCAAAACAGTTCTTTCCACAACCTCTCTTGACGTAGGAAAGAAACGAAACTTGCATACATTGTAAACATATACAATTAATGACCAATTAGAACTTTGGTTGAGTGAAATTATTTTTTATTTATCCTATTTAACATAGTGTCAAACTCTCTTTTAATTAGGATAATTTTATTGTGAGATATTCAAAATTGAAAAGGGTGTACTAATAACTTTTGACAAGTGTAGAGAAAAAAGCATGTGCGATAAAATGAGCCATTTCAAAATATGACACCACATACCCTAGAATCCGGTTTAAACCCCCGTGGCAAGTTGTTTTGTCACTGACCGTTCCAAGGCGGTTACCTACGGGTTTTCTTCTTTTCTCGGGAGGAGCTGTGTTTTGTGAGTGTGGAGATTCCTTATATGCATATTTCATTTTTGTCTCGCAGAGTGCTTCAATGAAAACCGATGTTTTTGAGTCTAAATCCCGGCTTCTAGCTGGCCATAAGCATCTGTCCTCTTTGCAAAGAGGTATACGGGCCGGTGTAGTCCAATATTTGCAATGACAGACAAACAAAATTATGAAAACTTCCTTGGTGACCGTAATAATTAAATTAATTTTAATTACGAAAAAAAATGCAGTAATTGTAATTTGCTAAAACAGGTGTTGATTGCATTTATTGATTGTTTTATAAACTTAATAAATATGATGTTATGCCTCATTAATACAGAATGGAAACTGTTCAAATAATCGATAATAATACTACGTTGACATATTTACGGTTGATGAATAAGACAATTTAATAATTAAAATAATTATATATCTTATGCTTAAGTGTAGTTTTGCAAAAGGCTTGTTATCAACTGTTGATTACTTCCTGTTGCTATCTTCCAGTTCATGTCGATGATTGCTATAAAACAAAACCACTGATTGCGCGTATTCACGCATCTACATTGATAAAGCAAAGTTTGCAACTTTTGAAAGTTGACTACTATCATACTGAAGATAAAACTGTTGAATCGGCTATACCAAATTATTTCAAGAATACTGAAACACCCATCGTTTGTTATAAATATAACAAGCCTATAAGAAACACAATTTTCAATTACAACAAAATTACCTCGGATTTACAGATTGTTGAAAACACACCATTATCTTGAGACTGTTCTAATTCAAAATTTTGCTATCAACCTGCCGGTCATATCGTTACAGGGGATCTAAATGTTATCAAAGACTTTAGAATCCGCAATTTAATTTCAAAAGGTCCAAAATACAGAATTCCATCGGACATCGACTTTAATACATGTCGTGCGGAAATTGCAGAGTCTTTAAACTCTTTTTGCAATAAATGGTGTAAACGAGAACATGCTGAGCCTAATGCTCTTTCAAACTGGAAAAAACAAATATTCAAAATAATTGACACTCGTATATCCTTCTATAAAAGAAACAAAGCTTTACTACCACCTCGACCTCGTTTTAACTTTCGTCATTTGAAAAAGGGTATTCAAGATTTTCACAACAAATTTGTTTTAACACCTGCTGATAAGGCTTCAAATAATGTTATTATAGTGTGACGTATACACTATATTAATGTTCAAACTGAAGAGCTGAATAGCACTAATGCTTATACACTGACTTCTTCATCTGAGAGTGATATTGTTACTGCACACACTCTACAAATTACAAAATTTAGAATCAGTGTTGAGCCTAAACAAGACAAAGTACCTACTATGTATTGGTTGCCTAAAATGCACAAAACACCGTACAAAGCAAGATTTATCGCTAACTCTAGTTCTTGTACAACAACAAAGTTATCCGTGCTCTTAACATCTTGTCTAACAGCTATAAAAGAACATGTAATTAGGTATTGCGAAAAAGTTTTTGAAACTACTGGCAAAAATTTATTTTGGTCTATAAAAAATTCAAATGACGTTTTGAAGAAACTTAAATCAAATAATTTTCAGGCGTTCTGTTTGTCTACATATGATTTTTCTACCTTGTATACTTCTCTCCCTCATAATTTAATAAGAGACAAGCTAACCAGTCTCATTGAAAAAACTTTTGCTAGAGAAAATAAAACATTTATTGCTTGTAATGAACATAGGACATTCTTTACAGATGGTTCTTATGATAATTATACTTCATGGACCTGTCAAGACCTTATCCAGGCGCTCACATTTTTATTGGATAATATTTATTTGAGATTTGGTACATCTATTTATAAACAAGTAATAGGCATTCCAATGGGTACTAATTGTGCACCCCTTGTTGCTGATCTGTTTTTATACTGTTATGAAAGAGATTTTATGTTATCTCTTTCTACCGAACATCAAGATGATATTATTACAGCTTTTAACAACACCTCGAGGTACCTTGATGATTTATTAAATATAGATAATAGCCATTTTCCATCGCTGGTTAATAAGATTTATCCTAAAGAACTACAACTTAATAAAGCGAACACTTCAGAAAAGCAAGCAAACTTCCTTGATTTAAATCTATCCATCGAAAATGGTTACGTCACTACTAAAATTTATGATAAAAGAGATGATTTTAATTTTAATATAGTAAATTTTCCGTTTCTAGACGGCGATGTTCCTCGTGCAACTTCTTACGGGGTTTATATCTCTCAGCTTGTTCGCTTTTCAAGAGCTTGCAAAGGTGTGAATGATTTCAATGAACGTAATCTTTGCATTACAGAAAAACTTTTAAAACAAGGTTATCGGTATCACAAATTAAGGAAAACCTTTTGCAAGTTTTACCGCCGATATCCAGATCTAATTCATAAATACAGGTGCAGTTTAAAATCACTATTGCAACAAGGAATTTCACAGCCAGTTTTTTATGGAGATTTAATTTATAAACTTAAGAAGATAAAAGGCGATAGTAATTTCTCCCGATTATTCGTAAAAACCATCTGTAAATTTAAAAAGAAAGGTTACCAACATGATATTTTACAGCGCTCTGCAGGCCTGGTGATTAACCCATCTACAGTTGATCATTATGCTTACCTCTTTGGTTGCACGACGGTGACAGGGGTGTAAGAGTTTATGAAGGTTTATGGGGAAATCTTTTCTTTAAAGAACCTAGAAGCTCGATTTGTTTCTTTTATCCCTGCCATCGTGTTCTTGCTGATTTTACTCCAGTTGCTCTGGTCTCGGAAAGATCATTGAGTACCCGCCCTTTGGCTTTGCAATGCTATTAATTGTTATGTTTATATGTTTGTATGCTTTTGCATGCAACATTGTTGAGCTGATAGGTGGGTTGGAGTTATTTCACCAAGACAATTTGTACTTGTTTTGTGATACGAGAACCTGTTGGGGCAAGTGTGAGGTTGGTGCACCCTAGAACCTGGTTTAAACCCCCAGTGGCAATTTGTTTTGCCACTGACCGTTCCAAGGCGGTATCCCCAAAGGTTCTCTTCTTCGTTAATTGTTTGTGGCGTCCTATTTTAATTGACATACGTATATAAAACATGCACTCTCTCTCTTCCTCTCTTCTTTTTCGCTGCGTGGGGAGGCTGTGTATTTTGAGTGTGGCGATTCCTGATATGCATATATTACCTTTTTGGTTATTACCAAATTTCAAGTTAAAAGTTTATCAGGCATATCAGCAAATACATGCTTTTGGCCCTTATCAACTAAACAAGAGAATATGGCATACATATTGAACATATGAGAAGACAATTATAACATAACAAGTAAACTAGGGCATATAGCATACATATTGAACACATTAGAAGAAAACACAATAATAACATTACAGGTAGATTAGGGAATATAGCATACTTATTAAACACAAAAATATTATAAGTTTCTGTTTAATGATAAATAATAATAATAATAATAATAATAATAATAATAATAATAATAATAATAATAATAATAATAATAATAATAATAATAATATAGAAAAACAACAGCAACAAAACAAGTTCAAAAGTATATCGTACCGTAAAAAATTAAATAAGTTTTAATTTATATTGTACGATATTGCATTGCTTCCTTTATGAATTTTGAGATATAAGTCAAAGATTTGGTGTTTTTCGAAGACATCATTTTGCAGATTTTATGTTATTCGGCCACTGAACGTTTCCAATATATTTTAAACGCAACTCTCTAAATTTCTGACAACACAAAATAAAATGATATTCGGATACAACAAGGTTTTGATCGCATAAGATACATATTCTATTTGCCCTTTCAATACCGTGATATCTACCCGCTTCAATTGCAAGTTGGTGAGAACTTAATCTAAAACGCGTATACCATTTTCTTAGTTCTGTATTTTTTATTTTATAGATATAATCCTCGAAGACAAAATCTTGTTTATATTGACAATACATTTCGAGTTTCGGCATAGAATTTATACTGTTAGGCCACTCCAGAATTTATACTGTTAGACCACTCCAGAATTTATACTGTTAGATCACTCCTGAATAAATTGATCTCTAAGCCTTCTTTTAATTGCAGGTAAATAATTTATTCTATGAAGATGTAATTTGTCAATTTCCTGCATATTATACACCCCCAGACTTCAGCTCCATATAACAATATAGGAGCAACCATGACATCAAAAAGATTAAATTTGGTTTTAACATACAAATCAACTCTATCAAATAAAAAAGAAGGTGAAAATAGGCCTTAAGTGCCTGATCTTGTAATGTTTAAACACAGAGTTAAAATTTAATCTAACACCTAAGTAAACGAAATTATCTACAGTTTCAGCCTTCTCACCATTTATAAAAAAGTCTCTGTTTTTGTTTCCTGCTTTCAAAAACACAATTTTTTTTATTATTTTTTTTTTTCGGGGGGGGGGGGGTTAACATTAATTTCAAGACCCTATTTTATTAAAACTTGTAAAAGATTATCTATTTGAGCTTTTAAACTATTTGGGTTTGTAGTGAATAATACAATATCATCAGCAAACAGGAAAACAGGATGAGATACTTGTTAAGAAGTTATAAATCAGTTTCAGTCATCTGATTTAAATCAATTGTTTCTAAAATATCGTTTGCAAAAAGAAAAAATAGAATTGGTGATAACTGCACACCTTGTCTTAGTCCAATTGTAACGTCAAAAAAGTCTGACATAGTGTGTAATAGTTGAACACAAGATTGAACACCTCTAAATATTGATTTAACCATATTTAACATCTTGCAGCTTATTCCAGTTTTAATAAGTTTTTCCCATAATGCATCGCGATTAACAGTATCAAAAGCACGCTTATAGTCAACAAAAATACACAATAGTCTAGCTTTTTTTGATAACACCTTTTGAATTATTGAATGAAGAACAAAAATCGCATCAAATGCAGAGTGATCATCTCTGAAGCCAAACTGGGAGGAATTGAAAACAGCTTCATCCTCGCGCCATTAATTTAATCTGTTACGTAAAAGAAGTGAAAATATTTTAGCCATAATATTAACAAATGATAGTGTCTCTAGCTGGGAACGAACCCGCACCGTCACGGCGACAGCGCATAGCCATGCCATTCCTGCAACGTAACCAACTGAGCTAACCGAGACAACGCCAAAAAAACGTTGATCGGATAGCCATGATATACGTAACAATCACTGCATGACATCGGTAAAGGGTTAGGAGTAATACCCCTGTAATTGGAACAGTTATTTTTTCTCCCTTTTTGTATATTGGAACTATAACACATTTAGTCCATGACTCTGGATATATGCAATTATCAAAAATATGATTAAACAGAGTGCATAAATAGGGAGCTATGAAATCACTTGAGTCGATTAAAAATCAGCAACATCATTTTCATAATCACTACTTTTATATCTTTTAAATGAATATATAGGGTTTTTTTTTATTTCTTCAACACTAAATGCGCTGTCTAACCGATCGATGTACACATTTTCAATGCGTTCATTATGAAAATCATGTATTCTAGTTTGATCGGAGACACTGTTTGCATTAATACAAAAATGTTTGGCAAATTCTTTAATATTTTAATCATTAGTAGAATAATTATGTGTAGACTTACGTGTTAATTTAAATATTTCCAAAAATTTCGCGGTGATGTTTTTAAGTTTCGATAATTTCTGTATTTCGTTGGAATTTAACATATTTTTTGCTTTTCGTTTTACTTTAGAAAATTCAGATCTGCTATTAAGAAAATTTATTCGATTTGTTAATGAATTTTCAGTAGACAGTTTACGTTTCGCATCGAGGAAGGCATTTTTAGCATTTTTGCAATCTTGATTAAACCAGTCAGCTTTAGTTATTCTCTGATTGTTTTTATGCCCCCGCCATGAAATGGCGACGGGCATAAAGAGTTGCTCCTGTCCGTCCGTCCGTCTGTCCGTGCGCACCGATAGCCACTTGTTGGATACCAAGATACCCAATAAGTTCCCAGTCAACACACATTCCCATTCATTCCGTTGTGTCTTATTGGGTAGTTTTTGTGCTTGTTGGGTAGTTTTAAACAAAAGAAATACCCAACAAATGTCCATCTGTAGGAACGTCCGTCTGTCCGTCCGTCCGTCCGTCCGACCGGACGAATTGATACTTAGGTGGCTGTAGGGACAATAGGTAACTGTACATTTTCTTTAATGTCATTCATTCCGTAATGGTTTTATGTGGCTATTTCTGTTTATGTGGCTAAAAAGAACAATGGGGAGAACAAAAGGATAGCCACTTAAGTACCGATTTGTTAGGAGGTCCGTCCGTCCGTCCGTCCGATATTCTCGTGAACGCAACTCCTCCTAAACTACTGGTGGGAATTTAATGAAACTTTACCACAATGCTTGGCTTGATATGTAGTTGTGCATGAAGGTGGGGTTTCGCTCTTGCATGTTCCGTTCAGAAGTTATGGCCCTTTGATACTTCCATTTACACTAGTTTTAATATGAATATATCTCGTGAACGCAACTCCTCCTAAACTACTGGTGGGAATTTAATGAAACTTTACCACAATGCTTGGCTTTATATGTAGTTGTGCATGAAGGTGGGGTTTCGCTCTTACATGTTCCGTTCAGAAGTTATGGCCCTTTGATACTTCCATTTACATTAGTTTAAATAGGAATATATCTCGTGAACGCAACTCCTCCTACACTACTGGTGGGAATTTAATGAAACTTTACCACAGTGCTTGGTCTGATATGTTGTTGTGCATGAAGGTGGGGTTTTGCTCTTACATGTTCTGTTCAAAAGTTAAGGCCCTTTGATAATTTCATTTACATTAGTTTTATTCTTATATTTTGTGTTAAGCAAAATATGCATTTTGCCCATAACTTTTAAACTACTTGAGATATTGCCTTGAAACTTGAAATATATTTTCACCATCAAAATCTACATCATAACCAACAAGACCCATAACCCTGCTTCCAATATTTTTTCAAATTATGCCCTTTTTTCACTTACATTTTGTGTTAAGCAAAATATACACTTGGCCCTTAACTTTGTTATGAAGGATTTCAAAATAACTTGGCACAAATGTTTACCATAACAAGGTGGTGTGTCGCATACAACACCCATGCCTGTAGTTTCAAGGTCAAGGTCACTGTTACTAAAAATAGAAATTTCTTGCAAAATTGTGTCGGCTCTGTAACTTTGTAATTTGTTATTGGATTTTTAAATAACTTGGTTTAATTGATCACCATATTAAGACTGTGTGTCACATTTATTCCCAAGCCTGTAGGTCCAAGGTAAAGGTCAATGTTACAAAAACTAGAATTTTCTTCTCCAGGCTGTAACTTTGTTATGAATGGAGGGATTTCAAAATAACTTGGCACAAATGTTCACCATGACAAGGCGGTGTGTACGCACAATACCCATGCCTGTAGATCCAAGGTCAAGGTCACTTTTACTAAAAATAGAATTTTCTTTTAATAGGAATTTATCGCATGAACACAACTTGTCCTACACAACTGCTGGGAGTTTTATGAAAAACCCATTGCGGGGGCATCCGTGTCCTTTGGACACATTTCTAGTTATTAGTATATATTTTACCGAAACATCGCATATATATGTCTTGAAAAATGTTCGAAAAACTATTTATACATGCATCTATAATATATTCACCTGAGGTAAGTTTGTTTTTTACATCATCAAAAGAATCACGTCTCCCATCAAGCGTTTCCAAAAATTCATCTTTCATTGATGTATCCCAGACAATTTTGTTAATCGAATCTGGATGAGTTAAGGTTCCGCAAAGATTGCAAATGGCGAAAAATGTCTCAATTTTCAAAATTGAATTTTGGGGTAAATTCTCATTGCCAAATAGATTTTATTAAATAAATGTATTTAGCTATGGATGTAGGAAATGTTTGAAAGCTATTTTAGTCTAATATATGTTCTTATTACTAAGCACATACTAAAACAAAAGAAAAACCGTTTGCATGAGAACTCTGAAACTCATGAACAATATTCCAAAGCAATTCATACCAAAAATAAGTATATGCTGGTCTACCATGTTTATTCGTCAAAATAATGTAAGGGTTTTCAAGAAATTCAAGGAAATCTTACTTCCTGGTTCAACGTGACAGTACTTTCACTTTCACTGTGAACTAGGAAGTAAGATTTCCTTGAATTTTTTGAAAACCCTTACATTATTTTGACGAATCGGCACTTAACATTGTAGACCAGCATTTACTTATTACAGGAATAAGTTGCTTTGGAATATTGTTCATGCGTTTCAGAGTTCTCATGCAAACGGTTTTTCTATTGTTTTAGTATGTGCTTAGTAATAAGAACATTTTGAATATTTAGCAACTTTTCGCCATTTGCAATCTTTGCGGAACATTAAAGCTGGCACGTTATTGCAAGACATAGTGAATTTTATTGGACAGAGGTCAGAAAATTCGTTCAAATCCAAGACATTAAAATCGATTAAGTACGAAAATCCAATACAACTTGTAAGTAAATAATCAACTGTACTGGCTACCG
The DNA here is from genome assembly GCA_038501625.1 of Corbicula japonica. Classification (NCBI taxonomy): domain Eukaryota; kingdom Metazoa; phylum Mollusca; class Bivalvia; order Venerida; family Cyrenidae; genus Corbicula; species Corbicula japonica. Next base: position 3,463,125 of record JAZAYU010000051.1, read on the forward strand.
GTTTATTTCTATGTAAAACGACAATATATGCATGTCAGGAATCGCCACACTCAAAAAACACAGCCTCCCCACGCAGCGAAAAAGAAGAGAGGAAGAGAGAGAGCACATGATTTATATTATGTCAATTCAAATAGGACGCAACAAACAATTAACAAAGAAGAGAACCCTTGGGGATACCGCCTTGGAACGGTCAGTGGCGAAACAAATTGCCACTGGGGGTTTAAACCAGGTTCTAGGGTGCACCAACTTGCCCCAACAGGTTCTCGTATCACAAAACAAGTACAAATTGTCTTGGTGAAATAACTCCAACCCACCCATCAGCTCAACCATGTTACATGCAAAAGCATACAAACATTTAAAAATAAGAATTTAATAGCATTGCAAAGCCAAAGGGCGGGTACTCAATGATCTTTCCGAGACCAGAGCACCTGGAGTAAAATCAGCAAGAACACGATGACAGGGATAAAAGAAACAAATCGAGCTTCTAGGTTCTTTAAAGAAAAGATTTCCCCATAAACCTTCATAAACTCTTACACCCCTGCCACCGTCGTGCAACTAAAGAGGTAAGCATACTGATCAACTGTAGATGGGTTAATCACCAGGCCTGCAGAGCGCTGTAAAATATCATGTTGGTAACCTTTCTTTTTAAATTTACAGATGGTTTTTACGAATAACCGGGAGAAATTAACATCGCCTTTTATCTTCTTAAGTTGATAAATTAAATCTCCATAAAAAACTGGCCGTGAAATTCCTTGTTGCAAAAGTGATTTTAAACTGCACCTGTATTTATGAATTAGATCTGGATATCGGCGATAAAACTTGCAAAAGGATTTCCTTAATTTGTGATACCGATAACCTTGTTTTAAAAGTTTTTCTGTAATGCAAAGATTACGTTCATTGAAATCATTCACATTGTTGCAAGCTCTTGAAAAGCGAACAAGCTGTGAGATATAAACCCCGTAAGATGTTGCACGAGGAACATCGCCGTCTAGAAACGGAAAATTTACTATATTAAAATTAAAATCATCTCTTTCATCATATATTTTAGTAGTGACGTAACCATTTTCGATGGATAGATTTAAATCAAGGAAGTTTGCTTGCTTATCTGAAGTGTTCGCTTTGTTAAGTTGTAGTTCTTTAGGATAAATCTTATTAACCAGTGATGGAAAATTGTTATTATCTATATTTAATAAATCATCAAGGTACCTCGAGGTGTTGTTAAAAGCTGTAATAATATCATCTTGATGTTCGGTAGAAAAAGAGAACATAAAATCTCTTTCATAACAGTATAAAAACAGATCAGCAACAAGGGGTGCACAATTAGTACCCATTGGAATGCCTATTACTTGTTTATAAATAGAGGTACCAAATCTCAAATAAATATTATCCAATAAAAATGTGAGCGCCTGGATAAGGTCTTGACAGGTCCAAGAAGTATAATTATCGTAAGAACCATCTGTAAAGAATGCCCTATGTTCATTACAAGCGATAAATGTTTTATTTTCTCTAGCAAAAGTTTTTTTAATGAGACTGGTTAGCTTGTCTCTTATTAAATTATGAGGGAGAGAAGTATACAAGGTAGAAAAATCATATGTAGACAAACAGAACGCCTGAAAATTAATTGATTTAAGTTTCTTCAAAACGTCATTTGAATTGTTTATAGAACAAAATAAATTTTTGCCAGTAGTTTCAAAAACTTTTTCACAATACCTAATTACATGTTCTTTTATAGCTGTTAAACAAGATGTTAAGAGCACGGATAACTTTGTTGTTGTACAATAACTAGAGTTAGCGATAAATCTTGCTTTGTACGGTGTTTTGTGCATTTTAGGCAACCAATACATAGTAGGTACTTTATCTTGTTTAGGCGCAACACTGATTCTAAATTTTGTAATTTGTAGAGTGTGTGCAGTAACAATATCACTCTCAGAGGAAGAAGTCAGTGTATAAGCATTAGTGCTATTAAGCTCTTCAGTTTGAACATTTATATAGTGTATACGTCACACTATAATAACATTATTTGAAGCCTTATCTGCAGGTGTTAAAACAAATTTGTTGTGAAAATCTTGAATACCCTTTTTCAAATGACGAAAGTTAAAACGAGGTCGAGGTGGTAGTAAAGCTATGTTTCTTTTATAGAAGGATATACGAGTGTCAATTATTTTGAATATTTGTTTTTTTTTTTTCCAGTTTGAAATAGATGAAAAGGGAACTTTGAAAGCCACCGAACACGACAAATATGAAAGTACTGCAGGCTCGGTTTGATTGAGCCTGTTCATGGGCAGTAATGGAAATGCTTATTACTGCCCACGCCGCCTAGCCCCGGGTTGAGCGCAACTCAGTAATTACACCATTAAATAGTACAATTTCGATCCATCCCAAACGATGGTATGCATATGGCGGTGAACATGGAACCTTCAATGAGGTATTTTCAGATTAATACCATTCCATGTTCAGCGGCGTATGGTCCCCAGATAAAATAATGGGTTTGCCCTAAACGAGAAAACAATGGGCGGAACTAAACAGAATAGAATTTTGACAGGGGATCTTAGAATACAAATCCTGCATATCACAGACTACGCCAAAGGCAAAATTTAAAAAGCAGGAAGTATATCCTTGGGGGTGATTGGACAATATCCAAATCAATATTGGCTGGGATATTGAAACCACCTATCTATAAACTGGCCGAAATATTAAAACAAAGGAATTTTAGAAGTACTATAAACATAGTACATAAGTATCGTGCTCAACGACCTTCAAAGGACGTAACTGATAACAGCACTGATTGAATGTACGGGGAGACTTTTTACAGCCGCCACACGGCACAAACAACGCTACTGTGATATTGAAATAGATGAAAAGGGAACTTTGAAAGCCACCGAACACGACAAATATGAAAGTACTGCAGGCTCGGTTTGATTGAGCCTGTTCATGGGCAGTAATGGAAATGCTTATTACTGCCCACGCCGCCTAGCCCCGGGTTGAGCGCAACTCAGTAATTACACCATTAAATAGTACAATTTCGATCCATCCCAAACGATGGTATGCATATGGCGGTGAACATGGAACCTTCAATGAGGTATTTTCAGATTAATACCATTCCATGTTCAGCGGCGTATGGTCCCCAGATAAAATAATGGGTTTGCCCTAAACGAGAAAACAATGGGCGGAACTAAACAGAATAGAATTTTGACAGGGGATCTTAGAATACAAATCCTGCATATCACAGACTACGCCAAAGGCAAAATTTAAAAAGCAGGAAGTATATCCTTGGGGGTGATTGGACAATATCCAAATCAATATTGGCTGGGATATTGAAACCACCTATCTATAAACTGGCCGAAATATTAAAACAAAGGAATTTTAGAAGTACTATAAACATAGTACATAAGTATCGTGCTCAACGACCTTCAAAGGACGTAACTGATAACAGCACTGATTGAATGTACGGGGAGACTTTTTACAGCCGCCACACGGCTCAGCATGTTCTCGTTTACACCATTTATTGCAAAAAGAGTTTAAAAACTCTGCAATTTCCGCACGACAGGTATTAAAGTCGATGTCCGATGGAATTCTGTATTGAGAACCTTTTGAAATTAAATTGCGGATTCTAAAGTCTTTGATAACATTTAGATCCCCTGTAAAGATATGACCGGCAGGTTGATAGCAAAATTTTGAATTAGAACAGTCTCAAGATAATGGTGTGTTTTCAACAATCTGTAAATCCGAGGTAATTTTGTTGTAATTGAAAATAGTGTTTCTAATAGGCTTGTTATATTTATAACAAACGATGGGTGTTTCAGTATTTTTGAAATAATTTGGTATAGCCGATTCAACAGTTTTATCTTTAAATATACTTGCAAGGTCAATAAAATCTATGCCTTTATTTAAAAATGAAATTTTAAGGAAATGTCTTTGGTGATCAGATTCCAAGTCAATGTGTGGTCTTAGAACATGCCGAGTGTAACACTGAGTAAGGCTTGCAACCTCATAAAGTGGATGAGTTCGAATAACAATATCATCAGCTTCCTTATCCACTTTATGTAAACTTGAAATAGAAAGAGAAGCTAAACGCGAGAGCATAGCATGTCTACCAGAATGTTTTAAAATATTTTGAAGGTCATAAATAGAACAATGAACACGGGATTTTCTTTTGATGTTACCATTAGTCCTTATCCCATGTGACCTCGATTTTCGTTTTCGTATTTGAAGCAAACCAAAAATGTCAAAATCAGGGTTTTTTGAAATGTTGCCTTCTTGATAAATGTTATCATTTAAACCAAGTGGATAAGGAGTTTGTAGTTTTTTTTATCCAGTTATCTTATGAAACAAGTCTTGCTCTAATTTTAAATGCTCTTGAAGCACTGTTATCAAATATAATTTTTTCCACAGATTGAATATTTACGTGTTTTAAAGTGTGGCCTGATTGTTTAAAATGTTTATATAAAAACGGCGTGGGCAGTAATTTGTATTTCCATTACTGTCCATGAACAGGCTCAATCAAACCGAGCCTGCAATATTTTCATATTTGTCGTGTCCGATGGCTTTAAAAGTTCCCTTTTCATCTATTTCAATATCACAGTAGCGTTGTATGTGCCGTGTGGCGGCTGTAAAAAGTCTCCCCGTACATTCAATCAGTGCTGTTATCAGTTACGACCTTTGAAGGTCGTTGAGCACGATACTTATGTACTAAGTTAATAGTACTTCTAAAATTACTTTTTGTTTTTATATTTCGGCCAGTTTAAAGATAGGTGGTTTCAATATCCCAGCCAATAAGGTTTTGGATATTTTCCAATCACCCCCAAGGATATACTTCCTGCTTTTTTAAACTTTGCCTTTGGCGTTGTCTGTGATACGAAGGATTTATATTCTAAGATCCCCTATCAAAATTCTATTCTGTTTAGTTCCGCCCATTGTTTTCTCGTTTAGGGCAAACCCAATCTTTTATCTGGGGACCATACGCCGCTGAACATGGAATGGTATTAATCTGAAAATACCGCATTGAAGGTTCCATGTTCACCGTCATATGCATACCATCGTTTGGGATGGATTAAAATTGTACTGTTCATTGGTGTAAATATTGAGTTGCGCTCAACCCGGGGCTAGGCGGCGTGGGCAGTAATTTGTATTTCCATTACTGTCCATGAACAGGCTCAATCAAACCGAGCCTGCAATATTTTCATATTTGTCGTGTCCGATGGCTTTCAAAGTTCCCTTTTCATCTATTTGATTTTATTATTGTTTCGTATTTTAGAACAGTGCTGACTGAAACGAGTTTTCAAAGTGCGCCCCGTCTGTCCTACATATTGAATGCCACAATTTATAGCGTTTCAAGTTAAAACATAAATAATATTATCTGTTTGTCATAGCGTGAAAAGTGCATTGTCCACTTTTACGGCGACGTTAACGATGAAAAGATCGCTTTCTTTGCATAAATTCAGTAGAGTAACACCAAATGTATTCATAATTTCGTCATTATAACAGCATACTGGCAGATTTGCAGGTATTTCGCTTTGTAACGGTAAATCGACAAAGCGATCTAACCTAATATTTGTAACAAAATCCTCGTGCGTGCCCGTGCGAGAGTTGAAGTCACCGAGTAAGTAAACGATACCTAGGTCATCATATTTTCTAATGTCAGCTGACAAATGATCAAAAAAGTCACAATCAAATAGTGGGGAATTAATATTTCTGTACAATTTCGAATCTTCAGGTGGTACATAACAACTGCAAAAATACAAATCGTATTGTGATTTCATAAAATCTTTAGATAGTTTAATCCAAATAATTCCCTTTTTATTTGACTGAATTAAATGAATATATTTAGCTAAGAATGGTATATAATAGACAATTACTCCCCCGCTATCGCGTTTCGCTTTTTTGTTAAATTTAGGCCTGGGGCAATTAAAGTAATCATAGCCACTTAAACATATGTTAGAATGTTCAGAACTCCAAGTTTCAGTAAAAAACAAAAAGTCAAAGTCACTGATATATTTTACAAAGTCAGCATCAATTTTAACTTATTTCGTAAACTGTACATTCCAGAGTAGAAATGACACTTGTTTTGGGCAGTTCCCCTAACTGTAACCTGCGGTACCAATATTGTCAACAGTAAACATTTTGCCGTTTATTTTAAGTTTATCATAAGAAAGTGTGGCTCGTTTACCATCATCACGCGCTTTCTTCATGACGTCACCAAGAATTCTGCGACGACCCTGAATGGCCTGAGGAAACTGTTCAGCTACTCGAAATGCACGCTCATTTTTCAGATGTTCATAAGCTCTACTCTTCACCAATATTTTGTCAGGGTAGCGGTTAAATTTCACAAAAATCGGGCGTGTTTTAGCACTATCAAAAGAACCAATTCGATAAGCACGCTCAATTTTTATATTAGTATGGGCATTATCAATTTTCAGATATTTCTCACAGATATCGAGCACTGTTTTAACACAATCCTCTGCACGTCTTTCGTCAGGGGTCAAACATTCGTCATGGCCAAAGAATAAGAGGTTATCCCTCATTGACCAATCGATTTTTATTCCGTTATTAGTTTGTCTTTAACTCTGAAAAAATTTATTGGTATCAATGTAAGTATTTATACCAGTTATAAGCTATTTTATTAAATTTAAGGAACATGTAGGTGCAGAACTTTGTGTTGGGCATATTTCTTACGAAATCGAATAGTCAAGTGTGCTGTCTCCTCTGGCAGCTCGTTAATTAAATTTGAGTATCGACGATAAAACTTGCTTGACGTTTTAATTAACTTGTGAAAAAACAACATAATTTTTAAAGTTTTTCTGTTATGCAAAGAATAAGTTCATTTAAATCTTTAACACCATTATAAACTCTAGAAAAGCGAACAAGCTGTGATATATAACCCTTGAAAGATATTGCACGAAGCTAAATCGCCATCTAGAAACAGAATATTTTGTATATCAAAAGTTAAATCGACTTTTATATCAAATACTTAAGAAGTGCCGTAGCCACTTTCAATGGCAAGATTAACATAATTAAGATAAGCAAGTTTTCCTTTATTTTTTAAATTTTATATTTTTTTGCATTTTTTCAGTGAGACCGGTGAGCTTGTCTCTTACTAAATTATTAGGGAGTGATGTGTCAAAGTGGAAAAACCACATAAACAAACAAAATATGATTAAAAATATGATTTTAGCTTCTTATAAACGTCACCTGGGTTTTTAATAGATCAAAATAGATTTTTTGCTAGACATTTAAAAAAAAAACTTTTTCGCAATACCTAATTACACGTTCTTTTACGGCTGTAAAAAATGAAATATGCATATCAGGAATAGCCACATGCAGCATACACAGCCTCCCCACACAGCCAAAAAGTAGAGAGGAAAAGAGAGCATGGTATTATAACAATCAGTTTCAAAACGGACGCCACAAACAAATAACAAAAGTGAGAACCAGAGGGGTTACCGCCTTGGAACGGTCAGTGGCAAAACAAAATGCCACTGGGGGTTTAAACCAGGTTCTAGGGTGCACCAACCTCACACTTGCCCCAACAGGTTCTCGTATCACAAAACAAGTACAAATTGTCTTGGTGAAATAACTCCAACCCATTCATCAGCTCAACAATGTTGTATGCAAAAGCATACAAACATATAAACATAATAATTTAATAGCATTGCAAAGCCAAAGGGCGGGTACTCAATGATCTTACCGAGACCAGAGCATCTGGAGTAAAATCAGCAAGAACACGATGACAGGGATAAAAGAAACAATAACGGATAAGACAATAACGGATAATTTAGTAGTTGTGGAAGAACTAGAGTTAACGGATAATTTAGTAGTTGTGCTAGAACTAGAGGTGTTGATTAACTTTGCTTTATATGTTGTTTTGTGCGTTTAGTCAACCAATACATAGTAGGAACTTTATCTTGTTTTGGCTCTACACTAAGAAAAGCTATAGGACCACATGTAAAATTGGTGCATCCTAGAACCTGGTTTAACCCCCAAGTGGCAAAAATATGTTTGACCGGTTATCCTCGAGTTCTCGCTGACGTTAGGTGTTTGTGGTGTACATATGGGAATTGATCATTTGATAAACCCATACTTTCTTTTCCTATTTTTTTCTTGACTCTGCCTTTTGGCTGTAAAAGGATTTTTCGGGATGTCGCCATTCCTGATAAGCATATATCACTTTTAACATCATATATATGATTTTTTCTTAATTAAACAACATAAACTCGTGTGAAGTCTTTTTAAACTTTACGCATATTTATCCATTTTGTACTGAGGGTTTCTTCACTTTTTATAAATTGGTAAATTACGTTGCTATATTTAACATTTCTCCAAATGCCTGAGATTTTGTTTAAGAAGGTTTGTTTTCTATATAAGTTATTTTTTAAATAAAGTCTTTTTCATAATTCTTTGGTCTAAAATGCCAGCTTGTTAGAATAGTGTATTATATTAGGTAAACATATTACCCTTTTGTTTCATCAGTTAGTAATATAAAAAGGTGAAATATGCATATCAGGAATTGCCACATTCAGAAAAAAACAGCCTCCCCACACAGTCAAGAAGAAGAGAGGGAGAGAGAGCATGGTTAATAAAATAATCAGTTTCAAAAATACGCCACTAACAAAAAACAAAAATGAGAACCCGAGGGGTTACCGCCTTGGAACGGTCAGTGGCAAATTAAATTGCCACTGGGGGTTTAAACCAGGTTCTAGGGTGCACCAACCTCACACTTGCCCCAACAGGTTCTCGTATCACAAGACAAGTACAAATTGTCTTGGTGAAATAACTCCAACCCACCCATCAGCTCAACAATGTTGTATGCAAAAGCATACAAACATAAAAACATAAGAAGCTAATAGCATTGCAAAGCCAAAGGGCGGGTACTCAATGATCTTTCCGAGACCAGAGCATCTGGAGTAAAATCAGCAAGAACACGATGACAGGGATAAAAGAAACAAATCGAGCTTCTAGGTTCTTTTAAGAAAAGATTTCCCCATTAACCTTCATAAACTCTTAAACCCCTGCCACCGTCGTGCAATCAAAGAGGTAAGCATAATGATCAACTGTAGAAGGGTTAATCACTAGGCCTGCAGAGCGCTGTAAAATATCATGTTGGTAACCTTTCTTTTTAAATTTACAGATGGTTTTTACGAATAACCGGGAGAAATTAACACTGCCTTTTATCTTTTTAAGTTTATAAATTAAATCTCCATAAAAAACTGGTTGTGAAATACCTTGTTGCAAAAGTGATTTTAAACTGCATTTGTATTTATGAATTAAATCTGGGTATCGGCGATAAAACTTGCAAAAGGTTTTTCTTAATTTGTGATACCGATAACCTTGTTTTAAAAGTTTTTCTGTAATGCAAAGATTACGTTCATTGAAATCATTAACATTGTTGCAAGCTCTTGAAAAGCGAACAAGCTGTGAGATATAAACCCCATAAGATGTTGCACGGGGAACATCGCCGTCTAAAAACGGAAAATTTACTATATTAAAATTAAAATCATCTCTTTTATCATAAATTTTAGTAGTGACATAACCATTTTCAATGAACAGATTTAGATCGAGAAAGTTTGCTTGCTTTTCTGAAGTGTTCGCTTTGTTAAGTTGTAGTTCTTTAGGATAAATCTTATTAACAAGTAATGGAAAATGGTTATTGTCTATATTTAATAAATCATCAAGGTACCTCGAGGTGTTGTTAAAAGCTGTAATTATATCATCTTGATGTTCAGTAGAAAGAGATAACATAAAGTCTCTTTCATAACAGTATAAAAACAGATCAGCAACAAGGGGTGCACAATTAGTACCCATTGGGATGCCTATTACTTGTTTATAAATAGAGGTACCGAATCTAACATAAATATTATCTAGTAAGAAAGTTAGCGACTCTATAAGGTCTTGACAAGTCCATAAGGTATAATTATCATAAGAACCATCTGTAAAAAATGCCCTATGTTCATTACAAGCGATGAAGGCTTTATTCTCTCTAGCAAACGTTTTTTCAATGAGACTGGTTAGTTTGTCTCTTATTAAATTATGAGGGAGCGAAGTGTATAATGTTGAGAAATCGTAAGTAGACAAACAGAACGCCCGATAATTATTTGATTTAAGCTTATTCAAAACGTCATTTGAATTCTTAATCGACCAAAATAAATTTTTGCCAGAAGTTTCAAAAACCTTATCACAATACCTAATTACGTGTTCTTTTATAGCTGTAAGACAAGATGTTAACAGCACAGATAATTTAGTAGTAGTGCAAGAACTAGAGTTAGCAATAAATCTTGCTTTATACGGTGTTTTATGCATTTTAGGTAACCAATACATAGTAGGTACTTTGTCTTGTTTCGGCTCAATACTGATTCTGAATTTTGTAATTTGTAGAGTGTGTGCAGTAACAATATCACTCTCAGATGAAGAAGTCAGTATATAAGCATTAGTGCTGTTCAGTTCTTCAGTTTGAATATTAATATAGTGTATTCGTCACACTATAATTACATTATTAGAAGCAATGATTACAAGACAGTCAAGATATTAAAATCTACCAGGCATTATATGAGTCGGTAATGTTTTGCTGTTTATTTTTCAGGAAATAGTCATTCCGTATGTCAGACGAGAAAAATGTAAAGAGGATATGGAGAGAAAAGTATCTACGTTCAGGCTTACCGAAAATATGATATGTGCCGGCTACAATGTACGTCTTTAAAATTTTCTAAAAAATGAACTTTAAAAAGTCAAAGCAATCTCAAACATTTCTTAACACAGTCACAACAGAAGATGCCCCAAGTTTAAAAATAAACCCTCGATTTTGCCTTAATAATTAAGAGTAAGCTGCTTTGGCGGTTTAACAAAAATATCCTCCATAACAGCTCCTTTTCCATCGAAGTAAATAACACAGTTACATTTTTACATATAATCAGTAAATCGTGTTAATATAGAAAAAAGTAAAATGTGCATTTCAGGAATCGCCACACACTCTGAAAACACAGCCTCTCCACAAAGCGAAAAAGTAGAGCATGTATATATATATATATATATATATATATATATATATATATATATGGGTAAGATAAGTAACCAACGAACAAACCTTCAGACATAAAGAAACAGATCTAAGCACCAGACACGGCGACAAGAGTGCTGTACATGGTTATAGACGTGCCATCCAAATTCTCGATAGAGAAATTTTCCGGGAACGCCTATAAACCATAACTATCCACAAATGACCCTCTGACTACCTAGACATTTTCATACACTTATTTTTACACATACAGACATATGAGACAATTACATTTACACATCTATTCGCATCGTGCTTCCTCCTTTTTATATTTGGAGTTTTAATGCACACTAGTGCTATAGACAAAGACACACACAATGAAAGTCAGCTGGATCTTTCGATACACTGAATTGAAGATATATTTATTTAAAGGGAGATAATTCAATTCAAACAACTAACTTCCGAATTAAGGGATCCCCGAAAGGATCCATGTTCGTGGAAGGAACATACATATGGGTGAGATAGGTAACCAACGAACAAACATTCAGACATAAAGAAACAGATCTAAGCACCAGACACGGCGACCTCGCTTAGCCAAGAGTGCTGTACATGGTTATAGACGTGCCATCCAAATTCTCATTAGTGTTTACCCTAGTTTTTAAACCAATCACAATGCTTTATTTTTTAAAATATCTCCTTTCTATTTCGTGTAGAAACAGTCTATAGAAACTATTGTTATAGAACAAACTTTGGGGAAAACTAGCGTAAACACTAAGTCAGTTAGAGTCCAAATAGAGAAATCTACATGAAATAGACACGCCAGTCGGTCGCTACCGCTCCCTCCTTTGCCGTGTCTATTTCATGTAGATTTCTCTATTTGGACTCTAACTAATACATAGAGAAATTTTCCGGCAACGCATAAAACCATAACTATCCACAAATGATCCTCTGACTACCTAGACATTTACATACACTTATTTTTACACATACAGACATATGAGACAATTACATATACACATCTATTAGCATCGTGCTTCCTCCTTTTTTTCTTTTTTCTATTAGGAGTTTTAATGCACACTAGTGCTATAGACAGAGACACACACAATAAAAGTCAGATGGATCTTTCGATACACTGAATTGAAGATATATTAACTTTAATGTAATTGTCTCATATGGCTGTATGCGTAAAAGTTTCCAAGCCAAAACTGTATTGCACGATTATCGTTATGAAAAGCCAAATATGCAAGAAGGGCGCAGCATTTTAAATGACTGAATATGATACATAAAATGAACAGCTCAACATAATGCATATACATGAAAGCATCGTCCTTTTTTAACCAATTATCTTGCATATTGTATTTACCATCATGCTTCTTATGACAAACATCATCATTGATGAAATGTAATCACCAGTCTAACTACAAATGCCTCCATGCAAGTTGAAAATGTCATAACTCGATTTATCATTATTTGCTTGAATACCTCTTCATAAATCACTATGCTTGCATATAGCGTTGAAGAATGTCATTTTGGTAACGTTTCTTTATGGATATACTGATTTTGTTTACGAATAACTGGGAGAAATTAACATTCTTTTATTTTTCTTACGTTTATAAATTAAATCCCCATAAAACAATTGGCTGTGAAATACCTTGTTGCAATAGTTATTTTAAATTGCACCTAAATTTTCAAATTAAATCTTGCATAAACTTGCAAAAGGTTAACTTAACTTGTGATACCCATTACCTTGTTTTAAAAGTTGTTTGTGTTATGCAAAGATTACTGCGTAGCGCTCAACCCAGAGATAAGCGAGATTGATTCGGCGTTAGCTGTCTAAGCTCACTTTTGACCTAGTTTTTCGACCAATGAAATGTTGTAAATAATACTCGTATTCTCTTATTATGTAGAGGGAATTTGAAATAAACTATTTCGATTGGTAGCTATTTACACCAGAGAGGCATCTAGCAGGGTGGAGAGGTATCTAGTGGGATTTTTTATTATTATGCAGCGGAAAAAAATCAAATAGATTAATTCGATTGGTTGTTAGTGGGTGTTGTATTGCAGGAAAAACATATTTACGATTTAAGTAACCAGTTAAGTCAATATTGATGGCTTAGATACAATATTCTTGGGTGTCAGGTAAACATTTGCATACAATACACAGTGTAAAACGAAAGAGAGGTGTAGATATTCCTAGTTCTTACAGGTTCCTTTCTAGTAACCTTGATACAGATTGTTAATTTCATGTACGAAATATAAGATCATTGTAGTGTAGTGGTTAACACTCTCGCCTCTCAAGCCTAGGCCCCGGGTTCAATACTCAGGACGGACATTTTTTTTTAAAGTTAATATACGTAAAAGTTGGTAGATTTCGCTCTTGTAACAGGCTGTTATTATTTATATTTATTTAATTTCAAGGACATTAATTCATCATGAATTCTTACTCTACACGAGGTATTTTATTGAAACTAAATAAATTGCTTCTTTAATCTACTTTGCAAACACTTTATGAAATTGTTGCAACAGCTTCAACAGTTTTTTTTAAAGACACTTTCAATATATGACTTATGGTTTGTCATGAATCGGTGGCTTAATCTCCAAGTCATACTAAGAAGGCAGGGAGGGTTCGTCAGCAGCTATAACAAATAAAATAAAATAAGTAAACTGTGTCTGCTTTGCTCTTCTGTATTTCTGTCTTTCTTATATATATGTATATATAAATATTTTCCATCAACGCCGTTTATCTTTTTCAAGATATTTCTTGTTTATTTAAATGCAATTGAACAGGCTCAATGTTTTTGCAGTTTTCAAAGTTCCTTTTCATCAATTCATCGATTAATACAAAAGGAAAGAAACACAATAAAAGAAGCAAATGTTAATTGTAAAAAGAAGAAATAAAATCGAATTTATTAACATCAGTCGATGGCACTTAAGATAAAACTATCATCAGCCAATGAAACATAATTATACATGCATAAACTTTGATATAAGCCATAATGGCACATGATTGAATGGCAAAAAATAACGGAAATGATTTCCAAAGTTATTTCACGTCATACAAAAATAGTTTTGGCTCTTCAAGAGAAAAATATCACACTATGCGTGATAATTAAGGTGATATGATGCGTAAACAATATCGCGATCTAAATTAACAGGAGGGACCCTATGCGTTTCCATAGGATAGAGATGACAAAAGAGTCATTCACTCTACTGTGATGAACGAACAGGTATAAAGCACATGGTTATCAATCTCCTTCGCAGAGTTGTCGTTCCTTACACTCACTCAATTTACATCTCTGCGAAAGGCTCATTGTCAAAATTTTTTACCAAACTCTATAGCCCTATTTTATACACTCATAATTATTAATTTGAAAGTTTGAGGTAAAACAAATGACAGAAATCTTCACTATCTTGCATTAAGACCGATGAAACCCAATCTATTGAAAATGTAATTAATGAATTTTTTTTTGAGTTAAAGTAACAGTAGTTGAAAGTAGTCCCAGCCTATAACAGAGGTGAATGCTATGAGCCGATATTGTAAGAGAGTGCATGGTTATAGGGACCCTCTCCATCCTCGATTGGTTTACATATCTATCTTAAGCCTACTGCTACAAACGCTGCATACGGATGTATTTTGTATGGAAACGCATATAGTTCCCTTAGTTTGAACTTATTTATTTTACATCGATTGTAAAACAAGTTATTCCAACTTATATTAATCACGCTCGATGATTGCATCCTGGGTTTCCAACCAGTACTCAATCCGAATGTGGATTGAGGAAACTGCAGACGAACCTCATCCCTGGTGGGACTCGAACCCGCAGTCTCCGGATCTGGAGTCCGACGCTCTACCCCTAGACCACTGATATGGTCCCCCTTGATAATTTAGATCGCGATATTGTTTACACGCGAAACACCTTAATTATCACAAATATCGTGACAAATCTCAAAATCTTGAAAATCCCAAAACATATTTGTATGAATCGAAATTTTGCACAGAGCTGATATTTATCCATTTCATTCGCGAATTGAATTCAGCCATGTCAAAACTTTCTGGAAATTTAAAGAAGAATAGTTTATGTAGTATAAAGTCAAATTTACAGCATATTGAATATCAATGACTAGATGATTTGACTGAAAATTGTTTTTTTATTCCCCTACCGGTTTATCGGGAGGGGATGGGGTGAGATGAGTCTAGGTTTGCTCTTCGTCCGTCCGTCCGTCATTCTGTCTGTCCACTTTCCTTGTCCGGACCATTTTCAGTCATTTATTCGCGGATTTTAAAATAACTTACTACATATATTCCCTTAGGTGAGAGGGAGTGTCGCCTGTATGAACCACGATCATACTTTTAAAGGCCATGGCACAAAAGGACTTTCAAATTCAAAATTTTAACAAAAATCCCTTTTTCCTGACCATTTCCAGTCATTTATACGGGAATGTTAGACTGCCTTGCACAAACGTTCTGCATCTGACTGACAAAAATTATTATTCAGGTTTGAGGCAGGTGGTGGGACCCATGTCTACCCTGCTCTGCCCTGTCTCATGTCCCCCACCTCCATATTTTCATTTTCTATTTTGTAATATTTTTACACTCAAACTGACACCACAAATACAAATAATTTACTTGATCTTCAAGTTAATGCATATTCTTATAATTACTCACACATCACTGTCTTTGAAATGTTTTATTCCCATCATTGCACTTGAATGTCCGAAAAAGAAGCATAGCGGGGACATCCGTGTCCTACGGACACATTCTAGTTTCAGTTTTCTGTTTAAACTGCATAGAGTATTGTAAAAACTGTTAGATTTTACTTTTTGTGTCCACATTAACTGGTCTATTGAAACTCTTTTTTCAAAAATTTTCGGCCATTGGCTGTCTTCAGTTTATTATGTCATTACAAGTCAACGTTCTCTGTCTTTCAGAACGAACATCACATTAGATTTTAATATAAAACATCCGATATTAATTATACTTCGTAACTTTCTGCCTGACCTGTCGGAGCCCGATTTTGTAAAATATTTTGGCCACCCAAAATTCTCTATTTGTTTTTGCATGCAAAAATTTCAAAGCTTTAAGATAAAGCCTCATCCACTTCGATGTAACATGCTATACGAGCCGTCTACTAACTTTTTAAAAAGCTATCTTTGTTCGATTTCAATTAGTTTTTGCATGCAACCAGATCATCAAATACGATGCGCAGCGACTGATATTTTCGTTGAGAAGTAGCGCGGGAACAGTATTGCTTATTGGTGTAAATATTGAGTTTCTCTCAACCCGGGGCTAGACGGCGTGGGCAGTAATACGCATTTTCATTACTGCCCATAAACATGCTCAATCAGAGCCTGCAATATTTTCATATTTATTGTGTCCGCACAATTCCCTTTTCATCGATTACAACATGACCATTTTTTTAAAATTTATTTCTTATTTCATTTTGATTATTGATCTTGATTAATGTGAACATTTTCTTTAGAAAAAAAAAACATTTATAAGCTCAAAATGGAATTAAAATAACAGAAAATAAACATACATTTAAGTGCCGACTATTATATTCCGGGTCGTAGGTCGTGCATACCGTTTTCGTAACAGATGAGAATATATTAACCGTATGCAGTGAATACTCCAGAACTATGATTATAATAAATTTCAAAAATTATAAAATTAACGTTGTCGAGTTTTCTTATCCTAGTTAACCTTCGGAAATACAATTGACGAGTTTAAGCTAGTTAAAACTGATGCAACAAAATCCCATTGTAGTGGTCAGTACACATCGACCAAAAACGTGCTATATAAGATAATTCAAATTCGTCTGTTTTTTTTTTAGAAATCATGTTCATTTACATTTTTCCCAATTCACAACGAGGCACCGTCCTGATTCGTCATCGTGATATGACGCTTTTTTGTATGTGAATTCGAACGGTTTATTTGAGATGTGCGTTATTACTTACATAGATAAGATTTTTCCTGAAACTTGTCAGTTCAACTTGAAGCTTATTCATAAAACTAAATAAATTTTAACCTTTAGGTCAGGGCAAAGGGCGACACATGTTCTGGGGACAGTGGTGGAGGTTTGGTGATGTCAACTGACACAAGGTGGGTTCAGACGGGAATTGTGTCCCATTCATTTGGCTGGTGTGATACAGGCAGATACGGCATCTACACGAATGTAGGCAACTTTTACAGTTGGATAAACGACATCGCCAAGTTTACGGAAGAGGAGGTTTCTGACTTTTTTGGATAGCCATAAAAATAGTTGGACTTGCACGTTTAACATTGAATTTCGTTTCAAACAGTGTTATAATGTAAACATGTAAATAAAAACCTTTATAAGAGTGATAAGCTTAGTCTTTAGTTCGACTGGAATAAAGACTCAGAATGAAACATAAAGTGTCGAGTTTATTTTGCGTCTGCTCTCTTGTTCTGTATTAATTTAACACATTGTACAATGTGTTAAAATAATACAGAACAAGAAGTCAGACGAAAAATAAAATCGACACTGAGTTCAGCTTGCTTGTCAGAGTAACATCAGTCTGAATCGACTTATTTGTGGCATTCCATTACAAAAACTTGAGCTATCGCTGAAGGTGATTAATTCCCCCGCAATACTGCTTTGTCAGAGTATACAGAAATAATGTCCGCATCTTTTTACCTAACAATGAAGGAAATATTCAATAGTGATCCCCTTCATAAATAATGGACTGATTCAGATGAAAAATACTTTTACCACATCAACACTTCATGATGAACACATGATTTCAGTTTCAAGTCATTATCTTGAAAATGTATTACTTCGCATCACAAGATTTTGTTAAATCATTCCTCTACAAAAATAATGGACTGACCTACATGAAAAATATGATACACACATCTACACTTCAAGCCGAACAAATCTTTTAAGGTTGACATAATTACCTTGAAAACTGTGCCAAAAGTTCGCATCACAACATTTTGTTAAATAGTGCTCCGCTCAAAAAAGTGCTCCCCTAAAAAATAGACAGATTCAGAAGGAAACAAGAGCTGTCACTTGAAATTGACATATGCCCCCGAAATTCAGCTTTGAAATAGAATTGGTATACATATGTATTAAAAAAATATCTGTGGAAGTTAAATAGTAAAGAGTAAGGGTCCATAACCCTTGCAACATGAGGGTCCATAGGACCCAAGGGTCGCTCACCTGTCAACAACCGCTCAATGCTTGTAAGAGTTGTGTGCAAGTTTGATAAAATCAAGAGAAAAGCTGCTATTGTCGAGAAACAGTCAAAACAGCTTACTTTGACTCTTGCAATGGCCATAACTCTGGAACCCATTATGGAATCTATCTGGTTCAAAAAAGGAACCTAAGTCTTATAGTTACTCAAATATTTTACAAGTCTTATTGAATTCAAGCAAGGTAGTCGGAATGACAGCAATATCTCCCGCCGCATATGTGAATGTGGCAAAGGTTATGTGGATGGTTAAGAGCAAATTAAACTGGCAACGGGCAGGCAGGTGGAAGCTAATTCAAGTGTAAGGGATGTCTTGTTCAGATAAGTTTCAGAGTATTGGCCTGCTGAAACACCAGAGGCGGCCTTACGCCAGCCAGGTTGGAACATGGGTTTGCACATCAGGTTCATGAACTTCACGAACTGAACATGTCACTTAGGTTTCATGATATTCATTCCAGAGTTCAGACGATATGAACTGGACACGAAATGCATGGTTCAAATCTTCAAACACCACTGTTGACCTTGACATTGAGGCGGCCATGTTGGAACATGCGCTCTGCATGTCGTCTTCATGGGGAGAATGTTTGACTAAAGTTTCATGAAATTCCTTCTAAGGGTTGAAAAGTTATGGACCAGAAATATTCAGAAAAGCCTGATTTTCAAAATGCTATAAAGTAAGAAATTTATTTGGTAAGTATCCATAAAAAATGACAAAATTTACACTATAAAATCTTCCAGAGCAAAGTTCTTAATATTGCATAACACAGATCTAACCAGCAAAGTTCACTAGCTCATTGACCAGCATCATAACAACATATTAAGACTGAATCTAAATATATCTGAAGACAGGTAGAAATATTGGAATTATGATACTTGAAATTTTCACTCTGCTACTAAATTTTTTGTTTCAAATTTTATCACTGAACAACCAGTGAATGTATTGTTCAGAAATAGATGAAAAGGGAACTTTGAAAGCCACCGAACACGACAAATATGAAAATACTGCAGGCTCGGTTTGATTGAGCCTGTTCATGGGCAGTAATGGGAATGCTTATTACTGCCCACGCAAGATCGAATTTTAAGATGGTATAAAGTTTGTGTCAAAATCGGGTTGATAACTGTAAAAAAAAATCAAAGGTTAAAAACAGAATTAAAAAGAACAAGTTAGGGTTAGGGTTAGGTAAAAAGGCCCATAACTCCGCAAAAAAATCCGATAAGAAATTCCTTATGATATGCACAACTAGGCTTGGTGACAAACACTCCTACGAAGTTTTAATGAAATCCCTCAAGCGGTTTCGGAGAAGAAGCGAGGACAAGATTTTGCTAAAAAGGGCCATAACTCAGCCAAAAATAATCCGAGGAGAAATTCCAGACGATATGCACAACAAGGCTTGCTGACAAACACTCCTGTTAAGTTTCAAAGAAATCCCTCAACCGGTTCCACACGAAAATATGTCAAGCACATCTACACTTCATGCCAAACATACGTTTCAAGTCAAAATCTTAAAATCTGTAGATGTAGTTTGGGTCTAAGATTTTGTTGAAACGTGCTCCCATTCTAAAAGATAATGGACTGATCAACATTAATACAAATGTCATGCAAATCTACTAACGAACGTGAACATGTTAAAACATTAAAAACTTGAAAAGTAGTATTCGTCAAAAGATTTCGTTAAAAATGAAAGATTTTGTTAATTAATGCTCCTCTCCCAAAAATAATAGACTGATCGATAAAAACAATATGTCGCTTGCATGCGCACTTCATGCAAAACATAAGATTTAGGTTTCATTGAAAAGTGGAAAACTGTAGAAGTTTGCATAGCATGATTTTGTTAAACCATGTCCCTTACAAAAAATGGACTGATCAACATGAAAAATATGTCGAGCACTTCTACACTTTATGCCGAAAATATGTTCAATGTTTGAAGTCAATATCTTGAAAACTGTAGAACAAGTTCCCGCCACAAGATTTTGTTGAATAGTGTCGCAGAGATTGCGAATTTCGTTATATAAGCTAATTGGGTTGATTTCGTTTGTAATCTATTTAAAGAAAATTCACCGACGGCATAGTACTTGTACGGGTTTTGATAAATATTTGTTAAATTCACGTGATGTGTATACCATAATTTCATTGTTTCAATTGACCGTCGGTGTTACTAAGTCCTGTGTTCTGTTTACCGCCGGTGCTTTCTTACACGAGTTTTGTTAAAGATTTTATACAATTTGGCGGGAAATATTGCTATATAAACTCAAATCATTATTGTCAAAGTTCGATGTGATTCTGGAATATGTGAAAGAAAGTTCGTTGGTGTTGTTAAAATATATTAGAAGGGAACTTTGAAAGCCACTGAACACGACAAGCATGAAAATACTGCAGGCTCGGTTTGATTGAGCCTGTTCATGGGCAGTAATGGGAATGCTTATTACTGCCCACGCCGCCTATCCCCGGGTTGAGCGCAACTCAGTAATTACACTATTAAATAGTACAATTTCGATCCATCCCAAACGATGGTATGCATATGGCGGTGAACATGGAACCTTCAATGAGATATTTTCAGAGTAATACCATTCCATGTTCAGCGGCGTATGGTCCCCAGATAAAAGAATGGGTTTGCCCTAAACGAGAAAACAATGGGCGGAACTAAACAGAATAGAATTTTGACAGGGGATCTTAGAATATAAATCCTGCATATCACAGACTTCGCCAAAGGCAAAATTTAAAAAAGCAGGAAGTATATCCTTGGGGGTGATTGGACAATATCCAAATCGACATTGGCTGGGATATTGAAACCACCTATCTATAAACTGGCCGAAATATTAAAACAAAAGGAATTTTAGAAGTACTATAAACATAGTTCATAAGTATCGTGCTCAACGACCTTCAAAGGACGTAACTGATAACATCACTGATTGAATGTACGGGGAGACTTTTTACAGCCGCAACACGGCACAAACAACGCTAAATAAATTTGGATGATGTTAACGTGCTACATTAAAATAAAATAAATTAAAATTTCATTCGATGTTGTGAATTTAGTGTTAAACAGTCAGATTCAATAAAATAAAAGCAATATTCACGACAAATAGTGCTTCTCTCCAAAAAATAATGGACTGATCCATATGAGAAAAAAATAGTTCGCGCAAATCTACTAACGAGCATACGTTAAAAATTTTAAGTTGATATCTTGTGCGTGGGCAGTAATACGCATTCCCATTACTGTCCATGAACAGGCTCAATCAAACCGAGCCTGCAGTATTTTCATATTTGTCGTGTTCGGTGGCTTTCAAAGTTCCCTTTTCATCTATTGAAAATTGTTGACATAGTAAGGGCCCTAGACCAACCACATATCCGGATTATGATTCCTATATACCCCCAAACTTTGATTACCCGGGGTATAATTACAAAAATAAACAACAGAACTTGATTAAATTATTTTGTAAGTATGTAAATTCAAATAGGTCGCCACAAACAACTGACGAAAAGAGAACCTTTGAGAATACCACCTAGGAACGGTCAGTGGCTAAACAAATTGTCACTGGGGGGTTAAACCAGGTTCTAGGGTTCACCAACCTTACACTTGCCCCAGGTTTTAATATCACAAAACAATGTTTTGGAGATTTGCTTCAACCCACCCATCAGCTCAACAATTTTGAAAATTAAAGATAAACGAATCTTTTTTTTTGTTCAAAACTTCAACAAAATATCTTAAAAGGAACACGTTAAAGTCATAAATTGTGTTATATTTGTTGGAAAACATAAACTAACAAGGGACCAAAGGCCATATCGCTCACCAGATTCTTGGATTCATGAAATAAAAGGTAGAAAACAATAAAGAAAATAACAAATACACAGCTGACTTTGCAACAATTTAAACAAGAAACTAAATCAGCTGATTTCCAATGGCACCTTTTTGGCCGTTCGCACAGTCTTATAACGTATTCATTAATAACAATTTGCGGTAGCAGTGATAATAAACATAACAGCAGCAGCCTAGATTTAAGGAAAACTGTTTTGCAGTGAACCGAAAAAATAAGCGGGTCGTGTTCCTTGGGTGGTTCGCGACCTAAAACGATGCTTTGTTGACGCCATTGCATTTAAAAGGAGCTTAAATCAGCAGGTTTACCAATGGCACCTTTTTGGCCTTTCGCACATAGTCTTATAACGTATAAATTAATAACAATTTGCGGTAGAAGTGATAATAAACAAAACAGCAGTAGCACCAACTACAGCAACAACTACTACAACAACAAAGACGACGACGAGGACAACAAAGACGACGAAAACAACATAAGCAACAAATCACAACCACACCATTAACAAGATAATAATGTAAAAACAATATAAACGAGAAAATAAGATAATAATAATAATAGCAACAAGAATACTACTACTACGACGACGACTACTACTGCTGCTATTGCTAATAATACAAATATAATAATAATAATAATAATAATAATAATAATAATTATAATAATAATAATAATAATAATAATAAGAGAGTGCGCATGCGCGACCGGGAAGACACGAAATTTTGCAGAGGAAAACAAAAGGAGAAAAATATTAAATTTAAACTATTTCTTGGACATATAAAGCTTTAAATAATATCAAATAGTGTTTATTACATCTTATTTAATATGTTTAAATCACGCAATGTAGGTTTTTAGGTCGGTAAGTCGGTTCCCAGCCCCAAAATACCACCTCGCCACTACGCCGCCATCTTGAATTATCCGATACATTGAGAAAGATAAATTCGATATCCAACAATATCCAACAGTACCACAGCCATCCTACTCCATAAAACTAAAAGTTCAACCCATATTTCCTTATTTATCATTTCTACAATAACCCTTGGATGTCAGAAAGCAAACTAAGAAAATTTATAGCAAGGCCCAGAACATCGCCTGTGGGGGGCAGAAAGCTCCAACCCATCGTTCTCACAGACAGCAAAGGCAATTGGCTGAAAAGGCAAATATCAGATGAAACAGAAAACCAAATAATCTGGCAAGCAAAAAGCGGTGCTAGAGTGGAGGAAAGCACCAGATGGTTGAAAAATAACATTGCAAACAAAATAATAAGACACGGGGACATTTGGCTATATGTTTGGCTAGGTACGTGTAATCTCACCAGAAAAAACAAAAATTACATCGATCTCGCACACCCAGACAATAGTACCATCAACGAAATCAGTCAAAAATATAAAGAAATAGCAGACATAGTCAGCAAATACCCAGGCTCAAAAGTAACATTCTTAGAAACTCCAGTATACTCAATCAAAAAGTGGAATCAAAGTAGAGGACACAAGGACCCAGAGACATTTGAAGAACAAGACAAGTCACTCCAGAAACAAATTTACAACCTAAACAAAGAAATCAGAACCCTCAACAACACACTAGGGACACATTCACCACAATTCTCCTCAGATCTTCACATCAACAGGAAAGTAAAATCTAAAACCATCAACTACTATAACTTCAACCTGTACGCTGACGGGATCCACCCAGACACGCTTCTGTCAAAAGCCTGGCTAAGGAAGATAGCAGAACAAGTCAAAAGGGACTGTTGGACTACTGAATAGCAGCTGGTGGGCTCATTGTAATCGACCTCAGTCAGTACGGGTTTATCCGCGCTACACTGAGAAACTATGATTACACTGACCTTCTTGCTGCTTCTCCATCTCATCAACAGCAACTGGACACAACCGTCTAAATCATGGATACACCAACAGATCACCCACTCCATGCTAAACAAAAGCATGAGCAGCCATGGCAGAAGACCAATCTACATCCCACAATACAGTAACAAAACAACAAACATTTGCCTTTTGATAATAATTCTAGCTGGGGACATCGAACTAAACCCAGGACCAAACAACAAAAGCGTCTTTCCTTGTGGCCTATGCGACCTACCAGTTACCTGGAATTGTCAAGGCGTTTGCTGTGATGCATGTGACATCTGGCATCACAAATCATGTATAGAACTGTGCAGCTATGATTACAAATTACTCGAACGCTCTAATGTACAATGGCTCTGTTGCAAATGTGAAAGTATCAATATAAGCACGTTCACATTCAGAAGTTACGAAATTGAAACATCAAACATTTACGAACCGCTTTCAGATCCAAATTTGACCATAGACTCCATCAAATCGGTTTTTAGTCCGCTAAGATCCAGTAGCCCAAAAACAAACAAAAATGATTCCAAAAATCCAGAACCAGATCTAAACCACGGCCATTCCCATTCATCAAGCACAACAAAATCAAGGCTAGACAGTAATCCGTATGATGTACAAGTAAAAAGAAACCTCCGCATAATGACCATAAACTGCCGGAGCATCAAAGATAAAAGAGAAGAATTCCATACTGCTGTACATTACCTTAAACCTGATATTGTTTGCGGAACTGAGTCCTGGCTGAAAGGAATAAAACCTGGACAGAACCAAACAAAAGACGCAATAAAATCGAGCGAAATTTTCCCACCCGAATATGATATTTACAGAAATGACAGAGGCACACTTGGAGGAGGAGTATTTATAATGATAGAAAAATCAATAACATCAATCGAAAAAACAGAATTCATCACTGAAGGAGAATTACAATGGGTTAAGATCAAAATGAAAAATAACAAAGACTTACTGATTGGCTCATTTTACATGCCACACAGAGAACAGAAACACCTAGATGAACTACAGAAATCTCTTGACCTAATTAACCAAAGTAACATCACTAACAAGATAATTACTGGGGACTTCAACTGCCCAGACATAAATTGGAACACACATACAGCAAGCGGGCCAGACAGAGACATTCAGCAAGGCCTCGTTGACATCATGAGCGCAAACAACTTCACTCAAATACACAATAAACCAACTAGAGAAGACAATCTCCTAGACTTAGTTTTCGTGTCAAACCCCACTTTAGTTAAATCATCCATAAATGTTCCCGGAATATCAGACCATGATATAATAATTACGGATATGGACACCAAAATCCAATACAATAAAACCCCAGCCAGGAAGTGCTACATCTACAATAAAGCAAACTGGGTAGGCATTAACGATGACCTCGACGAACTAGCGTCAATCATGGAATCACAAAACAACCAAGAAAAAACAGTACAAGAGATGTGGAACACCTTCAAAACCAACCTTTTCAGAACAATGGACGCAAACATACCAAACAAAGAAATCAGATCCAAAAGTAACATACCTTGGATAAGAAAGAAACATAAGAAAATGATTAAGCATAAACAACGACTATATAATCAAGCAAAGAAAACCAAAAACTGGAAGAACTATAGACAATTTCAAAAAGAATGCAAAAGGGAACTAAGGAAAGCAGAATGGCAATATGTAAACTCAAACATAATGGAAGGCTTAAATAACAACAACACTAAACCATTCTGGAAATACGTGAAATCCAAAAGGCAGGATGCAAATGGTATAGCTCCACTCAAAAAAGGTACCACCCTTGTAAATGATAGCAAAGGTAAAGCTGAAATTTTATTAGACCAATTCAAATCAGTCTTCACAAAACCATCAAAAGGGGACCTCCCAGACACAAGAATCAAGTCTACGCAGAGCATGGAAAAGATCACAATCGACCAAAATGGCCTAACGAAACTCCTCAAACAAGTAAACCCATCGAAAGCCTCAGGACCAGATAACATACCCAACAGAATACTCAGTGAATGCGCAGAAAAAATATCACCAATCCTTAAAATAATCTTTCAAAAATCCTTAGACACAGGTGAACTACCAAAAGACTGGAGGGACGCAAACATATCCAGCATCTTCAAAAAAGGCGATAAGCATCAAGCCGAAAACTATAGACCGGTTTCACTAACCTCAGTTCCATGCAAAATCCTAGAACACATTATCTGCACACATATGATGAAACATCTAGAAACCAACAAAATATTAACAAACTTAAACCATGGCTTTAGGTCTGGATACTCCTGTGAAACTCAGCTCATAACTACGTTAAATGACCTACTTACTGAACATGATCAAGGGAACCAAATAGACATCGCCATCCTAGATTTCTCGAAAGCGTTCGACACAGTCCCACATGACAAGCTCCTTCACAAACTCCATCAATACGGCATCAGAGGACCCCTCCATACCTGGCTCTCCAACTTCCTAACACAAAGAAAAATGAGAACAATAGTTGAAGGCGAGCAATCAGATGAAACATCAGTGGACTCCGGGGTCCCACAAGGAACAGTATTAGGACCGATCATGTTTTTATGCCACATAAATGACCTGCCAGATGCTGTCACTTCAATAGTTAGGTTATTTGCTGACGACTGTCTGCTATACAGGAACATCAAACACCAAGAAGACCACCAAAAACTACAGAAGGACTTGGAAAACCTTGAACACTGGGCAACCAAGTGGGGCATGCGTTTCAATGCCAAAAAATGCTACATTATGTCAATAAACCAACGTACATCAAAATTATACCAACTTAACAACCACATCTTACAACAAGTTCAAAGTAACCCGTACCTAGGCATCGAAATATCAAATGATCTCAAGTGGTCACTCCATATTAACAATGTCACCAAAAAAGCAAATGCTACATTAGGATTCCTAAGAAGAAATCTACGAAACGTCCCTGAAAACTGCAGAAAAACAGCTTACATAGTGCTAGTAAGATCAATCATGGAATACGGAGCCACCATCTGGAACCCATACATCAAAGGAGACATAGATAAACTTGAAAAAATACAAAACAGAGCCATCAGATTCATAAAAAAAGACTACAAGACAAGAACTCCGGGATCTATAACAAAAATGAGGAAAGAACTAGAATTAGACACACTTGAAGAAAGAAGAACAAGTCTCCGACTAATCCTAATGTACAAGGTGGTTGAGGGGCTGGTGCCGGCACTGCCACCAACCTCATTCGTGAAAAACGCGAAACAAAAAAGACAAATCAAAGCAAAAAAATACTCAGATTACCAAACAGTAAATATAGTGAACAAACATGTGTGCAACAACTCTAAAAGCCTAACAATCCCTAGTAGTAAAACACAACAATATAAACACTCATTCTTTGTGGACACCTGCATCCATTGGAACCATCTACCAGAAGAGGTCGTGCATGCACCATCAATAGAGAGCTTTAAATCAGCTCTCCTGAAGCACAGCCAATAAGTGGCGCACTCTCTCCCGTTGTATAAAAACCATAATTGGGTTCTACAACGTACCAAATACAGATACAGATACAGAATAATAATAATAATAATAAAATAAGATAATTATAAACAAAACAAAAAAAGCATATGTCACCGGTCGAGACTCGAACCCGGGACGCCGGCGTGGACGGCCAGAATGCTATTCAATACACCATGGGGGCAGGTATTGCGGACGGAGCTTTTAGTAGGGGTTATATAATTGCATTTTAAGGACATGTTAACTCCCTTGAATGTTAATGATATTTGCTACACTCACGTTCTATTGACTGTTTCACTGCGAAAGTATCTATATCCATGTCAAATCAAGGTTTATCGTGAGTTATTGTGATAAGCAATACAAGGTTGTATCTAGAACAATGAATTAAACATCGTATTTTTAAAAGGTATGCCACAAGCAAGTGCGTCGTTTGATAAACAACTCATTGCTTAATATAATCTTAAAGACTGATGTTTCACACATTGATAAGATCAAGTGATGAATAGGCCTAGTTGATAAGCAGCTACAGGAAACAAGTGTGACGTCGTCCAGCAGCCAATCAGAGGCCTCTAGTTTTTGGTTTACAACAGTCGTTTATTTTCTGATAACGACGCAGAAAGAGTCTATTACGTTATGCTTACGGTTTGTCGCAGCACCGTCTCTGTGCCTAGATTTAAGGAAAACTGTTTTGCAGTGAACCGAAAAAATAAGCGGGTCGTGTTCCTTGGATGGTTCGCGACCTAAAACGATGCTTTGTTGACGCCATTGCATTTAAATGGAGCTTAAATCAGCTGGTTTCCAATGGCACCTTTTTGGCCTTTCGCACATAGTCTTATAACGTATTAATTAATAACAATTTGCGGTAGCAGTGATAATAAACAAAAACAGCAGCAGCACCAACTACAGCAACAACTACTACAACAACAACGACGACGACGAGGACAACAAAGACGACGAAAACAAAATAAGCAACAAACCATAACCACACCATTAACAAGATAATAATATAAAAACAATATAAACGAGAAAATAAGATAATAATAATAGCAACAAGAATACTATTACTACTACGACGAATACTACTGCTGCTATTGCTAATAATAAAAATAAAATAAAAATAATAATAATAAAATAAGATAATTAAAAACTAAACAAAAAAGCATATGTCACCGGTCGAGACTCGAACCGGGGTTGCCGGCGTTGACGGCCAGAATGCTATCCAATACACCATGGGGGCAGGTATTGCGGAAGAGCTTTTAATAGGGGTTATATAATCGCATTGTAAGGACATGTTTACTCCCTTGAATGTTAAGGATATTTGCTACACTCACGTTCTATTGACTGTTTCACTGCGAAAGTAGCTATATCCATGTCAAATCAAGGTTCATCGTGAAATATTGTGATAAGCAATACAAGGTTGTATCTAGAACAATGAATTAAACATCATATTTTTAAAAGGTATGCCACAAGCAAGAGCGTCGTTTGATAAACAACTCATTGCTTAATACAATCTTAAAGACTGATGTTTCACACATTGATAAGATCAAGTGATGAATAGACCTAGTTGATATGCAGCTACAGTAAACAAGTGTGACGTCGTCCAGAAGCCAATCAGAGGCCTCTAGTTTAGTTTACAACAGTCGTTTATTTTCTGATAACGACGCAGAAAGAGTCTATTACGTTATGCTTACGGTTTGTCGCAGCACCGACTCTGTGCCTAGGGTTAAGGAAAACTGTTTTGCAGTAAACCGAAAAAATAAGCGGGTCGTGCTCCTTGGATGGTTCGCGACCTAAAACGATGCTTTGTTGACGCCATTGCATTTAAATGGAGCTTAAATCAGTTGGTTTTCAATGGTATCTTTTTGGCATTTCGCACATAGTCTTAAAACGTATTCATTAATAACAATTTGCGGTAGCAGTGATAATAAACAAAACAGCAGCAGCAGCAACTACAGCAACAACTACTACAACAACAACGACGACGACGAGGACAACAAAGACGACGAAAACAACATAAGCAACAAACCACAACCACACCATTAACAAGATAATAATATAATACTAGTAACAATATAAACGAGAAAATAACATAATAATAATAGCAACAAGAATACTACTACTACGACGACGACTACTACTGCTGCTATTGCTAATAATAAAAATAAAATAATAATAATAATAATAATAATAAAATAAGATAATTAAACACAAAACAAAAAAGCATATGTCACCGGTCGACACTAAAACCCGGGATGCCGGCGTTGACGGCCAGAATGCTATCCAATACACCATGGTGGCAGGTATTGCGGACGGAGCTTTTAGTAGGGGTTATATAATCGCATTGTAAGGACATGTTAACTCCCTTGAATGTTAAGGATACTTGCTACACTCACGTTCTTTTGACTGTTTCACTGCAAAGGTAGCTATATCCATTTCAAATCATGGTTTATCGTGAATTATTGTGATAAGCAATACAAGGTTGTATCTAGAACAATGAATTAGACATCATACTTTTAAAAGGTATGCCACAAGCAAGTGCGTCGTCCAGCAGCTAATTTGAGGCCTCTAGTTTTAGGTTTACAACAGTCGTTTATTTTCTGATAACGACGCAGAAAGAGTCTATTACGTTATGCTTACGGTTTGCCGCAGCACCGACTCTGTGCCTAGATTTAAGGAAAACTGTTTTGCAGTGAACCGTAAAAATAAGCGGGTCTTGTTCCTTGGATGGTTCGCGACCTAAAACGATGCTTTGTTGACACAATTGCATTTAAATGGAGCTTAAATCAGCTGGTTTTCAATGGCACCTTTTTGGCCTTTCGCACATGGTCTTATAACGTATTCATTTTGCTGAAGCTGTGATAATAAACAAAACAGCAGCAGCAGCAACTACAGCAACAACTACTAAGACGACGAAAACAACATAAGCAACAAACCACAACCACACCATTAACAAGATAATAATATAATAACAATATAAACGAGAAAATAAGATAAAAATAATAGCAACAAGAATACTACTACTACGACGACTACTACTGCTGCTATTGCTAATAATAAAAATAAAATAATAATAATAATAAAATATGATAATTAATAACTAAACAAAAAAGCTTATGTCACCGGTCGAGACTCGAACCGGGGTTGCCGGCGTGGACGACCAGAATGCTATCCAATACACCATGGGGGCAGGTATTGCGGACGGAGCTTTTAGTAGGGGTTATATAATCGCATTGTAAGGACATGTTAACTCCCTTGAATGTTAAAGCCACAATAAACGTGCAAAACAGCATATTTTTTATTAACCAAAACAATTTATATTTCACCTGTATGAATAATAACACAAAAAATAAAACTTACAATAAGAAAAGCGTATTATCTTATTGATTTACAGCATGTTTACGGCGTTTTTCGGATCGTTTATTTTGTTAACAAAACAAACAGCGAATCATTCCGAGCTGATTTTCGGCAACTCTCGGCAGGCGAATGTCGCTAATTATACCATTCTATAAATAGCGGTCACGTCATCAGGCTAACAGCACGCAATGTAGTTACGTCAATTAACCGTAGACACATGAAAAAATATGATATTTTTGTCGATTTAGTTCAGAAGCGTATCAGATAATCCGTAATAATGAGTTGCATATCCCTTATTTTAAGTCTAATGCCACTTTTGAACAAATTCTGATGTCAGTATGTAAGAGCGAATCTAGAGGCATTCTATAAATAGCTGTCACGTCATCAAATTAACTAGTCCCAATCCCAGTGACCAACTTACGGAAAATACCGATACCTTTTCGCCGAGTGATTGTAAACATTGGTTAGTAATTTTGTGGGCTACAAAAATACTATTCGGACCGGGTTTCAATGATTGGGGATTATTTGAGGACATAAATAGTTGGTCATTTATACTTTCTTTTGAAAAGGGTCAACGTGGTTAATTAATTTTCACAATGAAAAAAAAAGGTTTTGGCATGTTTATTGTGGCTTTAAGGATATTTGCTACACTCACGTTCTATTGACTGTTTCACTGCGAAAGTAGCTATATCCATGTCTGAAAACTGATCTTTCGTTAAGATCAAGTGATGAATAGGCCTAGTTGATAAGCAGCTACTGGAAACAAGTGTGACGTCGTCCAGCAGGGAATCAGAGGCCTCTAGTTTTTGGTTTACAACAGTCGTTTATTTTCTGATAACGACGCAGAAAGAGTCTATTACGTTATGCTTACGGTTTGCCGCAGCACCGACTCTGTGCCTAGATTTAAGGAAAACTGTTTTGCAGTGAACCGAAAAAATAAGCGGGTCGTGTTCCTTGGATGGTTCGCGACCTAAAACGATGCTTTGTTGACGCCATTGCATTTAAATGGAGCTTAAATAGCTGGTTTCCAATGGCACCTTTTTGGCCTTTCGCACATAGTCTTAAAACGTATTCATTAATAACAATTTGAGGTAGCAGTGATAATAAACAAAACAGCAGCAGCAGCAAATAAAGCAACAACTACTACAACAACAAGATAATAACATAATAACAATATAAACCAGAAAATAAGATAATAAAAATAATAATAATAATAATAATAATAATAATAATAATAATAATAATAATAATAATAATAATAATAATAATAATAATGATGATAATTATAAAATAAGATAATAAAAAACAAAACAAAAACCATTAAAATAATTTCTAATAATAAATTAATTTGCAAATTAAGTAATTTACATGGCAGTTTGGCAGTCTTGCCTTTTATTTATTGTACAAGAAACAAGTTTTATTATGAATCATTATATTAATTGATTTAATCGTATTGATTTGGAAATGAAATTTAAAAATCTGTTGAGTACAAATATGACAATTAAAGGAATACGTTTGGCTGGATTTCACCAGTATTATGTTATTAAGCGTTACTTGTGCATCATTTTGACGTATAGAACTTTATTTTATGTTAAATATTGACAAAGTTATCTCCTGTCAAAGATCCGTTATTTGCAAAATCGGTGGGCATCTATGGCCGTCGCCATGTTTGTTTCCTTTTCGATGCGTGCACCTGCTGATGACGTCATTTACACACTTCCGGTTCGTATCGTTTCCATTTAATGTCAAATTCTTATCATTCTCAACCATGGAATATTCATTCATTTAACAAATATATAATAGTGTATGATTTTGAGCCTGAAAATTCTGAAACTGAATTAGCCAATATTGAAAGAAACTGCTTGTTATGCCACCATTAATTACAAAAGAATGCCGAGAATTGTAGCACATTTTAACCGATTTTCTTGTTTAATGAGGCCCATATATAGGTGTAAAATATTTTTCCTGATCGACTTGGCAGATTTTTCGGACGAAATGCGTTTACTTCGTATAAACATGATGTCCTTAAATTGTAGGTAAACGTTTGAATTCAGCGATCTAGAGTCATTGTTGTATGCGGCATTTGAAGCGATCAAATTAACCACTTTTTCATTTTGTATTAACAAGTACCATTGACTTTTTTTAATGTAATACATAGATCCCTGAAAATACATCTTTCTTGAATTTATTATTCAACAGTCGAATAGTTCTTGTTTGCACTAAATTCACATAGTTATGTTTTTCTCCTGATGCAAAAAGAATATTTATACGATAATTATACTCGTATCGTTTGCGTAATAGTTGCCCGACTTCAGGTGGTCCGCGCTATCAAAAGACACCAACATGCATACTTATCGGGAGGCGGAGTTTACCCAGAAAAAAAGGAGAGAAATTGGTCGTCATTGGCTAATTTGCTTTACCGTAACGTTTTTGATCTGTAAATTTCATTTGCGACCTGAAGACACAATATCTTTATGACACGACGAATTTGAATAAACGGATGTCGGCGAATTTAGAGCTTGTCAGATATTTGTCTGGGGTTGTAAACGGTTGGTGTGTCCCACAACAGTGCAAATGGCTCGGGGGACATTGAGCTGTTTATTGAATATGAAGCCATCCCGACAGAGATTAAATGCATACCGGCAGATCAATCGTCCCATAAAGTTTGTTAAGAAATTAAGGCATACTGGTTTCATAATGTCCTGGGGAAGGCCCTGAATTGAATTAATGTATTTTTGAAAATTTAAGCTGATGACAAGGGAACTTTGAAAGTCACCGAACCCTGACAAATATGAAAATGTGACAGGCCCGGTTTAATTAAGCTTTTTCATGGTTATTAATTGAAATGCATATTAATCTACACGCCGCTAAGCCTGGGTTTGAGTGCAACTCAATACTTAAAAACGAACATTTATTGTATATTTCTTTCTTAAATCTAATTATAAAATTTAAGGTTGCACACTGAGTGGTACATGTTTTAACACGCCCGTGTTATTGTTAATTGCCTCTAACTGATACGTTAATCTCACTAGCCAGCTTGCTCTGAACAGGAATCTTTATCACTTGCTCTAAAGAAGATCGGGTGACATATTAAAATGGTGTGAAAAAACTTAATTGACATATTTAATTTGAGGAGACGTGAGGGGACAATAGTAAACTCAATGTTAACTTATACTAAAAGGAAAATTTCAAAGCGATCGTAGCGTATCACATTCTCATTTAACATATTGTCTTTTGAATCCTAGTGCGCGATGCAATTGCTTGAGCAAATTATAAGATAAGAAGGTAAAAAACATTCAATACGCTAAAACTGTAATGTTATTTTTTACTATTTGTGCTCCTTTGCAATATTTTCCCGCATATAGCAATGTTTTCATATAAATAAATTTTCTTGCATTCATCTCTGCGTATATTCTTTATGAAACGGAAGTGTGTAAATGACGTCACGTCTCGTTGTTTTATCTCTCGCGAGACAACGAGATGTCAATAATGGCCGCTCTTATGCTACGCTCGAAAAAACGATTATCAGTGTAATTAAAAGAAAGTTTTACAATTATCGTATTCGTCGTCATCAATTGATTACGAAAATTGTATTATTCAAAATACATTTTATCATTTAAACAAAGGTCATAACCAGCCGAACGTATTCCTTTAAAGTAAATGAGCCCTGATAATATGACAACTCCAAACTATAGATTTTCAGGTTGGAAGATAATTTTAGAGGCTACCAAAATAATATTTTTTCACTGAGGCTTTAATCAGGTTCCAGATCCCAATGTTACAAACTTAGTACAGTCATGTTCTGTAATAAACAAACGAGTACCAGTTCCCTTGGTG
This sequence comes from Corbicula japonica, assembly GCA_038501625.1. NCBI lineage: Eukaryota > Metazoa > Mollusca > Bivalvia > Venerida > Cyrenidae > Corbicula > Corbicula japonica. The sequence goes on from JAZAYU010000051.1 coordinate 3,497,691, forward strand.
AGTTAGCTCCACTAATGAATTCTGCTGCGTGCAAAATTATTACAAACACAAATTTAATAGTAGCTAGCGGCACTGGTAAAGCGAAATTAAAAGGGATAATCGAATTGGACCAGCTCACCTGCAGTTAAATCATCAAGATCTTGATGGCAAGAATAAAAGAAAGTGATTGAGCGCCTAATATCTTTTGTAAAGTATTTCATAGAAACTTTTATAAACTCTTCAACTCCTGCCACCGTTTTGCGAACAGGAGGGACGAGTAAATTTATCAACTGTAGAAGCATTAATCAAAAGTATCAGGGGGTAGGACGTTAAGTAGTTTATAGAAAACATTAAGTGGGAAAAATGTTTTGCAGAAAACAAAATGGCGTAAATTCGTCAGAATCTGAGGAATTTCAGCCGTTTTTATTCAAAGTAAGTAGCTTTTTTCTTTGTATTTTACAATATAAGTGTGTGCATTCTGTGGCGCAAAGTATATATTTCAATCGGCAATAAACCGTTTTATCGTAAACTTGGAGATGAAAAAGTTATTGAAGACGTTTTAGCCCTCGGTGCAATATTTACCCATGTCTTTCTTGTATTTGTCATGGAACATACGCCTTTTCTGGCCATGTTTGTCGTACATTTTGCAGGCCTTAAATAGATAATCATGCCTTAAAGGCTTTGCACTTACTGTTCTGTTTTTGCATCAACTGCCGACGTTGCCTGAACATATTTTGACCACATTAAGCCCTGTTTTCGTTTATAGAAAACACTTTATACCCGTTTTGTTTTGTAGAAAACATTATTTGCATGTCAATGCCCCATAAATTAACATGGTGGTTCTGTGAAATGACTATAAAATTAAATTTGAACAATAAACAAGGGTTTGCCAGTGAAACAGAAGACATGTTCCAGTACAGTACAGTAATTTTCTGCAATGGGATTTATAGCTGTCTAAAATGTGTTGTGTAAATAGCCATTAAAGACAGTCACCTTTGTCTCATTACAGCAGTCATGTTGGTCTTTATATAGAAATTGCACTCTGTGACAGTTCATTTGTAATATATAATATAAAGCATTGGATCAAAGGACACTTGAGTCCAACTTGTTTTAAGTTTCTTCCATTAACAGTCTATTCTAAACATTTCAGAGGTCACCAGTTTGATCAGAGAGAAAGACACAAAGCAAAACATGGAAAATGGAAAAAAAGTATTAAAGAAGACTGGTGTCTACTTAGTAGGGCACAATACAAGGTTGATGAAAGTCCACACCATATATACTGTATAATTATGGAGAAAAGGGTTAAAATGAGTGACTGTTATTACTTTCATTGATAGTTCTATTTCATGTGATCTTATGCTGACAAATTTGTACTGTGATTGAATAACATGTCAATGATCTCAATAAATATTTAAAATCTGAGTTTTGACTCCTTATCCCGTCTTGATAATGTACATGTAACAGAAAAATTAGCTTAGCATCTGTTTTCTAATTTACTATCTCAAGTTGCAGTGAGATGTATAAAACAAATTTAATTTGGAAATAGCTACCTAAGAATTAAAGGATCCTGCATACATTGTATGGTTGCAAAACATGGTTGACAAAACTTTATAAACATTATTATTTAAATTAAATTAGTAATTGCATTCATTATTAATTGAATGACTGGCTGAACAACCACTACTCGGTTGTACTGACCACTTCATCACATTAAACAGGGTAGGGTAGGATTAGATGAGTCAAAAAAGAGGGATAACAATATATAAGTAACACAATTTTATTAGATGATGTGTGGTAAAATTTGTAAAGTACTAAATTTTAATACCAAGGACATGGTTATATACTCTGAAATTGTAGAAGTAGTTTGTGCCACAAACTTTTACTAACATACATAAAACAGAGACTTCCAAGATGACTCCTACATACCTGTTGTTTTTGGAAGTAAGTTGGGGGTAGTAGATATATATTGCTATCAACATATCAACAAGAAGTACTATACAAAGCAGGAATTCTTATAACACATTTTATTTGGCACCCATTAATGTACTATACTGCACACTGCAGTGACAAAGTGTGACTTGCTAATTATTAATATTGTACATATATTCAAATTTGCATGCAAAAGGGTTATTTTATGCAAATAACCAAATTCTTAAAATAAAAAGAAAACCACATAACCCATGATAACAACACAAACATCTCTCAGTTTAAAATAAAATTACACACAACAAGCATTTTATAATAATTACAAACAGAAGCATTGTAAATATTACAGGTGTTGGTACATGTTGTGCAACATCTGCCAAAGAATTATATTAACAAATAAATAAAGCAGATAATAAAACTATCTTTTCTGAAAACAATGTAAAATTTATCACTGATATCATACAAAAAAACAAAGATTCAGTATCCTTTCAAAAGGCATTGCATGTATACAATTAATGCTCATATTTTGCTTTTTTTAGAAACGTTTGAAATGAAAATTAAAATGTTGCATTTCAAAATAAGGTAAGAGAATACATTAAGTAGTATAAATTTCTGTTTAGGTTCAGTTCAGAATAATTAGTGTTTACAAGTTTAGCTGTTGTCTGATTTTAATCATTCAATCATCAAACTTACTAAAACACTGCACAATCTTTTTTGTTAACAAAACAGGTACAAAATTTAAAAAAAAATGTACCTAAACCGTTTCATCTACAGTATATGCAATCGACTGAATTTTACTAAAGTCAACAAATTTTCCCTATAACAGCAGCAGTAAACGTTCAATTACAAGCATAAATATGCTCATTTAAATACTCAAGTTAAATTATTTCTTCTTCTTCAATACCAAGCCTAAATGATAGAAGAATTCTATTTTCATCAACATTGTTATGTGCCGGTACTGAGTAGACACCAGTCTTGGAGCTCTTTTAATACTGCTTATTTTTCCATGTTTTGCTTTGTGTCTTTCTCTCTGATCAAACTGGTGATATCTGAAATTTAAAGAATAGACTGTTAATGGAGGACACTCAAAACATGTTTAATCAAGTGTCCTTCTTTGATCCAATGCTTTATATTATATATTAGAAATGAACCGTCACAGTTCAATATAAAGACCAATATGACTGATGTAATGAGACAAAGGTGACTGTCTTAAATGGCTATTTACACAACACATTTTAGACAGCTATAAATCCCATTGCAGAAAAATAATGTACTGTTCTGGAACATGTCTTCTGTTTCGCTGGCAAATCCTTGTTTATTGTTCAAATTTAATTCTATAGTCATTTCACAGAACCACCATGTTAATGTATGGGCCTTAGACATAAAAATCATGTTTTCTACCAAACAAAACGGGTATAAAGTGTTTTCTATAAACGAAAACAGGGCTTAATGTGGTCAAAATATGTTCAGACAACGTCGGCAGTTGATGCAAAAACAGAAAAGTATGTGCAAAGCCTTTCAGGCATGATTATCTATTTAAGGCCTGCAAAATATACGACAAACATGGCCAGAAAAGGCGTATGTTCCATGACAAATACAAGAAAGACATGGGTAAATATTGCACCGAGGGCTAAAACGTCTTCAATAACTTTTTCATCTCCAAGTTTACGATAAAACGGTTTATTGCCGATTGAAATATATACTTTGCGCCACAGAATGCACACACTTATATTGTAAAATACAAAGAAAAAAGCTACTTACTTTGAATAAAACCGGCTGAAAGTCCTCAGATTTTGACGAATTTACGCCATTTTGTTTTCTGCAAAACATTTTTCCCACTTAATGTTTTCTATAAACTACTTAACGTCCTACCCCCTGAAGTATACAGTGCTATAGAATATCTTGTTTGTGATTTCTTTTTAAATGTACAGATGATTTACGAATAAAGTAAAACAAATTGTATTTCCCCGTGCAACATCTTATGGGGTTTATATCTCACAGCTTGTTCGCTTTTCAAGAGCTTGCAACGATGTTAATGATTTCAATGAACGTAATCTTTGCATTACAGAACAACTTTCAAAACAAGGTTATCGGTATCACAAATTAAGGAAAACCTTTTGCAAGTTTTACCGCCGATACCCAGATCTAATTCATAAATACAGATGCAGTTTAAAATCTTTTTTGCAACAAGGTATTTCACAGCCAGTTTTTTTATGGAGATTTAATTTATACACTTAAAAAGATAAATGGCAGTGTTGGTTCCCCATCTGGACTGCCTTCACTTTCCTTGACTCTTCCTCCTCTCTCCTGATCTCATTCTGGACAAGCTCTCGGCGTTCGCCTGTAGTGGCAGTGTTCCATAGTGGCCTGGTGTTGTTTCCAAGGCCCTGTCTGCCTGAGCAGCTTATCCCCACAATGTCCTGGTGTTTCAATCTGCTCTCCGCCTTCTCCACAGCGCTAGATGCTGACCAACGTCTACCCGTGCGGACCTCTATCCCTGCTCTACTGATGCTCATGTCGCTAGAATCTCTGAGGGTCAACACAAGCCTTGCCTTACTGACTTTGTACTCCTCTACAATAGATGATACAGGGAGCTGCAGCATACCGGTCTTGTTGTTGAGTCCAATACTTGTCATGGATGGAGGGAGTCCAAACCATCGTCTCAGGTACCTGTTGACCATGGTCTCCAGGCCTTCAACAGTTGATGTTGGTACCTCATACAACGTTAGTGGCCACAGAAGACGAGGTAGAAGTCCATGTTGGAACAACCAGGCCTTGAACTTCCCTGGCAGGCCTCTTCCGTCAATCTTCTTTAGCCCATCCTGTAGCTGCTGCTTAGTGCGCTCAGTGTTGTTGGTGTAAAGTTTAATCAGTACTCTTCATTCAAAATTCAATCAGTATTCATCTTCAAAAAGAGAACTCTTTTACTGTGTAAGTACTTCCTTATTGTGGGTAACCGAAGGGATAAAAACAGTGTTCTCGTTCCTATTTCCCACGAAAACGGACAACACTTCCGGTTATGGTACACCGCAACACAAAGTAGTACTACTTTCCATCATTCGTGGGATACCGATACACAAAGGTATACTTATTTTGTATTCTCAAGCGCTGTGTACTGAGAACATGTTTTCATCTGTCGAGTATAAAATTTGACTATGCGAAAAATAGCGAGATATAAATAATTTGCCCAAGAATACCGATCACGTGACACAACAGCGCAATTTTCGAAACGGAAAGGAGGGTATAGCTAGATACCGGAAGGGAGTCCTTTCCGCGGAAAGGAGTCCTTTACGCGGAAAGGACATTTTGTCATTCGGAAAGGACTTTTTCATCTCAACTTCGCGAATTTTCAGGGACATCACGATATATTGTGATATCTTATGTTTTATGATCTAATCATCATCGTTTTATGCGAGGGATGAAAATAAGCTAAATATTTTTTCAGGTATTTTCATCGGAACTTTTGGAATCATTTCCGATTCCTTGCCAAACTCAACTCAATGTGAATCTTTTATTAATATTAGGGGTGAAAATAAGCTGTTTTTTAAATTTTAATTTGTGGTTGAAACGTTCTGTTTTTTAACATTTTAAAAATCATTACTTGAGGTGAAACTGATATTGATCTTAACGTAAAGGAGTCCTTTCCAACCACAAATCATTGAGAATCTTTGATTAACTTGATGGGTTGGAAATAATCTTAAATTTTTTTAGCTCTTTTCATCAGAAAGCAGCCCTTTCTAGCTTACATATTGCGTGGTAGGAGTGCGTGTCGCTGCTGTTTCCACGAAAGTACATTAAAAAGAAAACAAAGGGCAAAACGCACGGCTGGCGGATTATTTGTCGTCACTTTTTCCATTCAAAGACAAAATAAGCATTGAATGTCAGATAAAATGACATTTTCACTTTTTTTTCATGTCGCAGTAATTTCTCTGAGTGATATGAGCAAGAAATGTTGGTTCAACTTGTATTTTGATATGGTAAATATATAGCAAACATCATACGAACACCAGAATTGAATTATAATTATTCATATCGACATATTTGACATCAGAATAGCCGAAAATTCCTAGAAATCGTCTGTCGCAAAGGGGTCTATATAAATATTAACGTAAACCTTTAGCTTAATAAGAAACAAAACACCGATGTTAGGCCATGTTTTAACGGGTATGGTTTAGTTTATTTGAAGTAACTTAAAATTATACAATTCTCCGATAAACTGACTAACCGAGATTTGTGAAATGATTGTCGCAAATATACTGGTCAGGAACGTTTAATGCTTTTAACCTTACTTTAACAAACGTAGACGTCATCAATAAAAATTAAACTTTGGCTTACTAAATCTTAATATATAATTATGTGGAATGAAACAAACTTAAATGCAATCGTCGAATCACCAAATGTAAGATTAATTGAGAAAAAATAAAATTACAGGTGGTACGTTCGAATTTGTCAGGTACGTTATATAGTATACCGACTTGCTCGTCCGTAGTTTTGAAATTATATTTCCGAATCATTGTTCTTCATGCAGTTTTATCTTTTTTTAAAGTAAAACATGCCCTAGTGGCAGTTTATATATTGATTGCATAACAGAAAATTAAAAATTGACTGTCAATTACGTTAATGTCAGGTACGTGTACATGCAACACGATTCTTAAAATAAAAAGCTTATTTCCCCTACTTTTTCATTTTCTTGGCACTATGTAACGTATGCACACATATTTTCCCTTATACATCTGTTACAACAGAAATATTTGAGAACAAACACAACCGATTAGCACCATGTCAGGTACGTTAACTGTTTTACAAATCGAGGTTAGATTCATTACTTTCAATGATATAGTTAGAAATATACTAAATTTAATACAATTACAGCAAACCAGTTGTATATACGACTATGATCTTTTCAACTGTTCGAAAAGTTCAAGTTTTAAATAGTTGTAATTGTTTGTCAGGTACGTTAAAAATATGCACGTGTTTAAGGTACATTTTAAAGCTAAAATAATGCAGTGTGTCCGCAAAAACGATTTCCTTTTCTATGAATAAGGATTGAAGTGTATAAATTACAAGGAAATGTCATATGAAATTGGCTTAGTTTTTATTTCAACTGATTTTGCAAAGTTCGGATATTTATTGTTTGTCTGTGATTACGTAGGAGTTGTATTTTACATGTATACCTTAAAATATAATTAATATTTTATTAAGCCTTTCCCAATACAAAGATACTGTCCATAGTATCTTTGTCATACAACGGTTCATTGAAAAACGTATTAATTGTTTGACTCAAATGAATATCATTGAAATGAAGGTGATGTATAAAACATATAACGTACCTGACTTTTAAAAATGGGTGAGTCATAATAAGCTGAAATACATGGACCAAGTGTGTCAAGAGATTACCCCATTATCGTTTTACGTAAGGTGGAATGTTAAAAATTGCTTTTATTAAGTTATTAATACAAAATTGAAATGTTTATTATTATTATATTATAATGTTATTGTGCAAATGCTGAGTTAACTGACATTCAGTGAAGGCACCTACACGTACATATTAGGAATTGATAGAAATTCCTTTTATAAATCTGCTGTGCTACTAAAAATTATTTTAGGCGTAACCGCGCACAAAAATAGGCGCTACAATATTTATATTACACTGACGTGCATAAACTAGATTTGAACAGTTTTTAAGCAATTGTCTACAGATAACTACCAAAAAAATCGTGTGCGTTTCCTTAGTAATTAAGAACACTATTCAGTTAAGGTTAACAGGCCTTAGCGAGAATGCTTTGACGGTAATAAAAAAAGCAGAATTTATGAAATTGCAACATAAACCTACAAATACATGTATATGAAAATTATAAGTGTAACATCCGAACAGAAATGACGTTAGTATTATGCGCTTTTAGGAATTTTCTTTTTTTTTTCGTTTTTCAAAGATTTGTTCGACAAAATAAAGAGAAATTGTTGAGATATAATTTATTTTATCATTCAATTCAACTTCCTTTGTTGTGTTTTAATTTACGAACTAATTTATTTGTATTAACTTTGAAAAAAACGCCGTATTTTTTAGATAGGGAATACAGGTACTTAAATGGTTATAACGCAATAAGTAAGTCGATGACCCCCAAATTATATTCGCTAATTCGATTGGAATCGCTGTTTTCAAACTCTTTAAGTTAAGGATCAAAATTAAATTCAGGAATACTTCACTATTTAAGAAAGAGTCGACCAAAAAAAAACAGCAAAACTCGACGTCATTTTTAACACGAAAACGGTAATTAAAGGTACACAATGTCGTCAAAATTTGTCCCAGTATGTTTAATCTTATATCACCGGAATGGTATTTTCAGCGCCAATTTATCCGTCTAAGAATAGGCCTAAATAAAATTTAAAAAAAAAATGCAATTTTCATCAAGCCCCGAAAAAGTGTTTGGCCAGCGCCGTTGATGTCACCGCAGAAAACTGGCGTTGATATGCTACTTTGAAGGTAAATACATTAGCGGTTTCCTGCTTCAGTCATCGTCAATAAATACCATACCAAATTTCAAAAAGAAACTCGAAACTTCGCAGTGTCGACCTTAAAGATCTATTTTCATTAGCAGATTAAAAGATTAAGGCAATGAAAACTTTACCAGATAGCTGGGTAGACCTTGCACCTTTTTGGATGTTGCTTTCAACTCGGGGCTATGCGGTACGTGTAGACAGTAATATGCATTTCCATTACTGCCCATAAACAGACTCAATCCTACCGAGCCTGCAATGTTTTGATTATTTGTTCAAAAGGTGAATACATTGTCTAATTATTGATTGGACAGGTTTTTTGGTATGGAATGCCAATTTGACCTTAACCTTTGACCTACTGACCTCAAATTCAATATTGGGCATCTAATGGTGAAGACAATGTTCCCTACCAAATTGAGTACTATAGGTGAAAGCATTGTAAAGTTATTTTTCGGACAAGGTTTTCGTGTTGACCTTTGGCCTACTGAATGAAAATCAATGAGTCATCTACTGGTGATGACAAACCTCCTGATCAAATTTGTAAACCATAGGTGAAAAAATTGTCTAGTAATTTATCAGACGAGGATTTTGTGTTGAAGGTCACTATGACCTTGACCTTTGACCTAATGACCTGAATATCAATATGGGGTCTTATCAACCTCCACACCAAATAGGAAGACTGTATGTCAAAGCAATGTTAAGTTATTGATCGGACAAAGGTCACTGTGACCTTGATTTTTGACCTACTAATCTGAAATATCAATAGTGGTCTTCTACTAGACATGATCAACCTCCATACCAAATATGAAGACCGTAGGTCAAAGCAATGTCTAGTTATTGATTCGAAAAGATGTGGTCTGCGAACCGACCGACCGACATTGGGCTTAGCAATATACCCCCTTCTTCGAAGTGGGGCATAATAAAACTTGTATATGCTTGTGTGTAAAATTATGCCTCCCTGATTATCAGTAGGGTGCAAATTCATTTACCAGTTATAAGTGATACAGACCTTTGGATAGAAAGAATTACAAAAGGTGGGTTTTATGTAGACAATTTAATTATTATCTTATAATAACATTGTTTGATAAATATTACAGACATTAGAACAACAGTAGACATTTAGCTAGCTCCTGATAAACTCTACTCTTTATCAGACCTTTTCTACTTTTATTAGGGCAAATATACATGCAAAGGCCCCATATTAAGCAAATAAACTGTACATGTATATTTGACAGATGTATCAATTTATATGATCCAAGCAATCCTTTTCATTCTTAACAGTATTTATGCAAGTTCATGGAGCGCCATTTAACCTATGTTGTACTGTAATGCAACATTGGCGTTAGGTATTTGTAATCAAGACCATAAACCCTAGACAAAAATTTTTCATTCTAAGTAAAACATATTTTCATTAGAGTAAAATTATGCAGATTATGATGTTGAATATTCATTCCATCATACGTTTTTCATAGATAAGAATGACTTGCATGCAAAGATTGACATGGATGCGGACAAGCCAAATCCCAAAAATGGGTAAGGAACCATTCTTTCTTATTTCATCGAATCATTCAGGTAAACTTCTTTTATAGAATTTTAAAGAATGGAAATTCTAAATTGTTCTCAGCGGAAAATAAACTGTAATTGGCATTCCTGGTGTCACTGTTTAGGAAACCTCTGATTTTAACATACACCCAACCTATCTAAATTTTATAGCAATAACATAAACTAGATGACCAAACAGCTGACAAATAATAACATATTTAATAATAAATAATTCATATGTACATTTCCAATGAATAATTGGAATACAAAAGCCATGGACCACAGTAAACTACAAAGAATGGTCAGGTCCAACAACTCTTAAATATGCAAGTTAATAATACAACTTGTTTCTCAGTACCACATCACTGAGGTGGTGACATTTAGTTGTTACATCGCAACTGATGGAGAGATAATAACATGAACAACAACCTACATGTTTTATGTATGACTTTATCCTGAAAGCATGGGTATGTTACTGATTAAATGACTACATATATTTTTTCAATATCTAATAAGGTAGACAACTCTGGAAAAGCAGATACTATTCAACTAATTATATTGTACTTTTGCATCTAAATGTTATGCATATTTCTCTATAAAAATGTGTAACACTGTTTTCTGACTGGCTTGGTAAATTATTAGTTCATTATTGTCTATACTACTTGAAGGTTCATGAAATTGTTACTTCATCTTTTGACTACACACAGAAATATTTGTTTCCAAACCGCATGGTAGGTTTTAGTCTAAAATAATTTTAACCTAATGAGTGTCAATATATTTAATATTCTTGCATGAAAGCCACATTGTTCATGTATCAGACAGCTGTATTACTTCAATACATGTGTATGTTATGAAAATAAATACAGTAAAACCCCTCATTATGGACACTCGATATTAGGGACACCCTGGTATTATTGACGACTTTTTAAAGAACAGACATGTTCTCTTCTTCTTGATTTAATCCCGCAAAGACAACCCACTATTAAGGACACTTTTCCTCAGTCCCTTGTGTGTCCGTTAATGAGGGGTTTCACTGTACACTAATTACCTTATATGTTCACACAGTTTAGTGTTCATTGATTATATACACACATTTAAATATCACAGAATAAAATGTAAATAAAGTATTACTAACTTAGCTTGCTTTGTGAATGTAAACATATGGTAAGATAATAATTTTGTAGGTAGTGTAAATGCTACCAGTGGGTTTCTGTTTAGTTTTCAGCTGTAGGTAAATGTTTTAAAGTATTTTCATAGGCAGTCATAGTTCGAGTAAAACAATAAAAAACTGAGGTTTTCTTTAACACGATACATTTTTTGCAAATCTTAAAATTGAACTGTAGCATGGCATGTAATATTTATCTCCATTACAGACCAAGAACAGGCTCAATCAAACAGATTCTGAAATATTTTCATATTTGTTGCATTCGATAATTTTTGAAGTTCACTTTACATCTATATTAAAATATCAACAAAGTAAATATCTTCCTACCAACAAAATGTCGCCGTCATTGTGACAAACTGCACCAAATGATAAACAAGTATGCAAAAAGATATTATCTACACTTAAACAACCCAAAAAAACCTTGATAATCCCATAAGAAGTCAATATTTAAACTCTAATTGTGTACTTCTGTTTCCATTCTGACTAGATCTGTCGGTGAAAATGTCTCCAGTTCTCTCTGTCGCTGCATCAAACTCTGAAAGTATGAACCATCACATGTTATATGTTTGTGACATCAATATGATATACGTAAATATATAACGTCTAAAAATTTATCTATATACATGTACATTTATAGCATTATTTGGCTTTAGTTGATAACTGAACAAATTTGTTCAAATCAGACACTTTATAACAAACACTAACAAATCTGTATATTATTCTTATGAACATTTTACTCCCAGAAGGATGACTTTCAGGGATGAGGATTTTTTTAAAGAAAAATGAAAGGAATGCTACAAGAAACATTAAAATGCAGTCAATGCTTGACCTTGACTATGTCTCATACTAGTCGCTCAGTCCTGACAGATTTTAGTAATGACCTCACTGTCATGTAAGGGTTGCCTACTACCTAGTGCCCTGTCATAGTTCTCAACATGGCTGCAAAACAAGCAACTAAAAGGTATGTCTCGTACTGTTTCCAAAAACTGTTCCTTATAGACAGGTATACTTGGTTTATATGATGAAAAGGACTGTTAGTTAAGTGACTGCTCGTTTAATTTGTGGCCAGCATGTTCCTTTGACAAAGTAACTGGTAGAAAGTATACTTGTAACTTAATTGAGTTATTTCAAATAACAGTCAGTCGCTTGCGGAGAAATTGGTTAGTACTGGTTGGAGACCCAGGAACACCGGTTAGGTGGACTGACCGCCGGGATATAACCTAGAAAGCTGTTGAAACCAGGCGTTAAACCCGAAACAAACAAATATTTCAAATAAAGTAAGAATGACAACTGTTCTTCAAACTTTTTTCTTCATTTTCATGATATATAGTCTGCAAGGTATCTTTTTCACAAAAATTAAAAGGTTCAACATGGCATCCACCAATTATGCAATGGGCAATACAAAGCATCATCAACACTCCTTTATTTAAACACATCTTCTTGGAAACATGATCTTTGTTCCATATAAAAGTTATATCACAACTGGTAATAACATGTTATGGAAATTACAGATTTTCTTTTTCAGAAAAGATGATGAAAAATAGTTACAGTTCATTCTTAAGTTTTGAAAAGGTGAATTGGGTCTAATAGTTCTACCAATTCAAAGGAACATGCTGGCCAAATAAGTCAATAAAAACTTTGAACCAACTATCCCATTCATTATGTAAATCAAGTATAATAATCTATCAGGCAATACTGTTCAGTATCTATAGTTGGTTGTTTTGTCTCCATCTTCAGATCTACCACTGGGTACTCAAATTTTGTTACATAGCAACCCTTACATGACAGTGAAAATGTTCATCTGCTTTGATACAATTCAAGTAGAGAAAAATGGCAAGGTCATATAATTATGTCAGTGCTTTATGACAGACCTTGACAATAAGTTCCTAACAGAAACAAAATGGTAGAGTACCACCAACCAGCAGAGCTTTACATGCTTTGTTTTCAGACAAGTATACCATAGCTCAAACGATTCCACTTTGAATCTTCAGACCTTGTAAGGACTAAGGATTTAGGGCTGTACATAAAGCTTCTTTGTGACCAATTACCCCAAATATAGTAATTAAAGTACCTGTTTCAGTGTTGACAGCTGTACCAGAATCTGATCCTGCCTGTTTGTAGGATGGTCTAACACCAGACTGGGGTTCATCAAAGGATTCTTAAACAAACAACACTGATCAGTATCTTAAAGTATACCTTATTAGTTACATAACTAGTACTCTATGTCTAAAGTAAAACCTGTAATGGAGATTAGCTTTAGTACCGGGTATAATGTAAAGTATACACATTTTAAGAATTTAATTCAGTTAATAAACACGTAAGATTAAGAAGCATTTATTATAGAATAAAAAATTATTAACAGAAAAAAGAACTGGTGGAGTTACAACCTTGGAACGCTTAGTGGCATAAGATGTTTGCCATTGCAGTCTACAGCAGGTAACTTACCTTTAAGTTGTCAAAGGAACAAACATGTTCAGATGTTTCGGTAAATAAAGTCAAAGTAACTCATACATTTGAAGAGATATTTTAGCATTTAAAAGCTAATTTAAAATTTTTGTAAAGTTAATTTTAAACTTAACAATAAAGCTTGCTACCCATCTTACCTTGCCATCTTCTGTTCCTGGCAGCACCCTGTGCTTATCCTGGAACACATACTGTCTGTTACCAAACTTCTCAGGGTGCAATCCTTCATAGTAAGCTCTCCGTGCATTGGCTACTCTTGTTGCCTCCCTTGACAGAGGAACAGGTTCTTCTGCCTTTGTCGGGTCTAAAACATCAATTGTACGTGTAAAAGGCACAAAATCTCCATTTTGGACAGGAACATCTAGTGGGTCTGCATCTCTATATTTTCCACCTTTTCTTGACTTGGAGTCAGCATCAGCGAGATCAGCTTTACGCCTCAAAGAAGGTACAGGAGGTGACTTCTGATGATTCCTACTAGGTTCATTGTCAACATGGCTGTTCTCACTTGTCTGTCTAGGTGGAGGAGATCTACTTTGATGTCTGTGTCTCTCACTAGACCTCTCCTCATTATGATGTCCATGACCATGTGAGTGATCATGATCATGTTGTAGCACCAGTCTGTTTGGAGAGTGAGACTTTGACCTTCGAGTGGGCCGCACTTCTCGAGGTGAAGCTATTTCAACATCAGAGAATGGTGACCTTGATCTTGACCTTGAGGATCTAGGTGGAGGTACATAATAATCAGGTATCACAGGTTTATTGGCTTCCACCATGGCAAGAAGTTTCTGTTCCCGTTTTAATCGTCTTATTTCACTCTCTTGTTTCTTCTGCTCATAAAATGGATCACGTTCCGACTGTTTTAAAGGTTTTTTATATTCAGCATTTTTATATCCCCACATAGGGCGACTCCCAGGCTTCACCGGTCCCTTCCTTCGCTGGTGTTCTAACCTCTTTTTTCTCCTTTCTTCTTCCTTTTCTACTCTACTTCTCACTTCATGATGGTGCTCATGCGGACTGTGGGGCTCCCTGTATGAAGGAGGTGGGTGGGGTTCTTTCTTTGGTTTCCTAGACCGCTTCTCCAGGGCCTCTTTTGGAGCACTGATTACCCGGACTTTCTTTCCTCTTTCATACCTGTACTCGATGTTTACCTCACTGTCATCTCTGTGAAGTCTGGGATTGAGGAGGCGTGAGATGTTATCTCCTATAATGTTCAAATACAGGTGATTTAAACAAAAAAGTCCTATTTCTTGTAAGAATTTTTATCTGAATAGCGACAGCCATTAAGCCAATTTAACATTTAAATAGAAGAATGATGCAATTATTTTTAATCAATTAAATTTTTTTAACAGTTGATAATCCCACATTATCTAAAGTTATTTCTTTAAATACATTTAAAATTCAATTTAAATTCTGCAAATAAAAAATATCGGAAGTAAACAGTGAGTGAATTCATCTGTCAAAAGCAACATCAGCCATCACCGTCTTAGTTAATAGAACCACTGGCACAGATTTCATACAATACATGTAACTTGCTAGGATTTACTTACAAAACTGCAAAATTAGTTCATTACAAAATTTTGCACATAATTTAAAACAAGACAATTCTAAATAACAACAACAAATTCCAAATAAAGCACAACTTGAAATGTTTAGGATACAGATTATCTGAATCTCAAAACATGGGAGATTATAAATAATATTCCTTTCAAGTTATGAGTAGCATAAAAAAAAAGCCAATATGAATGTGCAATTGAACTTCTCAACAGACAAGAACAAAATTATATCTGGGTGATCGTTTAATGTTAAGATTGAAACTCAGGGAAAAATATTGAAACCATATTTGCTGAAAACCCAGTTTTAAAAAAAAACTGAGTATATACTGTAGTGAATGATGAATATCTACTGACTATCTACTGACTCTCAGCAGTCATCAATAACAAATAATTATAAAGAACTTGCAAACTAAAACTGTTCTAGAGCTAGACAAAATGCTATCATTAAAATCATACTGCTTGCTATGAGAGTGTCTGGACAAAATGTTAAATCCTAAACCCTGTTACTTGTGTTAAATAACTGAACCAAACTGCATTTACTGTACTTGTTAACAGGTACTGACAATTTACTGTCATTTACAAGTAACAAGCCACTTAAACCAGCTTTCCAGCAAGCATGTAACAGAACAGAAGCACCACTTCCAACAGCTGGGATTAAAGCTGAACAACTCCCTCTTCTGTCTAGTAGATCGTATTTTTAGTAGACATTTTTACAACTGCGTTTACTTATTAAGACTCAAAAACTTTGTTGAAGTAGGCCTTTTTTTTTATTTCTGTGCATAAATAATGTAAAAACAACTTTACAGATTGTAAACAATTTTCACAGGAAGTAAATACAACATTACTAACAATAATAAGCTTGTCTTTACACATTGACAACAAAAGCACAGCATACAGGTGTTCGACATGACATTGATTTTGTTTTGTGCAAAACGGCTAGGAAAACTGCAGATAACAAATGTGGAACCAGCACCTGTGATTCAATTTAATATGACAAACAATCCTATCAAGTTTCAAACCTGTACTTGGAATGATAACTGAGGAAAACAGAAGACTTAAAATACTTCACTAAAATGCTTTTAAAACTTAACCACAATACTGTGGTAAGAATAGCATGATAAGGATAAAATGCAGTCATATTCTTTACCTGCTAATGTTTCTCCATATGATATACATGTTACATATATTTATACATGATGTATGTGTAATACCTCGACAAACACTGATCCGTAACAGCTTGTGCAGGAAGTCATGTACAGAACAGTTTTTTGCAAGGCTTTATCAAGTTTGTTTTAACTGACAAAAATTGGAACTGATATTGGAACATAATTATATACTTTAAATAAACATTTAAGTAAAGGAGTTAAAACAGTCAAGAATGCAACCCTCAGTAATGAAACAGCTCAAACTTTTCTCTGAGATGAGGAAAATTATCAGTGAGTGTATATCATGAGTATTACTATATTACAACATTGTATCTTGAAACACACTCTAAACTTGATCTTAATTCTTATTCAATGGACTTATTCACACAAAAGAACTTGGGACGACCTTGTTCGGACTTTGTTAATGTATGTGTAATGTACTGACAGAAATTTACTTACTAAAACGATTAAATGTCATTTTCTCCCCAAAGTCATGTTAAGGCAAAATTATGATAACTGTATTTAGAAAGACTAACTCGTTAGATGATTTAATCTAAGTAGTCTATTGAAAGTTATTTATTCGGTTGAAACATTGACTTTTAACTTGGCTATTTGAAGTTTGTATAGAGAAAATATTATGCTTTAGTGATATAATCACATGGAGACCAAATTTAAGAGGAACAGTTTGACAACACTCTGCAACATCAAATGAATCATCAGATATTACTGAAACAGTGTTGCTAGCTTTCCTATCTGGCCAATTACTAGGTTCAGCATCTGTCTGAAATTATTCAAATAATTGTCTGTACAGCAAGTGGCTACAACTTGCTTAACTGCACTATACTGGACACAACATGGTATCTTTACTCTGTCTCAAAATGTTTTATTGTTAAATGTAAATGGGAGTACAATGTTTTAAAAACTGTAGAAATAGTGCTACACTCACAGAAGTTATTAACATGAGCTTAGATGCAAACTTTAGCCTTAAATGTTTCAAGTCCAAAAAGGGCCATAATTTGTTCAAAAGGCAAAATAGAATCAAGGCACTTGGTAAACCAACCAATACACCAGTAAACTATTGCAACATTTTGAAAGCTGTAGCTATTGTACTTAATAACTTAGGTTGTCCAGAATTTCTAACCAGAAGTGAGATGCTGAAATGAAAGTGAAAAAAAATTACTGAACATAATCTCTGAACAGGAGCTGCTGCTAAATAAACAACTTAATTGTAAGAGGTTAGTTAGTTTATACATGAAACATAAATGAAATGAAGAAGAGAAAAGCACCCTCATACACACCATCTAACTCTAAGGCAGAGTCAGTCTGTTTACCGGTTTGAGTTCCGAATTCTCTCCGAGGAGATCCTGGGTCACTTGAAGGCTTTGAGGGATGTCGGAAGCGACTGGGAGTCAGCACTCTGTCCTCCATATAAGGCTCATGTACATATCCTTGACCTTGGTATGGGTGGCCTTGACCATGGCTGTGATATGACTGTCCCTGGTCCCTACGTGAAGAGGGGTTGTGGGCTGGTACCTGGGTTCTAGGTGTGCCAAGATCCAGCCCTGGCACATGTGATGGCTCAATCAGCATCATCCCATCATTGTCTCGTGGTGTTATCTTTGCTGCAAATAAACACTGTGTGATTATTTTTGCAATTTTCATTAAATAGCTAGGAATACATTCTCTTTACTTATTATTGTTTTCAGAAGATTTCTACAACCCTATAACACAATCATTTTACAAGTGTTTTCCTTTTTATTTATTCCATCTTTATGGTCTGTTTGTGCTATAAATTATTTTTTCTTTTCTGTGGGTTTAATTGTTGTTGTAAATTCAAACACTCAGTGTATGTTATCATGTGTTATCGTATCTGAAACAGTGCAAAGTCCTGTCAGCGTATGTTATCATGTGTTATCGTATCTGAAACAGTGCAAAGTCCTGTCAGCGTATGTTATCATGTGTTATCGTATCTGAAACAGTGCAAAGTCCTGTCAGTGTATGTTATCATGTGTTATTGTATCTGAAACAGTGTAAAGTCCTGTCAGTGTATGTTATCATGTGTTATCGTATCTGAAACAGTGCAAAGTCCTGTGTGTGTGAAACAGGCTCTTGCTGCCTGTACACAATTATTTGTGGCACCCTTACACACTAATTATTTTTGGCAATATCAAATGTTTCAATTTCATTGCATTATCTTATTAAAGCTATATCAAAAGTTAAAATAGAGTGTGTGTTTCTTTCAATTTATAACCATATTTAAATAAATTTTATTAAATGAATATTTTACTATTTAAATAAACTTTCCTTCTACATCTATTACCATTGAAGCAATGTAGAAATTGAAGGGATTGGCAACAAGTAACAATAATTTTTATGGGTTGTGTACTAGGCAGATTTGTTTTACAAAAGCTTACCTATACTCATCCACATAGTGTGTATTCAAATAAACTTTAACTGTATATTTTAATTAATAATCGAAACAGTTTTTTTCATAATTTCTCAAGATTTGTAATATATAATCATGAATGCCTTTTCACAATAATCAATGTCGTGATTGAGTACATGAAAATGCAAAATGATTGGTTGTGATCATGCATCGAAGTTTGATGCCATTTTTTAAAGTATAATAACGCAAATATGGGTCAAGCAAAAAAATCTGGGTAGACCAATCCCGTCAACATTTTATGTTTTTGTTTGAACTTAGAACAATTACCAAATTGTTCAATCAAAAACCCATAATCAACAATAAAAATCTAAAATATGTGAACTAAATCTAATACAAATATTTTACGAATGAAACATGCAACAGCAAAACATAATACCATTTATCTTCATAAACTTTTCTGTGTTAAGATATTAAAACACAACACAATTAATTGATTCTGTATAATACCAAAATAGACCTTAGAATTAACCCTTTCCTCCATATAAAGGCCTCTGAGGCATGGGTGAACAGTGTAGATGCAGATCAGCCATCTGATCAGGATCTGCACTGTTCGCTTTTTGATAATTTAGTTTATTTATGACAAAAAAAAGTGAACAGTGCAGGTCCTGATCAGATGGATGTGCCAGCTGATCTGGATCTACACTGGCAGCACATGTGATAAAATGCATTTATATGCAGTAAAGGGTTGACCCTCAGTAAATGATATCAACTATCTTTCATCTGTATAATATCTGAATTATCTGACTGGGAAATCTTTTCTGTGAGAACCATTTTAGGCCACTAACATAACTCTGCTAAGATACTGCCAGGAGGCCAGATTTTCCCATTTAAATCAAGCATACATGATAGGTACTTTATCTTAAATACCAAATTTATATTAGTTTTTTTTTATTTTGTTTATAACTGATAATTGATTCTGAAATCACTGTTAAGGTGGAAAAGTAGTTTGCAATGATTTGTTCTCATTCCATAGGTTTGAAAATAATGCAATGTTGTTTTTTTTCTCATTCAAAATTTTAAACATAACAATATACTCAACTTGCATGGGGTGTAAGAGGAATCGTTTCAGCACCAGTGAATTACGGGCAGTATCAATCTGCTGTTAAAAATGTATATTCAGGAGATAATGTACATAAAGGAGAAATAAAGAAAATGATATTTTCACAGTTCATAAGAACAGTGACATGATTATATCTGATACAAGCAAAAGTACATGAAAGTGCTAAAAACACAGCAAAAGAAAGTGCATTATTAATAATGAAATAATCTGTCTTAGTTATGTCAAATATGATTTTTCAAACATCATTTTGCTTTATCTGTGGATTAATAATGAACATTTAAAATGTTCATGTCCATGTCTTAAATACTATCATAATGCACATCAATATTTTGTTTTTTTAAATGCATTATGTTCATTGTTCAAAGTCTGGCATGGATCTGTGGTTTGTAATAAATTCACAATTTTTCCAAGGATTTAGTACAAACCACAGATTAGCACTTTAAAATGGTACTACAAAAGTAGCTGATCAGTTTAAAAAAGATACATGATGCATAAAGTTAATGATGTGATTATCTATGAACACCTTCAACATAATAAATTGAAGACCACTGGTGAAACTTCAAGAAAGAACTCCAAACCCAACTACAGTATATGCAATGCAATCACCCAATCTAAAAAAAATGATGTAACCAGAGCCTGGTGCACTGTTACCAGCAGTCTGCTGATGTAACTGGTTTAGGAGACCTGCACTCTGTACTGACTGATTGGGATCTTCCTTTGTCAGCCGAGACATGTTCAGCTCATCTTCCTCCTCGGGGATTGAGATCCCCCAGTGCCGCAGCTCCAGAAGTTGTTGGGCACGCTGAATATCTCGCTCTCGGCGAGTATTTAACTGCTCAATTCTACTAGTTATCTCCCCTTAAATGTGAAATAATGCTTTGCTCTTACAAGTAAACCGATCAATTAACTTAATGCAGGAGGAGAAACTAACAATAGTTTTTATTTAGCCTAGTAAATTAATCATAGCATCCTTAAATTCAAATTTAAGCATTAGTCTGCAGCCATTTAAACTTCAACATTGGAAACCAGAAGTTTTTAATATATTTTTCAGTCTTTAAACCATTTAAATTTTCAATAGGATTTTATCCCACGAAAAACAGCGTAGATTCAGATCAACCTACATGATGATTCAAATCATATTCCATGGACATGCAGATTTCTGAACTTACACTAGTCACAGATGGAATATAAGCTCTATACATGAAGTAAAGGGTTATTAACAGGTATACATGTGACTGACTTGTTTTTCAGTCTCCCACTGAATTGAAATTATTTCTTTCAATGGCTTTGGATGTTTTGTAAGCAAATACAACCTTGAACTTTAAAAATTAGTTAATTTCCCTTTATTTAGTGCAAAGAATTAGAATAAATCTTCAATTGTTACAGTCTTAATATAGAAATATTTGGACAACAGTGTGTAAATTTAAATATACTGTCAAAACATAAAGACCATGAAGGTTATATTAGTATCAAAATATTGCAATATGCACATCAATGTTTTCACGAAGTGCCATTGGGGGAAAGTAATCGACTTCTATCATGTCACAAATGTTCTCTACTGATGAATGGACTACATAATAACTAACTAAGCATTAGAAAGCATGCATACATGTTGACCAATATCTATTCATGTATCTATATTTGCCTAAAATATAAAATAAAACACTGAAATCACAAGTACATAGGTACCACTAGTAGATTGTATATACTGAATAGTCATGCATTTATAAAACTACATGTATCCTTTATAATATCCATACAAAAGCATCAAATACAAATGTATGATATATAGGTACACCAACAAAATCAACTATTTGTCAAAACTTACAAGGTCTACTCAAATGCACATCAAGAGCTATAAGAAACAGTAACAAAAATAATAATAATTGAAAAAATAAAATTTGCTTGTATTAAAAGTAACATTTGATTTTGCTTGATCTCATGTTTTTGATGATTCTATTTCAAAATGACATGGCTTGAAACCTAACTGATTCAAAAGATTCATTTAACATGCTGACAACACATACTCAATAAGCTGCTTAATCATATATAGCCAATCATTATTCTGAAAATGGATGTATTTCATAAACTCTCTAGTCTCATATATGCTGTCATTTCTTTGCATCAAGAACCATCTTTGAGCATGAGTCAGGGAAAGATGATTATGCCCCTAGTGTGTTGCTTAACCTTAATATCATGTTTATGTGCCTAAGGTGAATGTATGTATCTAAATGTACTTGGTGTGATTATAAAATAAACACGAAATTCGCTAAAACCTGTAATATTTACTTATTGTGTAGTATAGCGTAGAGAAACAACTAATAAAGTAAATACTAACCTTCGAGATGTTCTCTCAGTTTGGAGGTGTCATGTCCTCCCGCCTCGAGGTGCTGCATCTTGCGCTGGTACTTCTCCTGCATGGCCTTGGCTTGGGCCTCATCCATTGCTGCCTTCAGCTGGTTAACCTGTGCCTGCCTCTGTTGCTAAACAAGTCAAGTAAATGCATAAATTGTCAGTGATCCATAGGGCTGATAACTAAGAAACTAACATGTTGGTCCGGAAAACTGACAAGGTGCCATTTCGATGCAAACTATACTCATTTACAATAAAAAAAGCAGCTCTCTGGATAGGAACAGAGGCATAAATTCTTACTAATCTGTTTGTTTAATCTATCATTACTGTTGAGTTCTGTATTTTGTAGCCATTGGGAAAATCTACATTTCAGGAGTCTTAGATCTGGAAATGTTAAATAAGGTCTAAGGTCAAATATGGACAATAGAAAATTTACAGGGTTTGCAAGAAATAGTACCTAGTGTAATGTATTTTTTATACATCCTTAAGCCAAATCAATAAAAATTTCATTCTTCGCTATAGGCAAATGACAAGAGTCAGATTTTCATAAACGGTGCTTAATTCCTATACTTACCACACACCCGCAGGACTTTATATATGACTGACCAGTCAATCCTGTCCCACCATTCCAGAACCCAATTTCTATAGGAATATGTATGCAATTTAAACACTAAACTTACCTCCTTTTGTTTGATTTTCTGTTGTTCTTGTTCAAACTGTTTCTTGAGAGAATCTCGTTCCTGCTGTAGTTTTCTCTCTTCCTCCATGTCTTCCTTCATCTTTCTCTCCCTCTCCATCCGCTTCAGTCGTTCCTTCTCTTCCACTTGTGCTCGCACGGCGGCCTACACACAAAAACACTCAGTAATATAAGTATCTTTTATGTGCTGAAGGCAAACATAGGTTTTCATCCGTACTCCAACCACAATGTATTAAAGATTCTTTTTTGGAATATTGCATATTGGTAAATGACTTAAACCACTACAGAAAAGACTAAAGCTGTAACAGCAACATAAACGGTGGATGCACTTATATTCATGGGCAGACAATTTTGTGGTATTCAGTAAGATACTATTTTCATGGGTTCTTAAAATCATGAATCTCATTTTATTTAAACTATGTACATGTATTAATAAATTTAATTATTTATTTTATGGTGCTTTTAAACTCATGGTTCAATCTGCCCATAAAATACATGAAAATAAGTACCACACAAATATTCATGATTTCACAGTACCTGATGTTCAAGATACTGCTTCCTCTTTCCTTCCAACTCCTGTCTGGTGGCCGGGTCAACGGGTACATTCTGTCCTCTAATAAATGATCTGAAATATTCATTTACCTTTATGTACTGTTATTAAATTAATTAATTATTTATTAAATGCACAAGTTTACATTTTCCTAACACCCTGTAGTAAATCCACTGCAAATAGGATTTCAAAAGTCTGTTTTCTTGTCTCTGTATTATGATAGCCAAGCTAGATTTGATTGAAGTGGCCACATGGGATAAGTAAGAGACAAGACTGGATTATCCAGACCATCCTGCTGCAGTAAACTCTGACCAGGCTCTACAATATAGTCTTACACCTGTATATATCTCATATTACAGACCTTACTACTCCACCTTTACAAGGTATACAAAGCATGTAACAACTAGATAGTTCTTTATACCAGTAGGACACTTCAAAAATACTTGCCATGCTTTAATGACAAAAAAGAGTTTTTAAACACAGATTGTATGCATTCAATCTACATAATCTTCTTTGTTACACTTTAAAAAAAGTGTGAAAATGTATAAGAAAACAATAAATCACAGAAAAGTAGGAACATACTGAGGCTCATTGGAAGTGTTCTCTGGAGCACTGGTGGCCCTGTTTGACTCTAGAGCCAGTATCCCTCCACCCTGCTCTACACTGGTACTGAACGGATCCACAGCAGCTGTACCTGTCTCCTTGGGCTGCTCAGGGAAAGGTATGGCCCGGTGGGACTGCCCTAGCTTGGTCGCCCAGTAGTCCTCCTTCACCTCCGGCTGCCGTCTCTCCTGATTCCTCTTCTCTTCTATCTGCTTCTCTGTCATACAGAAACACTGATCTCAACTTACCTCAACATTACTACAAGTGTAATTTAAAGTTTTTAGTCTGTTTACGTGCAATATTCTTGCAATTGATAACTCTTTCTTCCAAATGTACACCTTTATTGCGTCTGTACTGTCTGATCAAAATCTTTATTGTTTGCTTTTTTATTTATTAGGTTATCTCTGACCAAAAAGCAAACAGTGGAGATCCTGATCTATGAGACTTGCTCAAAACAAATGAGATTTTGACTGACTGTCAACTTTCTAAAAGCTTTGGAACACAAAAGAATTGTTTGTATTATTCTTCAAAATCATGCTAAAAATAAGGCATGTCATTGAAAATGTGACTTCGGCAATATTATTTCATTCCGAGTCGTTGCTATATGTATAATAACTAACAGTTACCTAAATGTTTTCATTAAAGTTAAGTGATTATGAAGCAAAACAGCAGGTTCATGAAGGCCTAATATTAGCCTAAAAATAGTTTAGCCATCAAACTACCTTAAACAAAACAATGAAATGAGCATATCAGGTATGGCAACATCCAGTATACAGCCTTCCCAAAGTCAAAAAAGTAGAGAGGAAAAGAGTGCATGGCTAATAAAATGATCAATTTGAAAACAGACAAAAGGAAAATACGTGTATTCATAAAGTCAGAATTTTGTCAATTTTCAGAGCAGAGTTTTCAATAATCGTAACCTACGCATGGCATTTGCTTTTAATGATAAAATTCTGTCAATGTGAAATCATGGAATGCATTTCAAGGTATACACTGTAAACAATATCCCAAGTAATATAAATAATATGTTTGGCTTACCTAAATCTGCCAGCCATTTCTTTCTCTCCCGTTCCTTAGCACTGGTGAGTCTGTCATAGTCCGGTGCAGCTTGCTGTAACATGTAAACATGTATCATGGATAATCAAAGTTATCATCTGAAGTAATACTGAGATATTTTAAGTGAACTACATGTACATAATATGCATTACAAACCATACTTGTAGTAAATAAAACACGTTATGGGTGGATCTATTTAGAAAGGGTGATGATGGACAGTGCAGAGGTTGGTCCCTTCTGCATTTCGAATATATTATATGGGCTTTGGTAAATCAAATAATTCAGAATATAAATTCTTTCATTTTAACATCAATGTTTGCATTTGTTTGTTTAAATATTATAATATTTCAGTACTTTGAATGATGTATTCTTCAAAAGATTACTTATCTGTTGATTAATACATTTAAAACTCTAGTCTCAATGCTTTTATCCCCAAGATATTCTAAACGACTTTTACAATGGCTGGAATACAATGTGAGGTTGAAAAGTGTGATGCAAACGTATTTATATCTCACTTTGCATTGTTTTTCTTAATTTGGCTCTCTTGATGGCCAGATCAGAAAAAGGCAGACACTGTGAGGTTATGAAAACATGAAGCAAGATCTCCACAGTGTTACTAATTACTATGTGAAACTGAGATATTATTTTGATTCCTCACAACATGTTGCTGAAACCTTGAATCATGTTCTGATGACATACACACATTGTGATCTAGTGACCCAACCTTCCTATTTTTGTAATTGTTCCCTACCGAACGAAGAGGCTGACGGGGCAAAAATTGATGGCTCCAATGGAATACTACATATATGTGTTAGATTTCAAAAACACTATTTTCTGAAATTCTTGCAAATAAGTCATCGTTTTAAAAGTAGCCTTACCCCGATAACAAAGGAGCTCCTCATGGTGATTGGTACATTCTGATCTATTGCTGACTTGGCAGGTGCAGCAGGGGGTGGGGATTTGCCCTGAACTAGTTTCTTTCTTTCTGTTTGCCTTGTTTCCACCTCAGCTGGCTTTCTTTTCTCCTCTACCTGCTTCTCCTCAGGGATTGTTTGATTATGAAGCTGTTCCTGCAATATCACATTTACATAATGTTCAGTGCCCAAGGTTATAAAACTGAGTTTGGAAACCAGTCTCAAATCTCAAGCATCTGATTGGCCGAAATGGCGACTGGTCGCCATTTCGGCCAATCAGATGCTTGTGATTTGAGACTGGTTTCCATGCTCAGTTTTATAACCTTCAGACCTGGATCTTGTTATTATGTGCAACCAGTGTAGATCCAGATCAGCCTTCACATCTATGCAGTCTGATTAGGAAATGCTCTGTTTGATTTTAGATTCTTTAGATTTTTTTCTCACCAAGAAGTAACAATATGCAAAATGTTCAATCCAGATCATTTTGTACATTTGTACTGTCTCATATGGATCTACACGAGATGCTCATGTGATTATTATCCTGGATCGAGTATAGGGTTAAATCAAAGTCTCGCTTTTTAACCATTGCGATCTTCTTATGTCAACATTTATGATGGATAGCACTTTTAGGCCAACAAAGAAAACCACCAATTTCCAGCATCTTTAGGTTAAGCATTTAAAAACTAACACACTGGGTCTTGCGCTAACAAAATCTCAGGATACTGCACTAAACACTATGAAGGGTCATACACTTAGCAACTTCTAGGTTCCTGCAATAACAAAAAGCCAGTGCCCTGCACTAGCCAGCAGTCAGGGCTCTGCACAAACTAACATGTAGAGTCCTCAGCTAACTAACATCCATGGTCATGTACTTGCCTACAACCAAAATCCTGCATTAACTAACATCAAGGTTCCTCCACATAATCAAGTTCTTTACACATGTTCATTTATAAGATTTTCACAATCAATTTGCATCCAATCTAACATGTATAGACCTTGTCAGTTTTGTTCAATAAATTCAGGACCAAATGCCAGAATCTACAATGTACCAACTGTTTTTTCAACATCTATCTCCCTAGCTACTTAAATAAACATTGAAAGACCTTTGTACAATATGATCCTTAACAATGGGTGAATTCATGACATGCCTAAAAGCAAGTAAACTACATTGCATATTGCCATAATGAGGGATTTTAGTATAAAGATTACTTCTATCAATGAATTTCCTTTAGAGGTCGCCCAACATAGCCAATCAGAAGCAATGAAAATTTAAATTCCTCAGCGATTTATTTCAACAGAACTCCTTTCTAGTTTCTATTTTACTATGAACAAAATAGATCAATCTATTTTCAATTGCGCATGGGCATTGCTACAAATGTAGGGTGACTTCTAAGTCGGATAGAGTCTATTAAGAGGTTTCTTTTTTCTATAGAAAGGTCTTAATAGAATCAATCCTATACACAGAAATTGAGTGCTTAGATACAAATTTTACCAAAAATGGAAATTTGTAAATGACAAAATTCCCTTTTTATATCCATTATCACACAAGTCAATAATGTTTAAGAAATACCAGTTTTTCATGTGCTGGATTCAACGAATACCTAAATAAAATCATGTCACAGCTGTCTGGCCTTATAATGAAGTCTATTCAGAAAGTGCTGACATTAGATTGTTTCATTGTAACTTATTAATTAACAGATCAGTATACCTATATAAATGAATACAACTGGTTCAGAATGTTACCTGTTTGAAGTATACCTTTTCTGGAAAATCGGGCAGCATGCTTATCTTTATATGAAGATATGATGCTCACATATGAAAGAGGTCAAATACAAAAAACTAAGAATGGAGTCCAGTTATCTGAATTCAAAGACCAGTTATCTGAATTCTGAATTGTTAAAACTGACCAAGGTCTCGTCACCGACAATGCCAAGGTTGAAATCTTCAGTCTCTGTTTGCTAACATCAAAGACTAGGTCTGGTGACTAAAATTTTGAACTTGAAAGTACATGATCAAACATGATTATTCAATAACTTATAGGATGCAATAATTCAGATTACTTCTGGATTCCTGTGAGGTCCAGTGGAGGTTCAAATTACGGCAATTAGACAGTTATAATTATAAGTGAAATTATATGTGAGTAAAACATTTGATAATTCTGTGTGACAGATACTTTACCTAAATAATCCAAACATATAGTGTAAAGCCATCAGTAAAGCTTTTCACTGTTAAAAGAAATTTGAACTGAAAGATGAAAGGTTTTTCAAATTTTGTATGTTGTGTAAGTCCGATTAAATGCCTTTTTCAAGATACTTGTCTGTAAAAATACTAAATTTTTATGTTATTGCGACATGTTTATTCTTAAAACATTTGGGTAATTTGGAGGCTTCATGTGACAGGAACTAACTGGAATTCTGGCATTATGTTCCAGTGTCACCAACATTGGTGTCAAGTAATAAGAGAAACATTCTGGTAGATAAATGTCAACCAAATGTCCTGTATGTGGAAATGATCTTTATTATGGACTGTGGTTTTAGTCTCCATTTAGAACATTTCAATATTGATGTAACAGTTCTCAACAGTTACTGCTCTCACTTATGACATCAAAGTGAACAAGGGTCTTGAACCATTCTTTAGACCTTGCTGTGCTGATGGCTTGTTTTAGTTATGCAAAACATCTTATTGAGTGGGAACACTATTTAAAGGAAAACACGCTGCCATAAATCATATACACTTGAATGCCAGACAGCTCCCAAGCATTACCTTATTATTACAGTTTGCACTGTATTCTACCATGATGATCATTTATTTGTGACTAATTTATTAATTGAAAGCCTTCCAGCTCTGTGACCATGGCCTTGGGTCAAGGAATATAAACAGCCTAAACTCAATGAACAAAGGAACAGAATTCCCTATCTACAATAAACATATGCATAAATTACCAGACATCACTCTGACACTCTGACATTGGCGACTAGTCTCAAAATGAAAGCATCTGACAACTGACAAGTCATCATTTCAGCCTATCAGATGCTAGAGATTTGAGACTGGTCTCCAGTTTTAGTTCTAGGATCTTGGCTATATCTCAGGTTGAATGTGACCTTTTTAAAGTTTTAGATAATCCCACTGACATTTTTGGAGAGCAGACGGATTACTGGAATCAGGAAATGCCCATCAGTTAATTGCTATACAGAGCTACTGAATTAAGTCCACAACTAGACATAAACATGGTGTTGTTTCGGTTGAAAAAAAGGTACTTTCTAAAATTTTCTTACAAAGCTACATAAACAGCATTATAAATTATTCAATTTTAAAAATATTGAATTTAAAAAATAAAAAATTTGATTTTCCATGTTTATGTCAAGCCAGACTTAGATCAGTTGAATTCCTTTGTATAAATTGAAAACAAAACCAGCCTCTTTTTATATTTTATAACAAATAAAAAATCTAACATATACATCTAACAAGCACTGATTTGCTTTAACACAATATATTGCGTGAAAATAAGCCAAGTAAACACAGTCGCTTAAATTGCAATTATTTTGTCTGATTGGACGGATACTATCACAGTTTTCCAGTAAACTAACAACAAAAACATGGACTGTAAAACACTTTTGACAGATATATAAAAGTGATTCTAATAATTTCATTTTTAATACTGTTGTCTTTTACTGGACTTTGGTTAAACTGGCTTAACATAAAATGGGTTCTGACAAAGAAACAACACCATATTTAGTTTCGTGGACAATATTTTGTTTATTTCATTTAAATATAAATATCTAGCAATAACTAGCAATGACAAAAGTAAATAATTATGAACATTTCTTAAGAAATTATTAGAATCTTCCTTATCAACTTAAATCTTGTATTAGCATTCAGTACTGTATATTAGATACATCTAGCATAAACCCTATCCCCAAACAATACATGTAAGTTACGTATAACATCGACATTTCAAAAACCTTTTTAACTTTAACGCTCACTAATTTCTCTGTTTTTAAATTAACACTAAATAAAATTAAGTATTAGGTACATGTTAGTGTGCAAAACAAATGGAGACTTTGTATAGCTATCAGATTACAAAAATATTTTGTATATTGGTCTTTAAATCTTTGACCATTTACAGTTATTTTGTAACAGAAAATAGAAATGACACTGATTTTAACCCCTAACAAAAATGAATATAAACATAGAACATTTTTTAACTCAATTCATGCATGAAACTAAAGTGTCAATAGTCTGGAATAATAAACAATAGATATTTCCATAGTTTTCAACAATGAAACAACAGAAACAACAGGTACTTTGGTTATTGGTGAGAACTAATAAGAAACATGAGCTGTAAGGAACATCAGTTTGCTTAAACATCTGAATAAAGTCAGTATTTCCTTGATGAGGGTAAAATTCATCAATCACAAGGTAAAAATCATCAATGTAGCATAATGAAGATTTTAAAAATAAAACTTCAAGTCAGAATAAATTTTAAAAAATAAAAGGCAAGAAAGATGGTAATAAAGCCTACACAGTTTCAAAGTTTTAGCATGCAATGTTTAATCTTGAACTGATTACACAAGCTGACCAAATGGCATTATGACAATTATATACATGGATTGTGTTTAAACTTTTACTTTGATGTTGATGAATCATGTATTTTAAAAACAGTAAAATTTGTTGCTGCATAAAAATGCAGCAGATCAACCAAACAACCATCAAAGTGACTCCAGTATAACCTCTAATACTGTGTTTGCAGGGTGACAGATAAAATCGTCAAAACAAAGTGGCAAGCTGATAATAATTCAAACTATAACCAATTCATTCTGGAAATGAAAACATGGTTTCATGTAATGATTATTTCGAAAAATGGGTTAACAAAATGCATGAGTGCTTCCAATAACTCCGAAACTTAAAATTTAAATCTTCTAATTAAAATAATCTTTGAAAAATAAAATAATAAATATTTTTTTTATCAAAAATATATCTAACTAAAATGAAGCCTTTAATTTCAATGGTATTCTCTAATGCTGGAAACAGGCCTAATACATCATCATAACTTTGCCAGCATATGACGCTTTTCGCACCTGTCTGCCCTTGTAATCAGCCAGAATATGCCCTGATCGTGAACGTAGCGGTGCTCCTGCCCCAGGCCTACCCCAAGGATCGTAGTTGCCCACTTTGTCCAGTGCCACAGATTCCACTGAAATACACAACAATTTCAATTTATAGTGTTATAGTTGTTGGTCATGTTTTTAACAAACTTCCTACACCACATGATTATGATCTAATGTGTATCGTTATTCAATACCAGTTGAACTCTTATGACCAAATCTAATAACAGATAAAGACTAAATACTCCATACAAGATTTTTTTATTGTTTTTATTGTCTAAGCTTTGTTTATGCGAACAGCAAAGGCTTAAAAATAAAAACAAGTTCTCTTCTACAAGTTCTACTCCAATTTTACCTCCAGAGGGCATACTTTGCAACAATAATTTTAAACTTGTCGCAGAGCAGTTTAAGCATCATGTGGTTGAACATGTGCAATCATCTGAATTTCTTTAGTTAACTTAAGTGACCTGTGATCATATAGCACACTAGACCACTAATCAGTGAAAAATATGTCTGAGATGAAACATTCTGAGCAAGTTAGTCATATTAGGATGTGATAATGTGTTCTCTATGTAGCTGCAATTCCTCCATATGTACATGTACTGCTTTATGGCATTAGCAAAAAGTGTAGATCCAGATCAGCTGGCACATCTGTGATGACTGATCAGAATCTACACTGTTTACTTTTTTACTTTTTACATTATTTCTGACCAAAAAGTGAACAGTGAAGATCCTGATCATACGGCATGTGTGATATAATGCATGAATATGGTGTAAAAGGATAAGCAAGGATGCTTAAGTGCCACAAAATATGCCCATTAGAGTGCTGAGTGACTGAGGCAATCTGGCTGGTAACCCAAACTATCCGTGTTCTTATACCTATAAACATTCTGACCTAGTGAAATGAGTTGTTGATAGTGCAGAAATGGGGCATACCTTATTTGAAGACATAAATAATGTGTGATAACTCCAGAGCAACTGCTGCTATGAAAAGTTTCGGATGAAAAGTGTCATTCTTGCAATATCAATGCCAAGTATGTTCACAACAATGAAAAGAACCAGTCTTACAATTTTAAGGTTAAATATTAAAATTGCTCATTGAGTACTTTACTTTTACATCGGGATGAACCCAAATTAAACAATTGTGAGACCAGAATTTAGAATCATATCTCTGTTACCTCTATCTTTTTCCCACTCCAGTCTCTTTTTCTCAGCTAAGGTCATGTGACGTAGCGGTACACTCACAGGACCCTTGGGAACTGTATCTGGAGTTGTGTAAGATGGAAGATCAGGTGACTGGTCAGGTGACCTGTGATCTGAAGGTGACCTTGACCTGCGACCTCTCCTGTTTCCATCAGTAAAGTTTGAGTTTTCAGTATCACGACCTCTTTCAGTACGTTGTTGCCGGGTGGCTGGTGGATCAGAGCGTGGAGCTGGGTGGCGCTGTGGAGATCTTTTGAATGATTCATCTGGATCGAAACGAGCATTCAATTGCTTCAGTCTTTCTTCATCTTTTCTGCATAAAAATATTACCATAATTAAGTAGATGACATACAACAGCAACAACAACATCAAACACATTTATTACATTAAACACAAGGTGCTTAAAGTGAACACACAAAATAGCAATCTATATATGCAATTATGGCATGGGGCAACAGTTTAGATCCATCCATATCAACCAGCATGTGCTGTCTGATCAGGATCAGACCATTATAAGCAGTCAGTGCAGATCCTGATCAAATCGCATATGTGACCTGGGTCTACACTGGCAGGGCACTCATTTGGCCATTTTTGGGGCCGAATATGGGTACCATTCCCCTCTCAAAATAGTATGTTTTTTTCCCCTAAATCAGAAAAAAATTCCCCTCAAAAATAAAAAAAGGGACTTACGAAAATGTATGATTTTTGTGATTACTTTTTCGCAAATATTTGAGTGCAAAACCCAAAAAGAGAAAGCTGAAGATAGCTTTTCTTCTGTCAGTAATTTATATTTTGTCAATGGGTCTGACTTGGCTACAAGTAGAAATAAAAACATGTAATGGTGCCTGACAATCTACTATTTTTAAGGAAAAAAACAACAAACAGATAAAGATTGTGTCTTTTGCATTTAAAATACAAAACAGATTCCTTCGATCCTTGAAAATAAATTGTTTAATTTGTAAATCTAAAGTCACAAGATAAACTAGTTATTGTAATCAGTGGTAGAAAACTAATTTAAGAGCAAGTTTGACACTTCAAAGTCAAAACATGCATAGATTAGTTAAAATTCCCCTTTTTTGTCTTTTTTTCTTAAAACAACACAAAATTCCCCTTCCTTAGGGTATGGGTACCAGTCCCCGAAAGTTGTCTAGTGCCCTGACTGGTCACATATGCTATAAAATGTGTTCATATGGAGTGCATGGTTAAAAATTATAACTATGTTCTTTAACCTATAGACCTGGCAATTTTTTGTCAAAAATGTCTGTCTAAATGAGCCAATACTTGTGCAAAGTTAGTTCCCAACCCTATCTACTTAGGTCATAAAAATGGCCAAATTGAGTCAATGATAAAAAACTGAACTGAGATTAATTTATCAAACAGAATAATATGAACAAGTCAATGACGAAAGAGAAAATAGATTACTGGTAAAGAATTTTAGCTTAATGTATTATAAATTCTTAACTGGGAAATAACTATAAAATATTTTTGGAACAGTTATAAAACTTTATACATGTAGTAATTTATGATGATGAAATCTTATAAAGTTTATGAAGCAAGTTCCTAATTTGACTAGAGGAGTCAATCCTTTAATTAACAATATTCCATGTAAAAAAGAGGTAATAACTGAAAAATAATTTTGGAGGTTGTTGAAATAAAGTAAGTTATATAAATAGAGGCAATAGGGACACTGACATAGGCAAACTCTTCTATTTGGAGCTAAAAATCAATCTTACTTTTCCTCCTCATCTAACAACTTCTGTCTCGCAGCTTCAAGTCTTCGCCGCTCTGCCTTTGTCATATGTCGCCATGACAGATCTATTGGAAGACCAACCTTATCTCGTGGTGATGGTAACAAATCTTCCTCCTCTTTATTAACACTCTCATTGTGAATGTCTACTTCCTTAGCTCTGTCTTTACTTTCTTTACGAGATTTTCTCCCTTTGCGTTCTATTGAATCACCTTTCCTTGCTCTATCGTAACCCTCATTTTCATTATCTGAGTCCTGTTTCTTTGAACGTCTGTGTCTGTTTTCACGAGTTTCACTATCACTATCATAATCCTCATCATCATGTCTTTGCTTTGATCTATTCTGTCTATTGTAATTTGATATTTCATTATCTAATTCATCTTGTAAATTATTTGACCTATTTTTACGAGTTTTTTTATCCCTAATATCATCATCATCAACTTCGTTATTGTTTTTATTTCTGCGATTTTTGTCTCTCACTAAGTCTTCATCATCACCATCATCTCTCCGAGATTTTCTGTCTTTTCTAAAAATACACAAAGAAAAACTAAACATTTATCTTACAACAGTTATTAAACTGCTACTACTACAACTGTACTACTAATAAGTGTTATGAAGATGACGACAAAAATGCTCCACATTTACAATTGATGAATGAAGGAAACTTCTCCAGTATTTCAATGTCTGCGATGGTTTAAAAAGAAAAAAAGTTTTGGGAAATATATACATTTTAACAAAAAAGATTCAATCTGATCCTAATAATTATTTAAGAAGCATAACTGCAAATAAGTTGATGTCAAAAGAAGAATTCATGACATGTTTGGAGCAAGTTGGTACAATAAGTTGCTTTGTCTGGTTTTTTGTTTTGTTATTACATTACTTAATATTTGTAAAGATAATGTCTATAACTTTTTGCCTGCTCAGTCCGTTCAAAATACTAACAAATATCTGACAAAGTTATGACCATTTTGGGGATGTCTGGCAATCAATGATTACAGTAACACTAACAAATAAAATTTAATATTGTATAAGCACTTGGAGAATTTATTTCATGTGTCATATTGACTTAACAGTAACCACTGATTTTGAATGTAAACAGGTTAAGTATCAACATCAGTACTTCACAGCAATCATCATGCAGTCAATCTTTACATGTTGAATCACAGAGGATGTTGGAAGTGGAAATACCAGGGAAAAGTAGAAGCATGTCTTAAAATAGTAATTAAATGATTGTGATGAACTTGCTCTAAATATCAAATATCAACCACAGCTCATTTTTATTGTGAAGAGATGCTTATATATGATGTTCAACAAACAGCCAACAATCTATCTTAATCAAAACTAGAAGAAAATACAAAATATACATGCAAAACCCAAATAAAATCTAACTTGTTTGCAAACATCAATATAATCAATCCCTCCAAAAAATAAACATCACAAACAGGAGCAGTTCTCCCAGGCAAAATACTCTCTACATCCTGTCTCAGAATTCATGTCTGGTAAGATAGTTTGGTTTCCAGTTACATGGGTAGTGAAAATATTAAAGTTAAAGTACAAATTTATAAGGGGTTAACAAACTTTAAGATGTTAATTTAAAAAAATCAATAAAAATGGAGAAATCAAACTTCCTACATTGTTAGACAATATCTGAATAACAGTTGTTATTTTATTCTTCAACTTACAGCCAAAAGATTAACTGATAAAAATAACAAGTAATATTTCATCTTGAATGTCTTCATAGATTGACTTCTGGCAGGATATCAAAATGATTTATTGACAGTACAATTAGTGTTAACATTAATCTGTCTATCTCCTACAAATGTAAGTAAGAAGAATAAAATTTAATGAATAGACTTCAGTTAAAGCTTGCCTGAATATAAACATTAAGGTATATACAAACATGTATGCCTAAACTATAGATTACTATTCAGATTTCAATATATTTTATATGATGGAAGATTTGTTACAGATCATTGAGGCAGACTGGTATAAGCCTGAGCATCTAGCACACTACAGCAGACAGCTACAAGCTATACAAAAGCATCATGCAGGATTGAGGAGCACCAGAGTTTACCTGCGCTTGGATTGTTTGTGAGATAATCTCCTGAGTTCTATACTGCCATCACTTGTGTCACCTTCACTATTGCTGTTACAATATACACAACAAATAATTAGACAGAAGCTGGTGTTTATCACCCCCTCACACCCACACAGGCTTTTAAACAGATATACAATGCTTCTCAAGTTAAAAAGGTGAAAATGCACATCAGAAATGGCCACATCCAGAAAACACACAGCCTCCTTACAAAACCAAAAGCAGAGAGGAAAAATGAGCATGAGTTTATATAATGTTTAATTTCACAAAAGACACCATCAACAATTAAGGAAAATGAGAACCAGAGGGATTAATGCCTTGGAACGGTCAGAGAAAAAATACATGTACTAAGCCTCAAACCCACTGTGTAACAAACTTCCTGTTTTGTTAACTGTAAAGAACTTCCTTGTCTACCCACTGCAGGCCTGCCAAAACTTCCTCATAAAAAATCCGGAGATTTTGTCTGAATATGTCAATGATGATGATGATGATGATGACGATGATGATGATGTTGTTGTTGTTGTTTTAATGTGTTGTTGATTCTGCTATCTATGACTGTGACTGAACAAAAATGATGATAATGGCGGTGATGATGATGATGATGATATTTTTCTCATATAATTTATAATAGATATTTTTCTCATATTCTTCTTTATAATAATATTCTTCAAAGAATTTTATAAATGAATTTTGCCGATTTTGTTTGAAATGGTTAAAGAATTTGTTTTAAAATGACTTTTCTCTATTTTTTATCATTCTTTTTTAAAAAACTTTTTGTTAACACTGTTAAGACCTGTTTTTGACTAAATTGGAATGAACATGCAATGAAAATAGATAAAGGCAGGAACTTGATTAGTTTATAACAATCGGTTATTGTGTAGTTGCGCCGGAGGCACTGACGTAGCATGTCAATGACCACATCCTCGTTATCTCGTAATAAACAGGAAATGTGCAACTGCAGTTTAGATAGAAGAACTATGACGTTTATTGCGCAACTTTTAAATAAGGGGTTAACTCATCTATATTTTTTGGAATTTCTTAAAAATCCGGAGATTTTGACTATAAATCCGGAGATCCGGAGAAGTAACTTAAAATCCTGAGATTTCGGATAAAATCCGGAGATTTGGCAGGCCTGCCACTGTGTAATGAAATTCCCTGTCTAACCCACTGTGTAATGAACTGTCCTCTTTTACCCACTGTGTAATGAACTTTCC
This sequence comes from Corbicula japonica, assembly GCA_038501625.1. Lineage (NCBI taxonomy): Eukaryota > Metazoa > Mollusca > Bivalvia > Venerida > Cyrenidae > Corbicula > Corbicula japonica. The sequence goes on from JAZAYU010000051.1 coordinate 3,535,004, forward strand.
TGTCTAACACTGTGTAATGAACTTCCCCGTTAAACCCACTGTGTAATGAACTTCCCCGACAAACCCACTGTGTAATGAAATTTCCTGACTAACCCACTGTGTAATGAACTTTTCTGACTAACCCACTGTGTAATGAACTTTCCTGTCTAACCCACTGTGTAATGAACTTCCCTGACAAACCCACTGTGTAATGAAATTTCCTGACTAACCCACTTTGTAATGAACTTTCCTGTCGAACCCACTGTGTAATGAACTTCCCTGTCTTACCCACCCGGGTACTGGATATCCCAGTCTTACCCACTGCATAATGAACAGCCCTGTTTCACCCACTGTAAAATATATGTCTTTGTTTTACCCACTGTAAAATGAATGTCACTGTTTTACCAGCAGTGTATTAACTTGCCTGTCTTAACATTTGATACATCTTATAGTCTCCTAATAATTCATTGATATATTCAGCAAAATTCTGTTGACTAAATTTCCAACAGTTTAGAATCTGGATACTGTGCAAATATGAAGGATAATTTAAGTCTTAGCATTGTAAGTGTGACTTCTAACCTAACCTAAGTTATAAGGTTGATATTGGAATTCATTTCATTTATTCTATATATTTCATGACAGCATTGCAAAACTGCAAAAGCTGAAGAGAACTTATTTTATATCTCTATAGTCACATCAGCAAATTATATATTTTTTTAAAATCTGTTTTGAGTTTTTTCTTCATGTATCATTAAAACTTCTTATATATGCATATCATTTTGACTAAATACAAAAATGCAATGTAGTAAATGTTCATGAAGTTTACTTTATTCACAGACTGTCAATAGAATGGAAAGATGGAATCCAGAGACAAAAAATGCTTAGAATATATCAGGAGAATATATTGTTTTTACTGGTTCTAATGCAACTATAGTTTTCACATTCTCATCATATAAAAAATGATACTTCAATCAGTGACTACATAATCTTTTTTTGAAGTTCTACAGTGCAATGCTACTTCTACATTTCTGGATCCGTATATAAAAAGCTTTTCTGATTAAAGAAAGATTCAATGTGACAATAAAGAAAGCACTTACGAACTGGCCTTAGATTTGTTCTTGTTATCAAGAAAGGAGTAAATGCTTTGTCCCTGATCTTCCGTCTTTCTTTCACTCTTCTTTTTACGTCGCCTTTCTTTACGATCATCATAATCATCATCGTCTTCATCTTTGTCACCATGCTCATGTCGCCGTGGAGACTCTATCAAAATTTCTTTGGTGTCATTGTTTTTGTCTGGAACCACAGACAAAATGGTAACATTATGCTTTAACTTAAAGCTATTATTTAATTGATGAACAATATTATGTTATTACCAATTCAAAATACATGTCTTCCAGGCAACCAGTCATGAGCTGTGTGCAATCTATTAAGATCACTCTGTTTTTGGCTTTTTAAGTATTTGTGATTTATTTTCATTAATTTAGATATTCTAAAGAAACAACAATATTTTTAATAATGATATAAAGTGCCTTTAAAACATAACAAAGGTACTTGACAAACAACAAGACATATGATGGTCAAACAGTTACAAAGTTTCAAAGTTGTTATTGTAATGGAAAACAGGGCCATAACTTAAACTAGAATGTTTCAGAGGACACTGATGCCCCCACTGCTGCAACAATGTTAGTAATTACAAAGGGCCATAACTCTGGAAAAAAATGCCGCAGGAAAAAATCCTTTCATCCAAACATCCTGCTTGATCATCTGTGGAAGTTTCAAATAAATCCGCCTGACAGTTTCTAAGGAGTTGATGCCACAAGATTTGAAGGTTGTATGTACGGACGGACAGACAAGTGCAATTCTATATGCCTCCAACTTTGTGGGGGCATATCAAAACAGAAGTAAGAGTTATGGTCTTTGAAATACACATGAAATATGACGGTGAACAAGAGTACAAAGTTTGAAAGCTGTAGCTACAATACTTTGTAAAACACAATGTTGTATTCAAAGTTTAAGTGAGACATCAAAGTGAGTACAGTAGCTTGACATACTCATCAAAGAGTCCAGCTAAACATTTCTATACTGATACTTGCAAAGCATAACCTATTAGAATAAATGAACAAAAGAACAAGTTTATTTACAGAGGGTTACACAACAGTTCCTGACCTTAACACTTACCTACAGTGATTTTGACAGCATTTTCACTGCCTCCTGCCACTTTACCCACAGATCTGAGAATAGCATTTAGCTGCTCCTGTGTCAAGGTCACTGTGCTAGGAGCTTCCACTTTTTTTGCGGTGACTTTCTGTTTATTTCTCTTGATGAAGTTTTTTGCAGGTTTGGGTGGTGGCGGTGGTTCCTCGGGGTCTAATGACACCAAGTCTGTCTCAATGTGATGCCGATCATTAGGAAATCTCCTCACAGGAAACCTCTGTTCATGGGTCTTGTAACCAAACTGTGAACAAATAATGACTTTATAAAAATATGAAACTCAATTATTATAATATTACTTAAAGGTACACAGTAGATCAAAATAGGAATGGCTTAGCGTGAGACTTGGGAGAAATAGTCTCCCAAATGTCCAGAACTTCTCCCGTTGCTCAGCCATGGGAGTAGTTTTCACTTGTTTTTAAATCAGAAAGCCAAAATTTAAAAAGTTGATTTCTCCCTAAAACTGGAAAAACTTCTCCCTGTTGAAACAATCTAAGCCAATTCCTAAAATATTCAAACTTAATTACCTAACACAAAACATGAAGGCTGATCCATTAAAGCAGCAATCTCAGATTTTTACTGCAAGGTAATCCCCTATATAAGTTATGACTGTAATGAACTCTGTCTATCTTAATTTGCCAGCATAGTCTTGCAAAACCAAAAAATCCTGAAAACTTCACCCACCTTTCTGTCTTTCTTTGGGATAGTTTCTGTAAATAAAAATATAATAAACAATATTTAAATGCCGTTAAGAAAATCTTACTATAATTACTTTATAATAAATATGAAACTTCTCTCAAATCAATTATATCTACGAACAGATACATTTTACTAGTAATAGTTCACTAAGCTAAACACAAAATGCAACAATGGTAAAAGCATGTTCATCTACAGTTGCCTCTTAATATTTGTAAACAAAGTATTGTGGACAAAATGTTTCTGTATTGTCTTAAAACACATTAACGTGCTGACATTACCGTGTATGACTGACCACAAATATTGCTACCATGGACCTGTTACGACCAACTTAAAGTCAGCCTCTTGTATTTTTCATAACATATTACAGAGTTCCAAGGGTTTCAAGGGTCTTTTTGATCATTCTGACAGGGATTCTGCCAATATATAGCCAAAATAAAACATAATTTATTGAACTAAATATCTTTCAACTAAAATCAAAGGGGTCAAAAGGAGGCCTTTTGAAAATATCAAATCGAAGTATCATCTCCCGGGCCAAATGGTCAGCATATTCAGCTCAGTGTACAGCAAATTGCAGATCTGCAAGCCACAGTAGCAATATCCGGATCAATCAGACTTCAAACCAGTGTGAATGCTTCCACATACATGTACACCACAGTGAAGTTTACAATAAGTCAGTTAAGTTCAAGAGTTAGTGGAAAACCCAAAAGCTCCATAAAAGACAAGCATGTATAGCACTCTTGACTGAACTGATAATAAATGAAAATGAGCAGGGAATTTTGCTTTTTATGTAACTAAATCTGTTATTAAATAATTATTTGATCTGTTCTCTATCAAAATGGCAAAAACATACTTGAATGAAAACTTAAGATGAACTTTTTAGCCTTTAATTTTGCTCAAAATCATTGAATGATTGAATTTTTTTTACTATTCACTAAAAGGATTTATGGAAAACATCTAACTTTCTTTTTTCATCTTAATATCTACCTAGTATAACATAATTCAGAAAAAAGGGAATTTCTTTTTTTACAACATTTTATTTAATTTATAGATCACAGGGTTCTCAAAGTGATTACACCACTCTGAACAAGACATGATCAGCCAGTTATAATTTTCTAAGAAACCTCAAATTTTCTTTCTTTTCCAAAATATTTAAATTGCTATGAAATCATAAGTCAATGTTATTTGCTCATGCTATGTAATTTTGGAACTTTGATGTGTATGTATCAACAAAAACTATATTTTTGCACACACCCAAAACTTCTATAACAACTAATTTGGCCTATTCAACTAGGTCATTCTGAGAACCCTGAACTAGCAAATCTAATTCTGTCTTGGAGCATGAAATATGGTGACATTTTCAATAAAAATATCAACTTAAGTAAGTTCCAAAAACATCTTTCTTGTAACTAAGCTGTCTTCACTTGCTCTCTTAAAACCAAATTGGAACCATATTTACAGAAAATGTAATGCTATGAGATTTGTGACGTATCACAAGCAACAAAGAAACATCCAAGTTACCCACTAGAAAGATTTTCAGTTGAACACCTGTGTCACCCTCTGGTACTTTGTCAGAATAAAAAAGGATAGTCTGATGAAAAAATATTATGAAATGGCATAGTTATAGTCAATGCCAAGTTATCATGACAAAATTCAAGTACAAAGGGACATAACTCATATTTGACCTTGAACAATAGATTTTGCTTTATCACACACTTATTGTCAAAAGTAATATAATTTGAAAGTTTGATGAAGAAATATTATGAAAAGGCAGACAGACGATTTCAAAGAACAATGCGATCCTATATATCACCTTTTCTTCAAAAGGGTGACATAAAAAGGCTCTGATTAGTTTATGCAAGTTTACACACATGCAACCTTCATACTCCAAAGGCATTTAAAAATCAACCTACCTATATTAGGTAGAAGACGAGGCACAGTTGGAAAACCCATTAAATCTGGCCAAAATAAAGCCAAAAAGTCAACCACTGCATAACTGATTTCACAAAAATAACTGGTTTATGTGAAACTGATTTAAAATTATTAGTATGCCTTAACTCTCCTGGACAATGAAAATGATTTAATCAAAATTTAAAAAAAAAGATATCTCAAATTGTTATAAGCCTAGATTAAAACAAGGGGGCCATGGTGGCCCTGAAATGCTAAGCTGAACATACCCACAAAGTACCATAACTACAGCCAATCTAGCTTCATAAAAGATTATGCTTCTAACCCCAGTACATTTGTAGCTGAGAATGGTTGATCACATGTTCAACAACAGATGCCGGACAAAGACTGGTCACAATAGTGCAACATGACCATTTAGGTGATTGAAAAAGGGAGCATTTTCTGTTATGTTGCATGTTCATCTTTAATCAGTCTTCAAAATTAGCATGTGGCTGGAAAATTTCATTTGGGCTATTCTTTTTTCATGAATTTATCAGCTAACCTATCAGATATGGGTTGATTTTAGGTGAAAATCTTGTTTCCAATTATGTTGACAAACAATTATTTCCATAAGGAAATACAAGATTATTAATAACTAAATCATTTTTATGAACCTTGTGTGCTTGATTCCGGAATGTTTGAAATCTCACAATTTTCCATTAATAGCTGTGCGAGGAAGCATAAAATGACCAGTTGGGAACCAAAGTTATTATTTAGGAACCACCATTGTGTTTAGCTTTAGTTTCTATTTAACAAATCAATTAATAGTATGTTTCAAGTGCAAAGGCCCTTTGTATAAATGTTAGACTTTTGAGCATCAAAAGTCTAAAAATGACACTAAGATTTTTTCATGCACTAAAATTATGGTTTTAAGCTTGAATGCAGAATTTTATCTCAAAGACTGATAAATATGACCACCCCATGCAAGAATGTGTTGTGGGTAGTACTTTTAACATTTTCAGATTTAACTACCTTTAGAGAGACTTTATTATTTATTCTCAATAACTGTATTATAGGCAATACTCCATGCTATTGTTTATATCATTTTAAGGAATGACATTAACTTCTGAAAGATAACATTTTTACCTTACTCCACTCATACATACATTTTTTATAAATGTCATTTAATGGGCAAACTGTAAATCAGTTTTAGTCACAATATGAAACTTATAGAACATAATGCTGTGCTTGGAAATACATTATTTGCATTAAGTTCCATAAAACGTTCAAAATATCATTAATAACTAATACATATTTTGGTAGCAATGTATAAATAAATTCTTCATTTAGTGATAAAACATATTTACTAACTTCATCATTAAATGTAACATCTGCATTTTCTTTTCAAATTAATTCGCATAAGCACATAAAATTTCATGTTGTAAAAAAATTTTTAAATTCCACTGGGTCACAATCATGGTAAAAAATATTTTTTGTTTGCGCTAACTGGACCAATCCACATAATTCTAGGCCTAAATGATATTTTAGGGTTATAAAATACCTTTCAACAAAAAACTTCTGAATACCATTACACAGCAGAATAGAATAGACAATAACAAGAAGACCATTAGATGGTGAAAAAAATTCTGTCTACCCATTTATCTTTAATGTTGAAGACTGGCAGTCATGAATTAATTTAATTATGGTCCATTTGTCTTTTTGAAAATGAATTAATATTCTTTTATTTGAGCTCTGCCCTGCCTATTTACATCATGGAATATTATTCTTAATGACAAAAGAGAAATATACTTGCCCTTTTCCCAGAAAATGGCTGGTCTTCCAGCTTGATTTTGTAGTCTGAATGTACTGGAAAAAAAACACAAGATAGCTCATTCATAAATAAATTAGATATGAATACACCAAGTTGGTAGTGTAAATGTAGCCAGGACTTTTCTGCCATTGAAGAGTCCATCCCCTTTAATTTTGGGCAAAATTTTAAGCTAATTTCTTCTTTAAAGGGGACTGAACAAAATCTGATGTTAAGTTACTTTTTGGGAAAAACTGCATGATTTGAAGGATTTTTTATAGGAAGGCATCTGAAAATGGGCTCTACTATGCTGCAAGCACACGTGATATATCTAAAATGGTCCAAAACTGGATTTTCAGCTGAATTTAGAGGCTCAAACCTGGATTTTTTTATCGCCTTTCAGCTCACATTTGGCAAAATTTGATTAAAAATTGTCATTGCTCACTTAAATACATTACATAACTTTTGAGGGTTGCTCAAACCCATTTTTATTTGGTAGCAAAAAAGTTTTTATACTATAGAGATTTTGGACAGAAAATAAAAATTATCATGTAGCTACAATAAGGATGCCCCAAACAATCCCCCTTCTGGAAATAAACAAATTCTTATTTTGAGTAACAGTGTTTTTTTTCACTTTTGGGGGAAGGGGGTCGCAGCCCTTTGGAGGGGGAAATTGCGACACGAACAGAGGAAAGGGGGAATATTTGGAAGATACTTGCAGCCTGTCAAACACAACAAAGTATTCACTGATCTTTTAATTCAAAGAAAGTCAGTGGTCTACAGTGCAATGTCTTTTTCTGTCTCTGCAAATTTATCAATTATTCTTGACAATGTATTGCCTATCGATGAGGTATCCATTAACAGTGCTCACGCTGGCTGTTTTAAAATAATAGCCACAAAATTTTTGAAAAATAAATTTATAGCCAAAAGTTTTACGTGTTGTTTCCACATGCGTGGGAAATAGCATTATTGTTATTTGTTTTGTTTTTTAATTCACAAGACTTTATCTAAGATAACATCTATGTTATAAAGATTATCTGTTAATTATTTCTTTATTAACTTAACCTGAATGACATTTCTGAAGCAAGGAATAACCAAAGCAGATGTTAAAACACATTTTATGAGAAAATAGGAAGGATTTCCTCCGTAAACTTGGTAAAAAATCGGCTATTTGTACCACGAATTTTTGTCCTATTCATCACTTGAGGTACAATATCTGGTTAGGTTTTTGCTTTGAGAATGGATTTAGGATTTGGCCAGTATTTACTTTAAGGTTAGATATGATAGGGGAATCCATAATAGCTATAAATAGCAACAGTAACAACCTTAGAATTCCCTTGTCATGACGTAGTGGAAATACCTAAAGTTTACCGACAAAACATCAATCATTGACCCGTAGGCAAGGAAACCAAGGTGATTATCTTTAGTGACACTTTGTTAGTTCAATTAGGGGATTAACGACCCAGAATTATCAGAAATGTGGTGACCGCTCAGGGCAAAGTGAATGCAAATTAGCTTACAATATCTTCTCTTTTTTGTGACAATTATTTAATCGCCAAATTTTACCGCCAATTCTTTGAAATAATCGACAAAAACTTAAAATTATCGCAAATGGCGACAATGTCGACTGACAGCGTGAGCACTGCATTAAACATATCCAAAATTCAGATTTATCATCTTCACTATTGAATGGTCCGTAACAGACTCTGGCAAAGGGGGAATTTTTTATGGGACTTGGGGGAAAATATATACTATTTTGAGGGGGGAATGGGGCCCTATTTCTCCAAATATTTGGCATAAAAAAAACACTGAGTAAAAAAATCCAGCTGAAAATCCAGTTTGGGTGCACTTCAGATAGCACGTTTGGTTAAAAAATTTGCTAACAAATTTTAATTGGTAGTTTACAAAGTCAAACAAGATAACATCCGTCTTGTCAATATAGTCTTTAGCAACACAAATTTCTATGACTTGTGAAAATGGAGTGAAAATGAAAACTTTGATCACATCTGTCCCATCGATACAGACAACTTTCTTTGATGTGTCAAATTGAAAATGATGGATTTTTTATCATAAAAAATTTTAATTAATTCATTAATTGTTAATAAAATGGATTACTTATTTTGCTTCCAATACTGCTAAAAATATCTCTTTTCCGCAAAGTGTACAGTTTTCAAATGAACTTATGGCCGGACAAGCTTGTATTTTATCCGTAAAATTACGTTATGAATCAATGACCGATGTAAAACCAAGTAATTTAATCTGAAATGCCCTTCACAACATATAAACTACTGATTAAGCTTCACGCATTTCTATAAATTACTGTTGGTCCGTACACAGAGAACTTTGCTTGTTGGTTGATGCAAAATAAATCTTACTGATGATATTGGATGGGTGGGGTAACCAATAATCACTGACAAGTCGGATCAGTGGTTTATAGCACCTGTCAAGTTTACTTCAGATTACTTGTCGCATTGCATACATATAACGCCGACATGAAATGATAAAAATAAATGTGAATATCAAACTTCAATTACCTGTAATTCATTTTTTTCCCTATTTCAAGCCAATTTCAGATGTAAACATGTTCAGATTTGCTTGTTGTTGATTTCGGTCGCCAGGAATTTCGCTTCACACATGCGCAAACCTGTTTCCTGTTCGGGCGGGTAAGGGGAAGCCACTCTTGTGCACAATCTGTCATAAAACTTGAAAAATGTACACTTACTTCGAAACTTAAAAACACTTTGATCATAATGTTCTCTGCCAAGAAAGTGTTTTATTTTGGTTCATTTATCGTTATTTCACTTGTTGCGATAGTTGTCATTCGTACTATTACGCTCAGTACTCGACAGTTGCAGGTTCTGAAATGCAAACCAACAGACAGCGATTTCATTAAAGTGACTGCAGACTCTTTAGCATTGAAGAGATTCCAACAAGCGCTTAGGTTTAAAACAGTCGCCAGGGAGCCATTTGATTATAATCGCGATGAGTTACACAAATTTGTAAACTTTATCATATCAGGTAATGCTTTTAGGCAAAATATTATTGTCCATCGCCATCAGGTCCAGACTAGTGGACCATAATATGGTCCTTACATTACAACCTAGAACAACAAACTGTAGTGACGGCAGCACAAGGTCACTTCCAACAGCCTCGCTGTTGAGCTAGCTTTTCAGCGACGTTGAAGTGTACCAACTCAAAACTAGTAAAGCAACAGTTTGCTCGGTCAATGCCTGGATGGGTGTCCCGTTGGGGGGTGGTTGGTTCGCCCCCAGCTGGGGAACTACTTCACTGGTGTCAGAAGTGCATGCTTGACAAGCCCATGTGATTGTTTCGGAGCTGGGGTAGGCTAGAAACTGCAGTCCACGGGTCTGTGCAGTTAATGCCTAAGCTCCGAAAGATAAAGGAGGGGAGAGTGTAGTGCCGGCAGCATAAGGTCACTTCCAACAGCCTTGCTGTTGAGCTAGCTTTTCAGCGACGTAGTTGAAGTGTACCGACTGTCAAAACTAGTTAAGCAACAGTTTGCATGGTCAATGCCTGGATGGGTGTCCCGCTGGGGGGTGGTTGGTTTGCCCCCAGCTGGGGAACTACTTCAAAAGAATATGGCCCTACTTTAAGACCATTTGTCCCATTTAAAAATAGTTTCTCATTTCATTTTACAAAATAAACACTTAAATGTCCATGTTTTGTATTAGAGTATTTGGCACAATACTCTCATGTTTACATAAAAACATGCTACATTATAGCATGAGCACAGTGAACTTTTTCAATAACTTCTTTGTTCTAAATGCTTGTAAAAAGAGTATGAAAGTCAAGCCTGAAGTGATTTATTGGCAAGTATCCTGCATGTTACTGGTTGGTAGCTTTTGGAAAAAAAAAACATTTATTGATATGATGAGCCATAAAATATTCTTGGTTAGATTTCATATCTGAGACATGCTAAATAGAGCCATATGGTCTCAAAGCTGGGCCGTATCGTCTTAGTTCTGAGCCATATTATATATTTAGCTTTTGGCCAATTGTCTTTAACAATCAGACGTGGAAAAGATAGCAGAGCCATATGGTCTCAAAGTTAGGCCGTAAAGTTTGCCAATCTTGGGCATTATCAGCAATGGGTTGTAAAATCCATATTTCATAACAGGACCCCGGAACCTGCAGTCTAGAGGCCTGTGGGTATCAGAATTTGAGTCCTCTGAGAGCTGTCCAGAAGTCCAATAATCATTACTTTTATCTTGTTTGCTCTAATAGAGTCACCAAAACTAGAACATTATACAAAGACAAAAAAAAGACCTTTGAGTTTGAAAATTAAAATTTTGGTATCAGTAGAAAATGATAAATTGAGGAAGTTGCTGACATGTTTTCGTTTGTCATCCTATAGCTTGTCCATTGAAACTGGCAGATATACAGGCATAGAAAGAACAAATAGAATCTGCTAAAATTGTAACTAAAATTTGGTTGAAAATGAATATCATTTCTTAATGTGCTAACCTAAATATAAGGAAATTAAATGTAAATTCTTGAGTTATATCAAAATTTTGCCTAAGTTGGCCGAACCGTGAAAATCAGTCTCACTTATGAAAACCCAAAAATAAAGGTACATTAGTGAAACTGTATAAATTTTTGAGAGATGCTTTTCTGTTAAGAAATGCTGGTAACAATATTGACTGAACTGCATGCGATTTATGTGAAACTTTTATTATTGCATGTGTCACATAATAAAAATACTACAAATTTCGATTTCAATTAGATATTGACCCAATAAGCAACCTCCGTTAACACCTGTTGCATGGCAGCACTTCATAAGATGCTGACCACGTATTTTGTCATGTGACTACTGTAAGATCTGCTGCTCCAATCAAAAGAGGCTGTATTTTACTTCCAAATTGATTTTGCTGTCAATCAAATTTTTTTCACTGGGTTCATTCCCCTTGTGGATGTTGAAACAATAACAAAAGGTGTGGCTTATGGTAAAGCAGCCTGAAGGCGTGATTGACTTAAACAAAGTTCTGTCAATTATACTTCCCGCGCTACTTCTCAACGAAATATCAGCCACCACATTGTGTTTGATGTTTTGGTTGCAAATCGAAATTTGTAGTAAGTGTAACTTCTTTTTCTTTGGTTTGTTGCCAAACTCATCTAAATGATAAGTTGCAATAAAAGTTTGTTGTTTTTGTTATTATTAATGTGATTTGGTTTTTCAATCAGCAAAATCCTAAAAAGAAGTTTGTATAACACAAGACTCTCCTTGGTGTCTGCAATAATTATGTTTCGAAAACTTACAACTGATTCAAAGCATGGAATCTCTTCATTAATTTTGATTTTTTGCAAGGAAACACTGCACTGTGATATTAGTTGAAGCGTGTATGAAGAATATTAATTTTATTTTGTGTTACAGAAATTGGGAATTTCTTTCTCATATACATCCCTCACCCATTATAGCATAGCCCTGGGACTTGTTAAATAGGATTTAAATATGTTTACACATTAATAAAAAGTAAATGGTTTTCCTTTTATTTTTGCATAAAATAAGAAGTGCTTATTTTCCCTTTTATTTCAGCATTTCCCACTCTGCATTCATCAAAGTTAGTTCAGCATGAAGTAGTTGCTAACTATAGCTTACTGTACACAATCAAGGGCAGTAACTCATCTCTTACCCCTTACCTGCTGATGGCTCATCTGGATGTTGTACCAGCTGAAGTATCTAAGTGGCAGTCTGACCCATTTGCAGCTGAAATAGTCGATGGTTTCATCTATGCAAGGGGAACAATAGATTTCAAACATGGAGTAATGGTATATGCCATATTTTGATCTTGCTATCTATGATATATTGAATTTCAAATATTCTATGATTTAGAAAAGGCCAGTGTCCAGATGAGATATGTTTATCTATGTTTATCTTTAATCATTGCTCTTTGTTTTTTATACCAATATGAACACCAGAAAATGAATGTATTTTCAGACGAACTTCTGAAATCCATATATATTTTGCTGATCAAGTTAGTTATACATGATTTGAACTGCATTGTAACAAAAAATTTTACTATGACTATTATTACATTGATTACCTCCTCCATTAATACATTAGAAAAGATGCGATGGCTCAAGTTCTTGATTGTAAGTATCCAAGAATATATTTTGTTACTCATTCCCATTCCTAATATACCAAATAAACATTACACTGATAGATATCAGATCATAACTAATAAAACAGTTTCTAGTAAGTTTCCAGGTTTCTATGATTCTATAAATTTGTCTTCTGCTTCATCTTAAAAAATCTCCATCAAAATGAGATCTAGCCTTTTCTAGTATCTTGAGTGCAGCTGCACACAATAAACTTTCTTCTTCGTCAAAGTGTTGAACAATTTTAAGAACATGCATCAGACATGATTGTTATGTGTAAATAGCTACATCTCTAACAATGATCTGAAAACAGCTGGTCAAAGTGTCTTTTGAACATATTGAGCAAAATAGCAGTTTTGCTTGTACAAATGTATGTTCTTGTTTGCCTTTTTGGAAGAAAAAAATATGATGTTTTTGATATTTCAAAATCTTAAACATTCAATCAATTTATATGACCAGTTTTATCAAATTTTAACACAAAAATTCCAAAATACTTATACAATTGCTAAAATTCTCAATTATTAGAATATGGTCATATTCTTAAGAAAAGTTAATGCTTAACTTGTAAAGTCACGAACTATTTAAAGATGTATTTGTATTATATAATTACATCGATTATCATGAATAAACCCAATATATTGTGAATAAATCCTATGTTTTCAGGGTATCTTGGAGGCACTAGATTTCCATATATCTAAGGGCAGACAACCTGAGAGAGGCTTCTATGTAGCTTTTGGACATGACGAAGAGGTATGTGCCCAAGATTAAAAAACTTAATCTGGGGACCAGTCTCAAATCTCAACCACTGGTTGCCATTTCAGCCAATCAGATCCTTGAGATTAATTAGTGGTCTCCTTAGTTTTATGATCTTGGGCCCTAATCTTCAAAAGAATTATCAGATTCCTTAGGGCCAGATTTTCTTGAACCAAATAAGCACATGACAAATACTTTTTCTTGAATAAATCATATTTCAATTTTTCTCAGTTTTTTTTGTTTTTATGTTCCTGAACCCAGTGGGTTGATTCATAGAGTGATCACTTTAGCCATAATGTCCATCACTTATCTGGATTAGGGAGCATAGCTTAGCAACCCATCAAGAGATTTTAAACAAACATCACACAAATGATCACCTTTATAAGCTGGTGTGCTGCATCCAAGAACTACTGTCCTGCCTACTGTAAAAGGTCCTGCCCCTACAGCTCTTGTTTCACTGATTTTTTAAATGTATGGTTTCTTGGTCCTTATCAATTCCAATTTAAAATGATGTTCTAGTCTTGGACAAGTTATTGAGGTCAATGGTCAGACTGTGTTCACTTGCTCTTGTTATTTCTGAACTAATTTTTTTATTATAGCAGAGGAATTTATTTTCTTATTTATAAAATTTGTGCAAATAAAAGACAGCATGTGATGTGAGCACAGGTGACGGGATATAAGATGACTTCTTTCCAGCAATTGTGAAAAAACAGGAGATAGCAAAAATTATTCCACTATTTAAATATTGTCATGTAAATGATTTTCTTTGGTACATTTATAGAAACATAAATTGTTATAATATTTGACATGTATTAAGGTTTCAGGAGAGGATGGTGCCAGATCAATCAGTGATGTTCTGTGGAGTCGTGGTGTCACCAGCCTCGAGTTTATTGTCGATGAAGGACTTACACTTATCAATGGAATCATTCCAGGCATGAAACATCAGACTGCTCTGTATGTATTCTAATTATCTGGTTTGATTTCTTTTACTGGGAAGTTCCATTCTCTTATATTGTACCAAATGGCAGTTATACAACCAAACCTGTGTGCTGCAGCCCTAAATGAGGTGAAATTTGACATAACCTTTAGGAACCATGGCCCAAGATCATAAAACTAAGATAGGAGAGGGGTAAACATTGTATGGTTGTTGGTCAGATGTTTTTACTTTAACTTAACTTTTTTCTCCATATAATAAGCCTTGTTAGTGTAGGCAAACAGTGTAGATCCAGATAGCTGGCACATCCATGACATCTGATTGGGATCTGCACTGTTCGCTTTTCATTTTTTAAGGTTATTTCTAAAGAAAGCGAACAGTGCAGATCCTAAACAGGTGGCACGAATGGATCAACCCTGGTTGCACTTGGTTTACAATGAGTATATATAGAGTAAAGGGTTAAACAATTTTAAACTTGTTTACCCCAGGATTGGTACATCAGAGAAGGGTCAGTTAATGTTGGAGCTGAAAGTTGAAGGGGAACCAGGTCATTCCTCTATGCCCCCACCAGAGTCTTCTATCGGGATTCTTGCTGCTGCAATCCACAGGTACCATATGTTTTAACATACTTTAATTTCACTACTAAAATAAGTTAGATTGTTAGTGAATGTGTCTTTTTTTCTTTTTTCATGACAGAGGAATTTAGGATAAATATGAAAGTTGACAGGCAGATTCCCAATATTGTCAAACTATAAAGCAATTACTTGTTGGATAAACCACACCCTGGTAGATGCAGATCTAAAATCACCACTAATGAGGCAGCTTAAATATTAGGTATTTTCCCTGAGCTACTGAACTGAGCTACACCATAGAACTTTATATGATAATAAACCATTATTATTGTATCACTTGGGATAGCAGAGGCAGACTAGTATGTTACTGTATGACCTTGAAACTTGGAAGTTATTATCCTCTGTAAAGCTACTTTTTGCAGTAGTAAAAATTACTCCTTAATGACAATTTTGTCTCAGACGAAAATGTGATCACTCCTGTGTATGTTCCAACAACTAGTAGATTTGTATAATTGAAAAAAAACTTGAATAATATCTACTGTCAATAACATTATACATATATTAGTATGTTGTTTTCAGATTAGAGAGCTATCCACAGCCCAGTATGTTGGGTTATGGTCCAGAGCTGGAAACCTTTGAACATCTTGCACCATATGTGAGAATTAATTATTTCTTTAAGTTTGTCATATTCTTCATACAGTTGTTAAAGCATGAATAGTTTTATATGAACACTTATTTTTTCATATTGATTCAACTTTAGAACTTTTTACCACTGAGAGACTAACTGAGAATAATACACTTGCTTTTGTTACATGATAGTGTGACACCTATCTTTAGTATGAAATTCAGAAGGGAGAGATTGTAAATACTGTTGTATCGTTTAATTTCGCAGGGATCAAATTTCGCACAAAGGACATAAGTGACATTTTCGCGAGGGTTTAAATTTGCCCACTTGTATTATTCTAATAAGACTTGATGTTTAATGGTTTGATTTCGCTAGGGTTTGATTTTGGGCATTTTCCCAAGCACGAAAAATGCGAAAATTTTAACCGCCACGAAATAAAATGAGTATAAAAATATGTGATAAAAAAAGTATATGTTGCATGTCTATCAGTGTGAAAAGGCTGTTATTTTTTACCATTTAAAGTTCTACAAAATTCATTTTAAATGGGCATTTAACCTGGATATGACTCATCAATGATGTCATGAGTCCTGGGATAGATACTTACAAAAATGTTTTCATAATTTTGATGTTGGAAAGATGAAATTTATGTTTGTACAGAAATTATGCATGTTTAACCCTGCCTCCTACAGACTAAATTTTGGTCTAAACTCAGATTCTGTGCTGCTCTGCAGAGTTAACTTATACTTACAACTGGAAAAAATGAATCTACTCTTACCATGCCTTGTTATAAACATTTAGTTAATATACAGCTTACTGAAGTCTTGTTTTGTTAACAGATGCAGTTACCATACCGGGTGATTATGAGCAACTTGTGGTTGTTTAAACCAGTTGTATCCTGGTATGTAAAAAATTACATTTTATGGTTTAGAAACTTAGAACTCACAAAAAAAATTTTGGTTTTATGTTTTTATTATATTATCAAATCTGCAAAATTTTTAATATTATGAAGTTAATTAAATTTATAAATTGAAATCGAGTAAAGGGATTTTAATGAAACTTTATCAACTTAAGATATGGTATGATAGTTATTATCAACATCAGTTTTTTTTTTCTTTTACAAACATAGCATTTATACTTTTCTCCACTAATTTGTGGGAACCCTCAAAAGCAATTTATACATCATATTGATAATGTTGCTTCAATTCCTGTAATATGATATTATTCCTTGAGAAGGGATTGTATTGAAACAACTTAATAAAATACCAATGCAACCAGTGTAGAAGATCCAGATCACCCAGCACATCTGTGCTCTTAAATCTGGATCTACTGTGTTACCTTTTACATTCATTAGGTTATATCTTACCAAGACCATTGTAGATTTTGGATCAGCACATTCCAACCTGTTTATTTCAGGGCATTGTCCCAAAAGCCGAGCACAAATGCCATTGTAAGGACAGTGACTGCGGTTACCATGTTTAATGCTGGTATCAAGGTAGTCTTCATCATAAACATGTTTAATCTGATTTAACCTGGTTAGAAATATAATTATATATTAAATACCGGATATATTTGAGTATCTTGAATACAAGATTTAAAAAATGTATATATGTCATTAAGACTGCATCCAGTAAAGAGAATTATTCAATAAAATGTGTTTCTGATTGATACTTAGTTGTATCAAATTATTTGTACACCAGGAAGTTTGGCAATTTATTGCTGTGTATGACTTTCAGATAAATGTAAATGCTCCTAGTGCAGTGGCATATGTGAACCATAGGATTCATCCAGCACAGACTGTCCAGCAGGTAGGCAAATGTAATCTTGAAAAGTTATTAAAACTGTAGGCAATATGGACTGGTTATGTATCAACCATCACATATTTACACTCCATATTTTCTTTATTAGGCTGAACAAATCAGTGTAGTTTGATGAACTATTTCTGTGGTATCAGCCATCAGTCATCCCCTCCACAGTGGCATAAACCATAAGGTATCCTCACCAGAGTGGTATCTGCTAAAGGATATCCTCACCATAGTGGTATCTGCTAAAGAATATTCTAACCATAGTGGTATTAGCCATAAGATATCACCAACATAATGGTATTCGTTGATAGATATCACCTCCACAGTGGTATCTGGAGAAAGATATCCCTACCACAGTCGGCAAAAGGAACATTATAGTTGTTTCAACATCACTGAAAATCAGTAATGTGGAGTCAGCTACAGGTTAGCAGTCAGTTCAACAGTTGTACTAAACCATTGGGGTTGATTGAATCAATCATGATATCCTATGACTGAATCAGATTCAGTCATAGGATATCATGATTGGTTTAACAAATGTGCTTCATTAGTAAAGTGTTATCAGGCAAAGGATAGCAGGTCAGATCATATATATTTATCTTTGTTCTAATGTGATAATCATACTCCCAAATGAATGCCATAAGTTAACCCAAAAGTATTTTTGATGTGCTTAAAGCTCAATGACTAAATACAGTGTTTTAAACAAATTGATCAAGCTGTGGATAAAATTATTAAACATATATAGAAAAAGGTTTGATCTGGGCCCAATATTGTAAAAGGGAGAATTGAAACCAGCCTCAAATATCAAACATCTGATTGGCTGATATGGAGACAAGTCTCAATTTTAATATCTTGGGCCCTGAAGCAGATGTTACTTTTGAGGAACTAGTTTGTTAATCTGTTTTTGTGTTGCCTGTGATAGCAGATAAACACATAAGGATCCTATTGTCCGGCGATGTCAGCAGCGCTGTCATCAAGTAGACCCCCAACTTTAATATGAAAGTTAATGTTGCCTTTAACTTTGAAAGTACTTGTCCTATTAACTTAATACTTGGAATATATGCCATCTCTGACAACAAAATTGATAACTTCTGTTTCACTATTTTTTAGTTATTCCCCTTTTAAATGACTTGAATATGAAACTTTAAAGTTTAATATGAAACTAATTATTGCCTATAACTTTGAAAGTCCTTATCCCACTAACTTAATACTTGGAATATATCATCTGTATCATCTGCATATCATCTGCATGAATAAACCCATCTCTGGCAACAAGATTGATAACTTTTTTTCACTATCTTTTGAGTTATGTCCCTTTTAAATGACTTGAATATGAAACTGTAACACACTAGGTGTATGGGGGTAAACACATATAAATATATACAGTTCTGGGTTTTTTACTTTTTAATAAGTAACAGGTCATATGTAACTGGAATCACTATAATTTTGAAAGTACTTGCCCTATTAACTTTATACTTGGAATATCATCTGCATGAACAAAGCCATCTATGACAAGAATGATAAATCCTGTTTGACTTTTTTTGGAGTTATTTCCCTTTCAAATGACTTTATAATGGAACTTAATGTTGCCTATTACTTTGTAAGTCCTAGTCCTATTAACTTAATAATTGTAGTATGACAACATCAATAATAAGAATTCATATAGATTTTTATTTATTATCCCTGCCAGGATATTTTAATGGATTAATGATTATATCATTTACATGAACAAATCCATTTGTGACATCAAGAATGATAACTTCTGTTCCACTATTTTTTGAGTTATGTCCCATTTAAATGAGTATAATATGGTACTTAAAACTGAAAGTATTTGTCCTGTTTAATCAATATTTGAAATATGTCATCTGCATTAACAAAGCCATCTGTGATACTGAGAATGATAACTTCAGATAAAGTTTTTTTTACAATACAATACAATACAATACAAATTTCATTTATTGTCGGTATTCGTCAACATGTATAAACATAAGCTATAAAGCTTTTGACCGACATTAATGACAATATGACATCTCAAGCAACACAAACATGACACAATTACATTAAATTAAAAGTACATGAAAAGCACATATAAAAGCACATATAATTTGTTACTATAATTAAGCACATTTATTTTAGTTATGCCCCTTTCAATTATCTTTAACCTGAAACTTAATTTTGTCTAATAACTGGAATATATAACAAAAAGATAATAACCAATCAATGTAAAATAGTTGTTTTGTAGTATTGCAATGCATCTTAAATTACATCTTTTTATCATATATATGACAGGCCCACATTTCAACTTTTTGCAAGCAGGCGACACATGTTTTCAGCAGAACACCAAATTCTAGTTTGATCTGTGGAACACTATTTCCATTTGTTGTATGTAACACTATTTAGGTGTATGCTATATTTATTTGTTATGAATTCGTTTTATTTCACTCACATTTCCAGTAATGTTTCAGGTGTTAGACTATGATAGAAGTATCATCAATGATGCAAGAGTCAAGATGCATGTTGTGAGCTCAATGGAGCCACACCCTATAGCTGCTAGCGGAGAGGAAGATTTTGGCTATCAAATGGTGAAAAGCAGTATACAACAAATTTGGAATGACACATATGTTGCACCAGGTAGGAAGTTTACATATTTTACCATTTTCATGTGCATTAAAACTTTTTGCAAGAATCTTATTGACACTTTGTTCATCCATCTTTTCATCCTATGATGATGGCCAGTGACCACATGCTTCTTTTCTTCAATCAGCTTCTACTCATCAAACTTGGCATTGCTGTTGCCTGTTGTAGGGGAGAATTCCGTTTCAAGAGCTCTAGGTCAAAGGTCATATCACCAAGATAAAGCAACTGTCTACTTTCCTCTCCCAACATTCATCCAACATCACAGAACTTTTGTCAATGTCCTGCATGGATGTGCCAGATGATCTCGATCTACATTTTTAGCCCAGTGATGAAAGTTGCCAACTGATCACGATAGATATTTTAAGCCAATGCAATAAAAATTGTATCTACAAAGGAAAGGGTTAGAATAAGTTGTAAACAGCAGAAAGCAATGATTCACATTTGCCTTCTATTTTCAGGTACAATGATAGGCAACACTGACACAAGACATTATTTGCGCATGACAAAAAACGTGTATAGATTTAGTCCCACCATCATGTTCCCAGATGACCCAAAACGTTTCCATGGTGATAATGAAAGAATTTCGGTGAAGAATTATGAGCAAGCTGTCAATTTTTACTACCATTTGATGGTCAACTCCAATAGGGGCAGCATTGAGCCAACCCATAAACATGGGGAATTATAACTTAACATTATAAAGATCCTTTGAATCTGTGATATTTTCATTTGCTCACCCATTTTTTAAATCCAGACATTCCTCCTTGTTACTTTTAAAAAAGCCACAAACAGTTTGCTCTACAGCTGTATTGTTCAAAATAGTGTGATACCTACTGGTACAAATGTATTTATCTTGTTTATATCAGCTATTGTTGCGACATATATTTTGTTTTGATTCAGACGTAATTGTCTGGTTATTTTTGCAGTTTCAAACTTTTCATGTTAATACCATTTTAATACATATGTACATATGTTAATATAGTAACAAAATTGTATGGATTTTAAATAAGTTCTGCTCGGATATAAATAATTTTATTGGGGAAAAAGGCCCATGCCATTAAGAAATTACATGCAATCCTCACAGTCTATTGAATATGTA
Organism: Corbicula japonica; assembly: GCA_038501625.1. Lineage (NCBI taxonomy): Eukaryota > Metazoa > Mollusca > Bivalvia > Venerida > Cyrenidae > Corbicula > Corbicula japonica. Next base: position 3,556,117 of record JAZAYU010000051.1, read on the forward strand.
ACAAAATTAACAACTTTGTCTAAAAAAAAATGATTTTAACACACTGCAAAGATATTTGCTCATGAAGTTTTTATAAGCATTTGTAAATAGTTAAATGAAAATATGGATCAGACAAAAAAAATCTTTTGTTTTACATGTGTCGTTAAGTCATCTTCATATAATTGGCAACATGATAATTACCCTTAAGCTTGAACTGGCCTTTAGCCTTCTGGCTATTATTCGCGTGACAGGATATATATCATAGTGGTGGGCGTTGTCATGTATTAATCTCCATTATTACATGTGTTACTATAAATAGTAACAAATTTACGTTACGACTGGAAGCGTTATTCAAGGTCGCAGGGAATTAACTTATAAGAGGCAGGGCCATTATCGATAATGGCCCTGCGATTTTGTTTTTAGGTTTTCAATTGTTATGATTGATTTAATCAAATTGTACATGCCTGTAAAATATTCCCAATTCAAAATCACTTCTTTCCTTTTTCTTTTCCATTCATTTGTTCATAATATTCACATAGCTAGCCTAAAAGCCTGGTGTAAAAGAAGCTTGCAGCAGAGGTATAAGAATGAAACACTCTCAAATCATTGCATTTACAGACTCTTACCACGATTATCACTTCTAGCATTCAAAGTTTAGTAAATTCCTATCCTTTCTCTTGAGTGAAAACAAAATAAACGAATGGTACCGAATGAAATAGTAAACAAACATTCGTTAAACGACGTCACATATAAACTCAAATGACGTAGTCACTGACATCATGGTGTAGTAATTGTATCAATGAAAGTACCCAATCAAGTACAAAGTGAAGGAAGATTAACATACACATGTAATAAATACTATTAGGTAAATAAATGGGCAAGCAGTGCCACTTGTCAATAATGGCCCTGCCATATAATAATGTCCCTCGGGCCATGGGCCATTATTCATATGACAGGGCCATTATCGACAAGTGGCACTGCTTGCCCAATTATTAACCTATACATAATATAAATAAAGCTTTGTGGCCATTTAAGACAATTGCTAATTTCCGAATTCACACTATGAATTTTATGTGCACACCATTTCCATAACACTGTGGCAGTTGGTAATATTTGACAAAGAAATCTCCCTTGCCAACTGATTATGACATAGACTGTTCAAGCAATTGTATTGGGGGTCACTTGGTTACTAAAAATAGAAATTCCTTGTCCAGACAATAACTTTACACTGGTTTGACTTATCCTCACCAAACTTGGTGTGTAGGTAGTCAATGTTGGTGTGTAAGTACTAAGTAGCAAATGTTATAACTTATAAACTTGCTTGATATCGTATTTTAGGTTAAGGAATCAAGCTTATGGTCACAGTATCTTATACAACTAGAAATTTGCTATCATGTCTCCTTATTAAAATCAATACACAGTTATGGTGAGTGTGAAATAGGCCTCATTTGACAATCTGCAATGCTTTTGTTATATTTTATATGACAGGCAGGCTGGGCTAATCTGTGTCCTGTGGACACCATTCTAGTTTAATTTAACCCTTTCCTCCATAGATACACCTTAATTGAGAGGGAAAACAGTTTAGATCCAGATCAGCCGGCATATCTGTGCCGTTTGATCAGGATCTTAACTGTTTGCTTTTTGATTTGTTAGGTTATCTTTGACCCAAATGTGACCAGTGCAGATCCTGATCTGGATGTGCCAGCTGATCTGGATATACACTGGTCGCACATGCGTAAAAATGCTTATATATGGAGGAAAGGGTTAAGATATAATGCTGAGTGTTATATCTTCACTGTAGAGTAAACATACTGCCTTTAATTATTTTATGTGTTGTGTTGGAAGTTTTGTTAACTGTATTTCTCATGGCAACTGGGCAAGTTTATTTAATGAAAAAATACACATCAATCATTGTTGAATAACATATTTGTTTAAAAAAACATATTTTCCCACCTACTGTAAGAAAACAACTTGTTGACATCTGTTCAGTTCTGAACAGTACCAGTATCCAGTACAGCAATGTGTAAATTATTTTGTTCAGATCAAATCTGGAAATAATAATAAATATTTGAAAAATTGCCAGTGTGTTAATATCAGAAATTTCAATCAATTAGCAAATACATGTAAATTGTTGGTTCCATGGTGTTGTAATCATGTGAATGCTATGTTTTTAAAGTTGTAAAGAATGTGTATGTAATATAAAATTTTGAAATCCAGTTTGTAGCTTTGGAATTTCTTGTAATATAGGACTTTCATTGTGCTCATCTATCAGGCCAATCAAACAAATTCAATGAAGGAAATAAAAATTATATATTTTCAATAAATACATATAAAGACAAAATAAACATTGTCATTTTTTGTTATTCGATGATTTACCCAGGAAAGGAAACTCCATCAAGAGGATCACATGGCTCTGATTTGCTTACTAGACTGATGTTGGAGTCAAATGCCCAAGATCATTAAACTAAATCAGGAGACCAGTCTCAAATCTCAAGCATCTGGAAAACGTACAGACGGATGGACAACGCAATCACTAAATGTATTTAACCCATCGGGTAAAGGACATTAAAAGTGATGTTTTTCGAACATGTTCAAACCTAGCAGTGTAACATCAAAGCATCAGCATATTTGATTTAGTTTTTTCACTTTCATCACAGACTTCCAGATTACAATTCATAAAACAATGAATGTTCTGGCTAGTATTTTAACGTTTTTAGTTTTATATTCTCATATTAACAAAGGAAAACAAGATGGGTGTTCAGTTGAACACTTGTGTCACCCTCTGGTACTATGTCGGAATAAAAATGCACTGTACAAAAAGGGGCATAACTCCATCAAATGTGACCTTGTCCTAAAGAATTTGGTATCATCATGAGCCTGTTGTCATAAGCAGTGTAATTTTAAAGTTTCATGAAGAAATATCAAGAAATGGCAAAATGATTATGTTATTGTGAAGGACAGATTGTCAGACAGACAAAGCGATCCCCATCTTCTTCGAAGGGCCGACACAAAAACTCTAATCTGAAATGAAACATCAAGCATGACAGTTGTGGTTAATAAAAGGCAAAGATTTCTTATTTAGTGTGAGTTGTCAAACTAAGTCTCTGTCTGGAATGGGTGGAAAAATTTATTTCCATATGAATTGGGCATCAAGATGAAGATTTTACCATCATACCATACTCTAGTTTCATTAATGCACATTAAGTTTAATTTCTGGTAGCTACACATCTAGTTTGATTACATTATAGACAATTAAAAAACCTTTGTTTCTACTGGCTAAATGTCTATATTTGAGACGGTAGGGATCAACAAAAATATTTAAAACTCACTTGACAGTCTTATTTTTATTAGTCTGATTAAAATACATGCAGACCTTGTCGCAAAAAAATGTTTACAGCACCAAAACCATTTAAGCCAAGCAACAAATTGTGGCTAAATATTATGCATCATACTAAAACAGAAACTTATTCATTACAGGTACAAAATATAAATGTATGTAAAGAAAATACTTGATAAAACTTTTTAAAAATTCCATCAGTTTGTATAAAAGAAAATACCCAGTGCCATAAAATGGCAATAACATTACAATTAAAAATCTGGGACTGCAATGTTTTGCTTAGTTCAACACATATTGTATATGGTAATTAAAAATATAGCGAATAATTGTTTTTACTAGATTTACTATAAGCGGAAATATATTTTTACACACAAGCCTTCATATTCTGGAGATCACAAGCAAAATATATTTATATCTTTCTCAAGTAAAAACAAATGGTTCATTTTATGCATTTAATGTGTTATTTGTGTGATTTTGATAATAAAACTGTATGAAATTGCACTAAAAATGATTTTACATCATGAGCATGTTTACCCAAACTGTTTTCTAAATGCAACAACAGTGAAGCGAAAAAGATATTCCATTTCCTAAACCGTGGAATATCACATATTTCACCAAGCAAATTCTCTTGAAAGCATAACATAAGCAAAATATAGACTGCTCAAATTAAAATATCAATATAAAATACCCTTAGCCTTTTTAAATAAGAGACACCTTATAATAATGTTGATTTTTTGGGGGGAAAATAATAAAAATTAGCATAAAAACCATCAGCATGCTGGTGGCTTAATCCAACATACTTATATGCATGCAAATACATAGTCTGTGAGGGAATTACATGTATAAGCAATGAAGAAACCTGGCCCCCAGTTCACACAAAAGTATGTTTCATAACAAATTCATCTCTAGCTTATTGTCTAAATATAGGGTCACACATGTATTATACATATAATGTTTGATCGTGCTTAAATATTCTCTGAAACTGGGGCCAGTGTTTTTGTGTTTTTTTTCCAACTATCTACTATAACCAGAAAGCAAAAACAGATCAACAAGCTTCAATCAAAGCAATATAAACTGTTGTAGCCCTGAGTACATCAATGTAAAGAAAATTCTGAATACATGTATAATGTAATTGCACTATAGACTAGTTTACATTTTACAAGTACATGTACTACAATATACAAAAAAAAATGAACAAAAGTACAAAAATTGTTTGGTACTACTAAATCAACCTGAAAAATGCATGTTTTTGCATGAATACTCAAACAATTGGGATTTCTCAAAGGAGTGGATTTTTATATAGAATGTAGAGGTCAGTTTGTGAAAAGATATGTTTGAACATCCAGAAAGAGTTAATTCAATACCTAACGTGTGTTAATATCAGAAGAGTGTTTATTAATACATAAATGTGATAATTTATAACCCAAAGTGTGTTCACTCCATACCAAGAGTATGTTTCTTAAATACCCACAGTGTGTTTTTTATACACCCAGTATGTTCCTTAGATACCACCATGCATACCTTCAGATATGTATAAAAAGATATGTTTGAACATCCAGAAAGAGTTAATTCAATACCTAACATGTGTTAATATCAGAAGAGTGTTTATTAATACATAAATGTGATAATTTATAACCCAAAGTGTGTTTACTCCATACCCACAATGTGTTCCTTACATACCCACAGTGTGTTCCTTAGACACCCTCACTGTGTTACTAAGATACCACTAGTGTGTTAAGGAACAGCATGTTTCTTAAGATGTATAAACTGTATTCACTCCAGGCCCCCAGTGTATGCCTTACATAGCTATAGTGTGTTCCTTACATACCCACAGTGTGTTCCTTACATACCCACAGTGTGTTCCTTAGATCCCCACAGTGTGTTCCTTAGATACCCATGGTGTGTTACTTACACACCCTCACTGTGTTACTAAGATACCAATAGTGTGTTCCTTAGATAGCCACAGCATGTTTCTTAAGATGTATAAACTGTATTCACTATAGGCCCCCAGTGTATTCTTTACATACCCATAGTGTGTTCCTTAGATACCCACAGTGTGTTCCTTAGATACCCACAGTGTGTTCCTTACACACCCATAGTGTGTTCCTTAGATACCCTCACTGTGTTACTAAGATACCAAAAGTGTGTTCCTTAGATAGCCACAGCATGTTTCTTAAGATGTATAAACTGTATTCACTATAGGCCCCCAGTGTATTCTTTACATACCCATAGTGTGTTCCTGACATACCCACAGTGTGTTCCTTAGATACCCACAGTGTGTTCCTTACACACCCATAGTGTGTTCCTTAGATACCCTCACTGTGTTACTAAGATACCAAAAGTGTGTTCCTTAGATAGCCACAGCATGTTTCTTAAGATGTATAAACTGTATTCACTATAGGCCCCCAGTGTACTCTTTACATACCCATAGTGTGTTCCTGACATACACACAGTGTGTTTCTTAGACACCCATAGTGTGTTCCTTACATACTCACAGTGTGTTTCTTACATACCAATAGCCCATTCCTTAAATCCCCACAGTGTGTTCCTGATTTACCTTCAGTGTATTCCTTAGATACACACCAGGGCTATCCCCAGGCAATAATGGCATACCTGTGCCGGGATGCCTTAATTTCTAAACTAACATTTCCGGGGCGCTTATAATTTGCCGGTATGCCATAAATTTTGGCCAGGATGCTTTAAAATTCAATAAACATGGTCAATAAACTTGTCAAATTACAAAACTTTCTCGCCAATTTCAAGCGTTTCTCTGATATATTTAAGTGTCTACTGTACAAGATCATGCCTTACAATATTTAACAGTTAGGAAGTCCAGGTTAAAAAAAATTTCATGAAACAATTTTTTCCATAAAATAACATAGAGTACTTTTGAAACCCTTCCAATGTACTACATCAAAATACTCAGCAATGATAACAATTATAAAAAGTACATCTAAATATATACTAATAACAAATTAACAAACATTAAAAACAATTTCAATACACTGTTATCTGGTTAAGTGTATATTATCCAAAACATTCATGTTCTGCTGATATTTGATGACCTACTTAAAAAAAATACAAGTCATTTATTATTTTCCCCACTGCAACACTTCAATGGTCTATTTCTTCCATTACTAGAGTTCAAGTAAAGTGAATGGCTGAACAGTAATAGAAAGGTTAAAACTGATTTAACCCTTTCCTCCATGTATAAGCCTTTACGGTGTGAGTGAACAGTACGTGTTGATCCAGATCAGCTGTTATAATTGGGCCAAGGGTAGTCATGTTAGCCTGAGGCCAAAAGGCCTCGGGCTAATATGACTGCCTGTGGCCCAATAACATCGCCATGTGAATTCACTTGATTAATGACAATTTTATTAATAAACTGAGTCTGATAAGAAATACAAATAACGGAAAATGTCAGTTTATTGTTGAACTATGTACCCAGCTGCCAAAACTGCATGGAATTGCACATTTTGATTTTCATGAAAAAGCTTAAAACAAATGAATTTCTGAGATGGCTATTAATTGGTCCTTGCCATTTAAAGTCTAAACCCAGTAAAGCTAATAAGTTCAAAACAAATGACATATGGGGGTATAAACATTTTGAAACCAAGCTTTACACATTTCACATGGTAATGAACAATTTTTTGAGCAAATTAACGAGGTGTGCACTTTTTAAAACAATATTATCAAATCAAGCAGGTGGGAAATGGACAAGTGATTTTGTATAATGCCCAGAGGAAGAAAACCTACAACTTAAAAATAATATTGCGTAACAGCTGAAACCCTGATATAATCAATATTAAAAAAATATATTTTGCATATACATACATGTACACATGTATATCATTCAAAACAAGCTACTTTAAACATATTAACAATGTACAATTCACATGAACAAAAACACATGTTGACATAAAACAATGTAACAGCATTGAACTGATAAATAGGTAATTTTCTTCCTGCATGCCTTTCACACAGATTGCGCCACTTCATGTTTTTTTCACCCTGTCTATCGTAATTGTTATCTGCCTTTGTTCTAATCTTGTTTTCAAATATTTTAGCAATTCAAAATTCAATTTTGTATTTATGTAAATAGAACAAAAAGACATTCATCTGATCAAATATTGAAGAGATAGGATACTAGTAAACCCTTTAATTCATATATGTGCTTTTACTGCAAACCCTAACAGTGTAGATCCAGATCAGCCTTCACATCTCTGCTGTCTGATCAGGATCTGCACTGTGCTTTTTATTAGGTTATATCTGACCAAAAAGCAGACAGATCAGATCCTGATCAAACGGCACAAATGTGCTGGCTGATTTGGATCTACACTTGTCACACATGCAATAAAATGCATATATAGGGAGTAAAGGGATAAGTATATGATGACAGGCCAATGTGTTGTTGATCATCTTCTATGTCTGCCCTTGTATTACATTTCGCCCAAGATGAAAGGCATACATGTTGGAAATACCTTGACCAAGTGATCAATTTTGCATAACAACAAAAATTGTTGATATATAAAAATATACCACTCTATTCATAATCCACCTGTTAACAACATTTGGTCCGAGAATTTGACTAGAAGCACCTGTCCTGTCCTGGCTATACTGGTGCCATGCCTATAACTCTCCTCAACTCTTCAAACACAAAGAATGTCACTATTGTATGTGGCCCAAGCCTCATCCAGTTTGGTATAAAGCCTTTATACAGTCCCAACGGTCCTTCTGCTCGTAGAGTCTTGAAGAAACAATCAAATGCAGACTTGTAGGGCTTTGTTATTTGGCCTATAATATAAAGAGAAGAAATCCACTTTGCTGGAAACTATTGTCATAACACCATAAAATATGACCTAGTTACCAATTATCTGACCTGAGGTGACCAATTTTAAATCATCATGATAGACTGCCTAAAAATATTAATGATAGACAAAAAAAGAGAAAACAAGACCTTTAGTTTACATGGTTGGTTGTTTTGTTCATTTGATCTAAAAACCAAATCAAACCCTAGATGACCAGGTTTCTAAATCCACTGAGATGTCCACACTATAAACATTTTTAGCAAACGGGAAGATTCACAGAGGCTCAAACATGTGATAAAGGCATATATATTGACTACAGGGCTCAACATATAAGACAAGTGGAAAGTTGAGGAAAAAGTGGCCTTCAATGTGTTCTGATTATACTTTGGTTTGAACCGATGACCTAGTTGTGAAAATGTAATGACATTAAAGTCAATTTAAGCTATCATAGGTATATAAAGTAATTTGGTAACTTACATACACAAAGTAAATAACTGACTTCTTCTGACAACTTCCTAATACACTGATTCATGACTCTGGTTTGGATATTTCTACTTACACTGATTCATGACTCTGGTTTGGATATTTCTACTTACACTGATTCATGACTCTGGTTTGAATGTCTCTACTTACACTGATTCATGACTCTCATTTGAATATTTCTACTAACACTGATTCATGAATCTGGTTTGGATATTTTTACTTTCACTGATACATGACTCTGGTTTGGATATTTCTACCTACACTGATTCATGACTCTCATTTGAATATTTCTACTAACACTGATTCATGACTCTGGTTTGGATATTTCTACTTACACTGATTCATGACTCTCATTTGAATATTTCTACTAACACTGATTCATGACTCTGGTTTGGATATTTTTACTTTCACTGATTCATGACTCTGGTTTGGATATTTCTACTAACACTGATTCATGACTCTGGTTTGGATATTTCTACTAACACTGATTCATGACTCTGGTTTTAATGTCTCTACTTACACTGATTCATGACTCTGGTTTGGATGTCTCTACTTACACTGATTCATGACTCTGGTTTGGATATTTTTACTTACACTGATTCATGACTCTGGTTTGGATATTTCTACTTACACTGATTCATGACTCTGGTTTGGATGTCTCTACTTACACTGATTCATGACTCTGGTAAGGATATTTCTACTTACACTAATTCATGATTCTGGTTTGGATATTTCTACTTACACTGATTCATGACTCTGGTTTGGATATTTCTACTTACACTGATTCATGACTCTTGTTTGGATGCCTCTACTTACACTGATTCATGACTCTGATTTGGATATTTCTACTTACACTGATTCATGACTCTGGTTTGGATTTTTCTACTAACACCCATTCATGACTCTGGTTTGGATGTCTCTACTTACACTGATTCATGACTCTGGTTTGGATATTTCTACTTACACACACTGATTCATGACTCTGGTTTGGATATTTCTACTTACACTGATTCATGACTCTGGTTTGAATATTTCTACTTACACTGATTCATGACTCTGGTTTGAATGTCTCTACTTACACTGATTCATGACTCTAGTTGAATGTTTCTACTTACACTGATTCATGACTCTGGTTTGGATATTTCTACTTACACTGATTCATGACTCTAGTTTAAATATTTCTACTTACACTGAATCATTACTCTGGTTTGGATATATCTACTTACTGTGTAAGTACTAATATTGGCGGGGGTCTTATTTTGGCGATATTGACAGTCAGGGTTAGTTGCGACAATATAAAACACCGCCAATAAAAATCTCCTCCAATTTAAAACACCGCCGATTTAATATAAGGAAGGTATATTACTCTGATACTCTGTCGCAGTTTCCTCCCTTGATGAAGAAAGATTGCTGAATGTTTCTTAATTATGAATATTCTTTGAAACCTGAATAAAAACTTAAACAACATGAAACCAGAGTACATGAATGTGTTCTTGTAATGTTATATTTTCTTTAGACTTAGCCAGAAGGAGCGTTATTTGGCGCGTGTCGTCCATTCCTTTCAGCGGCACTTGTTTTGAACTTGAAAAAAGGCATTAGAGTTATAGCTTTTGTACATGTAGTAAATTAAATCGAGGTTTTTCAATATCTCATATAAACCCGCTTTAAAATAATTAAATAATATTAAATCAGATGAGTAGGTAAACATATAATGCGTCATCAAAAGGAATATAATTGGAATATCAAACAAAGCAATCAAGTACTTATTAGGTAGCTGCGATAATGTTTTCACACTTAAAATTATACACTAGAATAACTGCGACTTTACTTTTCTCTTTCGTTGTCTAATTTCCGCCATTTTTTATCAAGGGTTTTATTTTGGCGGTCTTGCTTGTTAACGCCAATATATGACCCCGCCAATATAAAACACTTTAAAATACGCCAAAATTTGACAACGCCAATATTAAGCGCTATACAGTACACTGATTCATGACTATGGTTTGGATATTTCTACTTACACTGATTCATGACTCTGGTTTGAATATTTCTAATTACACTGATTCATGAATCTGGTTTGAATATTTTTCCTTACACTGAATCATAACTCTGGTTTGGATATATCTACTTACACTGATTCATGACTCTGGTTTGCATGTCTCTACTTCACTGATTCATGACTCTGGTTTGGATATTTCTACTTACACTGATTCGTGACTCTGGTTTGGATATTTCTACTTACTCTGATTCAAGACTCTGGTAAGGATATTTCTACTTACACTGATTCATGACTCTGGTTTGGATATTTCCACTTACACTGATTCATGACTCTTGTTTGGATGTCTCTACTTACACTGATTCATGACTCTGATTTGGATACTTCTACTAACACTGATTCATGACTCTGGTTTGGATTTTTCAACTAACACCCATTCATGACTCTGGATTGGATGTCTCTACTTACACTGATTCATGACTCTGGTTTGGATATTTCTACTTACACTGATTCATGACTGGTTTGAATATTTCTACTTACACTGATTCATGACTCTGGTTTGTATGTCTCTACTTACACTGATTCATGACTCTACTTGAATGTTTCTACTTACACTGATTCATGACTCTGGTTTGGATATTTCTACTTACACTGATTCATGACTCTAGTTCAAATATTTCTACTTACACTGAATCATGACTCTGGTTTGGATATTATATACTTACACTGAATCATGACTCTGGTTTGGATATTTCTACTTACACTGATTCATGACTGTGGTTTGGATATTTCTACTTACACTGATTCATGACTCTGGTTTGGATATTTCTACTTACACTGATTCATGACTCTGGTTTGGTTATTTCTACTGATTCATGACTCTGGTTTGGATATTTCTACTTACACTGATTCGTGACTCTGGTTTGGATATTTCTTCTTACACTGATTCATGACTGGTTTGGACATTTCTACTTACACTGATTCATGACTCTGGTTTGGATATTTCTACTTACACTGATTTATGACTCTGGTTTGGATAATTCTACTTACACTGATTCACAACTCTGGTTTGGACGTTTCCACTTCTACTGATCCATGCCTCTAGTTTGGATGTCTCTTCTTACACCGATTCATGACTCTGGTTTGGATGTTTCTACTTACACAGATTCATGACTCTGGTTTGCATGTCTCTACTTACACTGATTTATGACTATGGTTTGGATATTTCTACTTACACTGATTCATGACTCTGGTTTGAATGTCTCTACTTACACTGATTCATGACTCTGGTTTGGATATTTCTACTTACACTGATTCATGACTCTGGTTTGGATATTTCTACTTACACTGATTCATGACTCTGGTTTGGATATTCATACTTACACTGATTCATGACTCTGGTTTGGATATTTCTACTTACACTGATTCATGACTCTGGTTTGGATAGTTCTACTTACACTGATTCATGACTCTGGTTTGGATATTTCTACTTACACTGATTCATGACTCTGGTTTGGATATTTCTACTTACACTCATTCATGACTCTGGTTTGGATGTCTCTACTTACACTGATTCATGACTCTGGTTTGGATATTTCTACTTACACTGATTCATGACTCTGATTTGGATATTTCTACTTACACTGATTCATGACTCTGGTTTGGATATTTCTACTTACACTGATTCATGACTCTGGTTTGGATATTTCTACTTACACCGATTCATGACTCTGGTTTGAATGTCTCTACTTACACTGATTCATGACTCTGGTTTGGATATTTCTACTTACACTGATTCATGACTCTGGTTTGGATATTTCTACTTACACTGATTCATGACTCTGGTTTGAATGTCTCTACTTACACTGATTCATGACTCTGGTTTGGATGTCTCTACTTACACTGATTCATGACTCTGGTTTGGATATTTTTACTTACACTGATTCATGACTCTGGTTTGGATATTTCTACTTACACTGATTCATGACTCTGGTTTGGATGTCTCTACTTACACTGATTCATGACTCTGGTTTGGATGTCTCTACTTACACTGATTCATGACTCTGGTTTGGATATTTCTACTTACACTGATTCATGACTCTGATTTGGATATTTCTACTTACACTGATTCATGACTCTGGTTTGGATATTTCTACTTACACTGATTCATGACTCTGGTTTGGATATTTCTACTTACACCGATTCATGACTCTGGTTTGAATGTCTCTACTTACACTGATTCATGACTCTGGTTTGGATATTTCTACTTACACTGATTCATGACTCTGGTTTGGATATTTCTACTTACACTGATTCATGACTCTGGTTTGGATATTTCTACTTACACTGATTCATGACTCTAGTTTTGACAACATCTACAGGTGAAGTTGTGCCGGCGGCACAGAAGCCAGCTATCATTGAGGCAGTTACATGTACAGGCACACCTTCTGTCATTATACCAGCATTCAGTATTGTATGCTTAGCATGGTCATAGGCTGGAATCTGTAATAGTACATCATACACATATTTTAAATAGAACTTGAGTCACACTTACAATATATCTTTTTGTTTGCTTGCCTTCAATCAATTTTCTATTTAATGTCTATTAGTCAAAAACAAACATTTACTAACTGTGATTCTGATGGACTTACAGTAGTGCTCTTTAACTGCCTACTCTGTGACAACCACTACTTACACAACTGTGAACAATTGATAAGAATTTCAATTGGGCATTTTTACTGAAAATCGGACAATGTCCGGCCTGCCCAAATTTCAGCATCCATGGAACTTACCTGTGATGCTGTGAGAATTGCTGCTCTCTTCACTGTAGGCCCCACACCTACATACAATGCCCGCATTCCTCCTTCTTTGAAAATTTGATTAAAGGCACTGAAGGTGTTTTTGTATCGTATTTTCTGAACTTGTCCCCGCATACCTTCAGCTTGCATGCGAATCTTCACAAGATCTGTCGGTGTTGCAATAGAACTTCCTATAGCACCTAAATAAAAAATATACTTCAAGTCAACAGAAAGTTACCGCTGGTTATTATTTCCAGCTGTAACTGATAGACAAAATATGGATGGATTTGTATGAATTCAAAGTTTTAAAGATGATAGAATTTAAAACAATCAATATGATCAAGATCAGAATCATTGAAATTGATATTTCAGCCAGTTTATAGATGGGTGGTTTGAATGTCCCAGCCAATATGGATTTGGATATTGTTCAATCACCCCAAGAATATATTTCCTGCTTTTGAAATTTTGTTCTCTGATACCCTGTCAAAATTCCACTCTGTTTAGTTCCATGTTCATAGCTATTTGCATACCATCATTTGGGATGGATCGAAATTGTACTGTTTATTAGTGTAAATTTATCAAGTTGTGCTCAACCCAGGGCTGATAAGAGTGTCAGTTACCCGAATTTGCAAGTTTGTACCAGTGCTAATTTACTACGCCGAATGGTTTCAATTTTATCAATGCAAAAGCAATGGTAAAAGTGGTAACTTTCTTTGACGGCCAATATAATTATTGCTATGTATTCATGTATGTAAAACATTAGGGTGTTATCACCACTGTCGTGATCGAGCACCGGCACGGACTTTTCGGGCACCGGTATTGTCATACAATATGGCGGACTGTTTACATCTGAAAGGTATGTGTATAGATTTTACTTCACTGAATAAATCACATACCATTTCCTAAGTTGTCAATTCATTGCATCATTTATGAAATCATATATGTAACAATTGCACATGCTTTTGATATTCGAAAAGCTTTGATTGTTTCAAAATTCGAGTCTAATTTGGCGGTTTGACAGAATGCAAATTTAAACCGAGAGACGTGATTTGTTTTGGGCAATACTTTTTATAGAACAACTGATCCGCAAAAGCTTCAACTGTGATCACGTCTTATTGTATTTTTCTTCAAAATCCATCAGTCCCAATCTCTTTAAATTGTTAGGATACTGTAAACTGGCTTACTTTCCGTTTTGACCACACACCGGTATGGTCAGCACGCACCGGTTCAAGAATTCCGTCAAATTGTACAGATTGTTGATAAAAAGGCACTGGTTCGGTCACATTTTTCATTTTGTATACGGTTCAGTCTCCATTATTTCTACCTAAAAGATACCTGTGTGGTACTACATTTTTAATACATTTTATAAATGTTTATTTTCTGAAACACAACAGCAAAATTTAAGAAAGAGGTATTTTAAGGGTTGACTATTATCGAACATTTTGATTTATCTCGGATATGGTTACGTAGGTGATCACTCTACACAAATTATACATTTAATTTCAGAGGATTTCATATGATGACGTCTTATGCAAAGTTCATCAGTGTCATACCTACGACACCGTGCTCAACGTCATGACTTGCACAATTGAGACGCACGACGACGATTTCAGAGATCTCCCCATTATATAATTATACATGGAGTTCGTATTCTTATTTAATATTGCTAATATATTAAAATGACGGAAATAGTATTTTAATTTCAACGATGTATTTGCATTTGTCCGAGTTAACATTTTAAAAATTCATTTCATAAAAATATAACTGATATTTACTTAAAAGTCTTGTTTCTTTATTTTCCAGAGATCACAACTTCCATACAGAAAACTGATCAAGATGAAAAGTATTATGAGAAACATCACCAAACAGGAAGATGAATGTATAGCTAAACTGTATTTAGTAGTACTTTTATACTGCGAAAATGCTCTCAAAATACTAGCAAACTATTAAATTAATTAAACTTAAGAATTCAAATATCTTTCATTTTTATATCGGCCGTTGCAAGAACTGGAGATTATGGAGGGATCGCCTAGTCCGTCTGTCCGTTCCTCCGTCAAGAAATCGTTACTCCGACCGGCTCTTTTACCTTTTCAAATAATGCTGGCAGTGTATCTAAGAAAGATAAGTGTTCAACTAATTACCGGTCTAGATGACATCCCAGTTACACAAAGCCATCGTTGATTGGTCGATAGTTTTAGGCAAATTATGGAGTGGACCGATGACAACGTATTAAACATGAATATCACCAATCGGTCACATGTTTTCCACCAATCAACTGCTATTGTGGAAAGGTAATTTTTTTATAAAAAACATATTGCCAACCTGTCTACAACACATATCACCTACCAGCATCACATGAAATGTTTGTTTAAGCAATTAAAAGCTTGACCATAACCGATGGCCATTTACACAGAAAACCAGAAATAAGATCAGACATGAAAACCGATCAAAACTGCGAGTAAATTGAAAATATAATGACCGATTGGGACCAAATGTCTGTGTAACTGATAAAATATATCATACAGTTAAACCGAGGAAAGAGATCTTTGTGAAGTCACCAAACACCACACATGTGAAACTTTTAACTATACAAGTGACAAAAATACACTGACTTAAATTGGTTTTTATTTCCTAAAAATGCAAAGCAACGCATTACATAGTACATAAGAGAAGTAATAATAAGAAATTTTAATAAAAAAAGTGTTCATTTTGACGTCATATTAATGTAAGAACAGTAAAACATTAATCAGACGTTTATCAGTTGTTTATTATGTTCAAAATATCTTCCGATGATAATATCTTCTGACACAGGACGCAATTAACACTGTACTGGACAGCAATATTTTGTGAAGTAGAAAGAATTAATGTTTATTCGAGAAAAAATCAAACTGTCCTCCTTGATTGAAAATATAATCCGGTGTGAGCTACATGTACACACATTAACTTTTTTACAATGTATCAATTTATATTCTGCCACGCCGCATACATCTTCGTGATTTATGGGATTTTCTCTCTGTTGTCTGTCTTCTCACTGGATCTTGTGGTTTGGTAATCTTTCCTAGCTTTCTTTTCCACTTCCTTCTTGATCTGTTACTATATCAAAGTTGATGTCTCTGGAAAAAAAAACTATCACGATATAAGATAATAAAAGTAAACATTTTGTTTTATAATCATTAAGATGTTAATTTAATTTAATTTTATTGACACTTATGCACTTTGCATAAGACGTCATCATATGAAATCCTGCGATATTAAATGTATAATTCGTGTAGAGTGATAACCTACCATATCCGAGACAAACCAAAATGTTCGATAATAGTCAACCCTTAAAATACCTCTTTCTTAAATTTTGCTGTTGTGTTTCAGAAAATAAACATTTATATTTAAAAATGTAGTACCACATAGGTATCTTTTAGGTAGAAATAATGGAGACTGAACCGTATACAAAATGTAAAATGTGACCGAACCGGTGCCTTTTTATCAACAATCTGTACAATTTGACGGAAATCTTGAACCGGTGTGTGCTGACCATACCGGTGTGTGGTCAAAACAGAAAGTAAGCCAGTTTACAGTATCCTAACAATTTAAAGGGATTGGGACTGATGGATTTTGAAGAAAAATACAATAAGAAGTGATCACAGTCGAAGTTTTTGCGGATCAGTTGTTCTATAAAAAGTATTGCCCAAAACAAATCACTTCTCTTGGTTCAAATTTGCATTCTGTCAAACCGCCAAATTAGATTCGAATTTTGAAACAATCAAAGCTTTTCGAATATCAAAAGCATGTGCATTTGTTACATATATGATTTCATAAATGATGCAATGAATTGACAACTTAGGAAATGGTATGTGATCTATTCAGTGAAGTAAAATCTATACACATACCTTTCAGATGTAAACAGTCCGCCATATTGTATGACAATTCCGGTGCCCGAAAAGTCCGTCCCGGTGCTCGATCACGACAGTGATCACTACCTCCATACTTATTTTTTGTGATTTTAAAATAAGAATTTTTCATTTCATATTAATTATTATAATAAAATTTTTAGGCATGGCAATAAGTTGAAAAATTGGTACTGAAGTATCTAATTTATAAATAATCTTCCGATCAAGTATGAAAAGTAATTATCAATTCTGGAAGAAAAATAATATTACTAATTAAAAAGCATGCAGTACATTGTGCTCAATAAAGGTAATTCCATGCAGTGGACTTTGCCATTGGCATCTGTTGTTGTTGACATAATATGTGTATTTGCTAAAAATATACTACGGTAATAAATGCATGTACTAGAAGTATGGTTTCCATTCTCAGTAGTATAATCTAGCGGCCTGGGCTGTAGCAGCTTACCTGAGATTGCTCCCGAGCATATTTTCTTCCAAAGAGGAGTGTGAGCTGGGTCTGTGGCCCCAAACATTCTCTTCAGGGGCTCATAAGCTCCCAGGCGTATTGTACTGTATGACCCTTCACGTAGTAATGAGGGAAAAAGCCTGTAACAATATCCATTCAAAGGATCATTTTAACAGTGACAATACCATTTGATAATTTTCTTTCACTATCAGCTAAGTGTGCTTAATATGAACAACAGTTCTAATGATGGGAATGAGTAACAGTAACTGATAAAATGTCTCAGTATCAAGTAATCAAATATGTATTTGAGCGTCTGGAAAAATAACATTTATTTATCTTGCTGCTCGCATTTGCTAGTGAATATTTAGATCAAGCGAGTAGAAATTCAATTCAGCGAGTATATTCTCCAGATCAAGATACTTATTCACTTGTTTTCCATAATAAAATGATTGCAAACTGGATTCAAGGAAAAATTCTGAATGTAAGCAGTCAAATCTCAACTGAAAACTGAAAACTATGGTTTCATAATGGCTAAATGTAATTTTTCAAATGCACCAAATGAATGCATCAATTTCAGACTTTAAATTGATTAAAACTTCAGTGTCATAATGCCGATAACAGAACTGCTTGAAAATATTGCTTAGCTAGTAAGTAGCTTCAAAAATTCATAATATTTAATAAGCTCGACAGATTTTTGTCCATGGAAAATGCAGGGCAAGTAAATCTTCTGCTTGATTAGTGACCAACCATACCAAAAAAATTTTGAGACCTCTATTTATTTTTTTTACATAAAATAGGTTGCCTACAACCTTTAGACAAAATTAATCAAACAAACAAACTAGAATTTCTAATCTTGCAAAGGCACCAACTTAACTAAATACAAATAGGAAGAAAAAATGTAGGGTACAAAATATTCAGTTTTAGTGTAAATTGAGTGTAACTGTTATATCAGCACTGGAGTAAATGGAGTGTAACTGTTACATCAGCACTGGTGTAAATGGAGTGTAACTGTTATACAATGTATCAGCACTGGTGTAAATGAAGTGTAACTGTTATATCAGCACTGGTGTAAATGGAGTGTAACTGTTATACAATGTATCAGCACTGGTGTAAATGGAGTGTAACTGTTGTACAATGTATCAGCACTGGTTTAAATGAAGTGTAACTGTTATATCAGCACTGGTGTAAATGGAGTGTAACTGTTATACAATGTATCAGCACTGGTGTAAATGGAGTGTAACTGTGATACAATGTATCAGCACTGGTGTAAATGGAGTGTAACTGTTATACAATGTATCAGCACTGGAGTAAATGGAGTGTAACTGTTATACAATGTATCAGCACTGGTGTAAATGAAGTGTAACTGTTATATCAGCACTTGTGTAAATGGAGTGTAACTGTTATACAATGTATCAGCACTGGTGTAAATGGAGTGTAACTGTTATACAATGTATCAGCACTGGAGTAAATGGAGTGTAACTGTTATACAATGTATCAGCACTGGTGTAAATGAAGTGTAACTGTTATACAATGTATCAGCACTGGTGTAAATGAAGTGTAACTGTTATACAATGTATCAGCACTGGTGTAAATGGAGTGTAACTGTTATACAATGTATCAGTACTGGAGTAAATGGAGTGTAACTGTTATACAATGTATCAGCACTGGTGTAAATGGAGTGTTACTGTTATACAATGTATCAGCACTGGAGTAAATGGAGTGTAACTTTTATACAATGTATCAGCACTGGTGTAAATGAAGTGTAACTGTTATATCAGCACTGGTGTAAATGGAGTGTAACTGTTATACAATGTATCAGCACTGGTGTAAATGGAGTGTAACTGTTATACAATGTATCAGCACTGGAGTAAATGGAGTGTAACTGTTATACAATGTATCAGCACTGGTGTAAATGAAGTGTAACTGTTATATCAGCACTGGTGTAAATGGAGTGTTACTGTTATACAAAGTATCAGCACTGGTGTAAATGGAGTGTAACTGTTGTATCAGCACTGGTGTAAATGGAGTGTAACTGTTATATCAGCACTGGTGTAAATGGAATCTAACTGTACTACTATGTATCAGCGCTGGTGTAAATGGAGTGTAACTGTTATATCAGCACTGGTGTAAATGGAGTGTAACTGTTGTATCGGCACTGGTGTAAATGGAGTGTAACTGTTATACAATGTATCAGCCATGGTGTAAATGGAGTGTAACTGTTGTATCAGCACTGGTGTAAATGGAGTGTAACTGTTATACAATGCATCAGGACTGGTGTAAATGGAGTGTAACTGTTGTATCGGCACTGGTGTAAATGGAGTGTAACTGTTCTACCATGTTTCAGCACTGGAGTAAATGGAGTGTAACTGTTATATCAGCACTGGAGTAAATGGAGTGTAACTGTTATATCAGCACTGGAGTAAATGGAGTGTAACGGTTATACAATGTATCAGCACTGGTGTAAATGAAGTGTAACGGTTATATCAGCACTGGTGTAAATGGAGTGTAACTGTTATACAATGTATCAGCACTGGTGTAAATGGAGTGTAACTGTTATACAATGTATCAGCACTGGTGTAAATGAAGTGTAACTGTTATACAATGTATCAGCACTGGTGTAAATGAAGTGTAACTGTTATATCAGCACTGGTGTAAATGAAGTGTAACTGTTATACAATGTATCAGCACTGGTGTAAATGGAGTGTAACTGTTTTACAATGTATAAGCACTGGTGTAAATGGAGTGTAACTGTTGTATCAGCACAAGTATAAATGGAGTGTAACTGTTGTATCAGCACTGGTGTAAATGGAGTGTAACTGTTGTATCAGCACTGGTGTAAATGGAGTGTAACTGTTGTATCAGCACTGGTGTAAATGAAGTGTAACTGTTATACAATGTATCAGCACTGGTGTAAATGGAGTGTAACTGTTGTATCAGCACTAGTGTAAATGGAGTGTAACTGTTGTATCAGCACTGGTGTAAATGGAGTGTAACTGTTATATCAGCACTGGTGTAAATGGAGTGTAACTGTTATTCAATGTATCAGCACTGGAGTGAATGGAGTGTAACTGTTATATCGGCACTGGTGTAAATGGAGTGTAACTGTTATACAATGTATCAGCACTGGTGTAAATGAAGTGTAACTGTTATATCAGCACTGGTGTAAATGGAGTGTAACTGTTATACAATGTATCAGCACTGGTGTAAATGAAGTGTAACTTTTATACAATGTATCAGCACTGGTGTAAATGGAGTGTAACTGTTATACCATGTATCAGCACTGGAGTTAATGGAGTGTAACTGTTATATCAGCACTGGTGTAAATGGAGTGTAACTGTTATACAATGTATCAGCACTGGTGTAAATGGAGTGTAACTGTTACACAATGTATCAGCACTGGTGTAAATGGAGTGTAACTGTTATACAATGTATCAGCACTGGTGTAAATGGAGTGTAACTGTTATATCAGCACTGGTTTAAATGGAGTGTAACTGTTATACAATGTATCAGCACTGGTGTAAATGGAGTGTAACGGTTGTATCAGCACTGGTGTAAATGGAGTGTAACTGGTATACAATGTATCAGCACTGGTGTAAATGGAGTGTAACTGTTATACAATGTATCATCACTGGTGTAAATGGAGTGTTACTGTTATACAATGTATCAGTACTGGTGTAAATGGAGTGTAACTGTTGTATCAGCACTGGTGTAAATGGAGTGTAACTGTTATACAATGTATCAGCACTGGTGTAAATGGAGTGTAACTGTTGTATCAGCACTGGTGTAAATGGAGTGTAACTGTTATACCATGTTTCAGCACTGGTGTAAATGGAGTGTAACTGTTGTATCAGCACTGGTGTAAATGGAGTGTTACTGTTACACAATGTATCAGCACTGGTGTAAAATGGAGTGTAACTGTTTAGAATGTGTCAGCACTGGTGTAAATGGAGTGTAACTGTTATACAATGTATCAGCACTGGTGTAAATGGAGTGTAACTGTTATACAATGTATCAGCACTGGTGTAAATGGAGTGTAACTGTTGTGTCAGCACTGGTATAAATGGAGTGTAACTGTTATATCAGCTTTGGTGTAAATGGAGTGTAACTGTTATACAATGTATCAGCACTGGTGTAAATGGAGTGTAACTGTTATATCAGCTTTGGTGATTCAATTGTAACTGTTATACCATGTTTCAGCATGGTTGTATCAGCACTGGTGTAAATGGAGTGTAACTGTTATATCAGCTTTGGTGTAAATGGAGTGTAACTGTTATACAATGTATCAGCACTGGTGTAAATGGAGTGTAACGGTTGTATCAGCACTGGTGTAAATGGAGTGTAACTGTTGTATCAGCACTGGTGTAAATGGAGTGTAACTGCAGACTTCCCGAAAGTTG
This sequence comes from Corbicula japonica, assembly GCA_038501625.1. NCBI lineage: Eukaryota > Metazoa > Mollusca > Bivalvia > Venerida > Cyrenidae > Corbicula > Corbicula japonica. The sequence goes on from JAZAYU010000051.1 coordinate 3,578,259, forward strand.
CCAGACCGAAGGACCTGTCTGGTAAAATTTCAGCCGGTCAGACATGTTTTCTAATGTTATCTGACCGAATGTCAGACAAAATTTGAACTCCTAATACTTTCTTATACCTTTTTAACATGTTTCGGTCTGACAGAATTTGTTTCGGTCAGACAGTTTTTCACATCTTGTCTGACCGAATGTCTGACACTTTTTTTCAACTTTCGGGAAGTCTGTAACTGTTATACAATGTATCAGCACTGGTGTAAATGGAGTGTTACTGTTATACAATGTATCAGCACTAGTGTAAATGGAGTGTAACTGTTGTATCAGCACTGGTGTAAATGGAGTGTAACTGTTGTATCAGCACTGGTGTAAAAGGAGTGTAACTAATATATCGGTTTTCATGTAAATGAAGGCTAACTGTTATATATGAGCACTGGGATATTGAGGATAGCATGACAGCTAACATCAACAAGGCAGTCGGAACAACAGCAATATCCCCCACCACATGCAGGAATGTTGGAAAGGTTATGGATGCTTAATTGCAAATTAACAACTATATCTCCAGCAGTTTGGAAGTTATGGAGCAAATATGAAAGACATGGTTAAATATGAACCTTCAAAGACAACTAGTGACCTTGACCTTCAGCTGGCCAGGTTAGAATATGGGTTCTGCACATCATCCTGGTGGAATGAACATTTAACTAAAGTTTGATAAAATTCATTGCAGGGGTTCACAAGATATGAACCGGACACAAAATACATAGTTCAAATCTTCAATGACCTTGACCTTGAGCCAGCCAGGTTGGAACATTGGTTCTGCACATCATCTTGATGGGCTTAACATTTGATAAAAGTTTCATGATATTCATTCTATGGGTTCAAAAGATATGAACCAGACACAAAATACATAGTTTAAATCTTCAAACATCACTGGTGACCTTGACCTTGAACTGGCCAGGTGGGAACATGGGTTCTGCACATCCTCTTCATGGGCTGAGCATTTGACTAAAGTTTCATGAAATTCTTTCAAGGAGTTTAGAAGATATGAACCGGACATGAAGTACATGGTTCAAATCTTCAAACAGCACTGGTGACCTTGACATTTTTTCCGGCCATGTTGAAACGCTGGTTCTGCACATCGTCTTCATGGGCTGAGCATTTGACTAAAGTTTCATGAAATTCCTTGTAAAGTTCAGAAGATATGAACCTGACATGAAATACATGGTTCATATCTTCAAACATCACTGGTGACCTTGACCTTGAGCTGGCAAGACTGGAACATGGGTTCTGCACGTCTTCTTCATTGGGAGAACATTTGACTGCAGTTTCATGACATTCCTTCTAGGGGTTCAGAAGATATGAACCAGACATGAAATACATGGTTCAAATCTTCAAACACCACTGGTGACCTTGAACTTGAGCCAGCCAGGTTGGAACATGGGTTCTACACGTCGTCTTGATAGGGAGAACATTAAATTTTGAGTAAAGTTTCATGGATTTCCTTCTAGGGGTTGAAAAGTAATGGACCGGACACAAATTGTGCGCGGACGGAAGGACGGACGGACGTACGCACGGACGGACAGATGAAGACCATTCCTATATCCCCCAGCCGCTATGCAGTGGGGGATAAAAACTCAATATTATCATTCTGAAAAAGAGTTAGCTGGGTTAATATCAAATAGAGTGAAACAATTACCCTTTAAAATGTCAAACAGAGTGAAACAATTACCCTTTTAACAGTCCAGCCACGCCCTCATCTTTGACGATGGTGGTACAGCCCTTGATCCATCCATTATAGTATCGACTACGTAGATGACTTAAGCCTTTCTGCTCCGACATCTCATTTTCCAGCTGCATCCGGATCTTTATCACATCTATTGGGTTTGTCACTGAAAATTTAATTACCGGTACAGTCAGTTAGCCAGTTTCTCTCCTGACAAAATTAAAGGGATTCTTAAAAACTGTCTTATTCATATTTTTGCATTAATTTTGAAGTTAGTGTTTCTTGAACTATGGATTTCCCAACCAAACTTTCAACTGAAATTTTTAAACTCTGCTTTAACTATTGGTTTCACCAGTCATATATGTATGTTACTTGTCATAAAAGGTGAACACACCTTTAAACAAACAAAAGAAGCACAAAATCTTGGAACAGATGGCTGTCTAATTGATATAATTATATAATTGATATAAAAAAATATTAAAGAAAATCAAAATCTAATAATTACAATGATAAACAGTTTGCCTTTAAACTTTAACAGCCAAACAGAAGTTAATTAGTCATTTGGTTTTGCATTTTGATCTTATTTGACCAAATGGCCTTTCTGATTATTCGTAACACCTTTATAATGGCTAGTAATTAAACAATCTATGACACTTTTTGTTAACAAACAACTTAAATTCTGTCAAAATGGTGTTACCTTTTATTGCGCAATACTATTAGGCAGGTTCAGATCCTGTCTGTTTAGGCATTTTCCAAGCAGTTTACTCTAACCCCTTACTCAACATATACATATTTAAACTCATGTACAACCAGTGTAGATCCAGACCAGCCATTACATCTGTGCTGTCTGATCAGCATTTGCACTGCTCGCTTTTTTATTTATTAAGTTATTTGTGACTAAAAAGTGAACAGTGGAGATCCTGATCAGACAGCATGGAGGTAATGGATAATACAGATGTACAATGGTTGCTTATGCGATAAAATGTGTAAATATAAAGTAAAGAGCTAAATTATCCTCTAAAATAATCTGTTCATTAGCATTTATACTTTTGATGCAAAACCAATAAAATTCCACTTATTGTGATAATAATTAATACATTGATTAATAGTCAGACTTGAACTTCATTATTTTTACTGAGGGAACAAATTCCACCATGCGAAAACAATCAAAGGAGGTCAGTTGGTCAAGAGGAAACAAAAAATGATATCTGTCTTATCTGATGTTATAAAATCAGAATATCAAGTGCATGCCTACCAAGTTATCCAAGTAGATCTACTGCTGTCTTAACATACACCTTTTACCTTTGAACTTGTGAATATGATGTTCATTAAATACATTACCTTACTAATTTTAAAACATGTTTAATTACAAGCTCAATAAACAAATGAATGTACGATTGCACATTCACAGTGGCGTAGCTACTATTAGGCCATGTAGGCCCGGGCCTACAAGTTGGACAAGAAAATGACGTCTTCAAAAGTCACAAAAGTACAGTAAAACAGAAAGGGGTGGTAGGGTAGCGGGTTCAAGCCGTTTTTGTCGAATCAAATATGTTTTAGGCTTTGATTTGCCTTCTTTGGAAAATGATTACTTTCTTTGCCAGATGTACATGCAGGCCTTTGTTCCTATTCCATGTGTTGTCACGCTTTATTTGCATTTTGCTATATTTGATATTCACTAGTTTACTGCTTCCAGACCGCCTTACCAAGAGGCAACCGCCACTAAACCCCTTGTATGTGCCTACAACTTGAAAAAAGCTGGCTACGCCCCTGATTCAAGCATATATTCAAGCATCTGTTAGATTTATGAACAATTAAGTTTTTTCTGTACTACGTACTTTCAACATCCTGAATGTTTTGTAAACATTCTAACAAGTTTTCCATTTAAGAGAGCAACTGCCTTAACTGATAAGCCCATGATCGGTTGTTTGAAGGTGAATTTCCCTGTGTTGGTATTTTGAGAAAAAAGAAGCTAATTGGAGTTGTAGATTTTCTGGAAAAAAATTGTCTTATCTTCCATACAAAGTAAATGGAACCTACTGGTCCATGAAATGATAAAAACTTCATAATATCATTGCAACTTTGTGAATAAAGTTAGTCTACATTGTATATACAAAAATCAAAACCTGACCTAAATGGGCTTATAAGCTTGGGTCTGAACTCGAGTCTGAAGACAACTTGTATTGTCCTATTTCTTTAGTACTATGTAGTGTTGCGTCCCTTAAAAATAAAAGAAACTTAACACGTGAACTTAGAACGATAACGACACTATAATAGTAATGATCCCATCTAGAAATCAACATTTAGAATTTTAACATCTCGCTTGTTTAAAATTATTTATAGGGATTGATAATATGTTTTAAGAGTCTACTGTCCTACATGTAAGACAAAACTTAGAAAATGTTAACTTATAAATACCTGCAGCTGCACACATACATGACGTTCCTGCCAGCAAAAATCTCCACAACTCCTCGTTCTGCAACGACATCCTGTCTTGATCTTCCCGATATCTTACTGCCTCATCTTAAATGTCAGTTCATTTGGAAATTCCAAATACCAAATAAAAATAGTACACTGATATGTATATTACGATAATAGTCCGTTTCAAAAAATGTTAAGGTTTCGTACAGCAAATTGTTTGTTTTGAATTTACTAATTAAGTTCTCCCACAGGGAATCGGCACATAATTTTTTTTTCCAATCGTCTCAATCTATGCTATAATATATTATAGCATAGATTGAGAGGATTGGAAAAAGATTATGTGCCGATTCCCTGTGGGTTCTCCTATATAAATGACATGTTTTAACAGGCTGACAATCATAACTGGTGTTGTTTGATAAGAGGTTAACATACAAATTGAAAATTGAAACGGGAAGATATAAGAAAATTCCAGCAGATCTAAGGTTCTGTAAATTATGTTCTTTTAACTTAGTTGAAGACGAACCCCATTTTTCAATGTGTTGCCATAGATTTGAAGCAGAAAGAAACCGCTTTTTTGATAAAATAAAATATTTAAATAGTAACTTTGAAACTTTAACTAGTGTTCAGAAATTTGTATGGCTTAGGTCCTCAGAAGATTGTGATGTGGTCAAAGTTTTGCTTCATTTTTATACAATATATATTGTTGTGTATCATACCAAGGGACATAACAATGCAGCTTCAGGAACACTCTTAGTACAAGAGTTGCTGTCACTGCGCTATATAATAAGCATGCCTCATTGTTTTAGATGCATTGTATTAAATACTCTCGTAGCACTTATATCATGTAGATTAAACTGTAGTAATCTATCAAAGCGTTATTCATATTGGGCCTCGAACCCTTACCATGGATAAACCGTCAAGACAATGATATAACATGGTGTCAGAAGTGAACTTATGGACTTACATTAAATTGTAAATGTGGACTTACATTAAATTGTAATTCAGAAGCGTTGTAATTTCATTAAATTGAAAACTGACAATTGTCGGACTTGCACTACATTGCAAATGTAATGGGCTTACATTCAATTGTAAACATGGATTATTTGTCTTGAAATTGTTACTAGACAGTGTGAAATCAAAATCGTTGGAATTAAATAAAACCATAAGAAGAAAAATGGCAAAATTATCACCTCCAGAAAATTTTGATTTTACAAACCCGAGCAAATGGGATGAGTGGAAGCAAAGGTTTTCATTCTACAGAACAGCATCCAAGCTACATAAAGACGATGGAGACATTCAGGTGGCCACATTAATATACTCAATGGGTCAGAATGCTGACAATTTGATGAAATCATTCAATTTATCAGATGACGACAAAAAGAAATATGACACTGTCTTGGGAGAATTCGATAAGTATTTTAATCCTAAGAAAAATGTTATCCACGAGCGTGCCAAATTTCATTCGAGACGTCAAAACCAAGGGGAAACTGTAGAGTCGTTCATTCGATCACTGTACGAATTATCAGAAAACTGTGCTTTTCCGGGAGACACAAAAGTTGAACAAATTAGAGACAGGATAGTTATCGGAATTCTTGACTTGAATTTGTCAGAAAAGATGCAACTGGAATCTGAGCTGACACTTGAAAAGGCTATTCAAATGGCTAGGCAGAGCGAAATTGTTAAACTTCAAGTCAAAGATCAACATAGCACCGAGCAAGGGACAGCGGATGAGGTCAGCCGAGGAGCACGACCAGAACAACATTGGGGTGGACAACGGGGGCAACATCAGAATACAAGCAACAAAAAGCAACAACCCATGTCTGAAGGACAGAAACAATGTTCTAGGTGTAACCGTAAACATATTCAGGGAAAGTGCCCTGCGAAAGGGAAAAGCTGTTACAAATGTGAAAAGATGGATCACTTTGCTATATGCTGCAGAACAAAAACACTAAATGAACTTTCAGATCAGAGTGATTTTCTGGGAGCAATAGAAACAGGAGAGAATGGCTCAGGGAACACAAAGTTGAAGGTGAGACATAATTATATCAGTTTCAAAATCGACACTGGTGCAGATGTAACTGTAATTTCAGAAAATGTGTTTAAGTCCATGAACATACCAAAATTGCGGAAAACAAATAGAAAGTTGTTTGGTCCGGGAAACAAGCAATTAAATGTTCTAGGCACGTTCACCGAAACGTTGTCAAATGAGTCATATATGACAGCCGAAAAAATATTTGTAGTACGCGGGATTAACAGGTGTCTGTTAGGTCGACCAGCGATAACCGGTTTAAGATTAATTAGCTTAAATACCGTTGATGAAATCATTTCACTAGAGTCTGTTAGACGTGATCATCCATCGCTATTTAACGAATTAGGACTGTTGGGAGGAGAGTACTGCATTTCTTTGAATGATGGCGCAAAGCCATATTCACTCAATGTACCGCGTCGCGTACCGATTCCATTACTTCCTAAAGTCAAACTTGAACTTGAGAAAATGGAAAAGTCCAATGTCATTTTTAGGGTAGACCAGCCCACAGACTGGTGTGCAGGCATGGTTTGTGTGCCCAAGAGCAATGGAGAAGTCCGCATATGCGTTGATTTGACACAGTTAAACAAAAGCGTGCGCCGCGAAAACTTCCCTTTACCTATAATAGACCAGAGTCTAGGACTAATGGCAAACGCGAAGTATTTTAGCAAGTTAGATGCTACGAGCAGCTTTTGGCAGGTACAGCTTGCTGAAGCGAGCAAATTGCTTACCACTTTCATAACTCCTTACGGAAGGTTTGCATTTAACCGACTACCGTTTGGTTTATCAAGTAGTAGTGAATATTTTCAAAAAAGAATGTCACAGATACTTGAAGGCATTGAGGGGGTTCTATGTCAGACAGACGATGTCTTGATTTACGGACGGACTGAGCATGAGCATGACTCTAGACTAAAAACAGTCCTAAACAAATTAGAGCAAGCTAATTTAACCCTTAACCCTTCTAAATGCGAGTTCAAGAAGGCCCAGGTCAAATTTGTAGGTCACATAGTGGGGCGAGATGGAATATCCACAGATCCTGACAAGGTCAAGGCCATAACAAATCTAGGGGCTCCAAAAGATATTCATGGGGTTCGTAGTTTCATGGGTGCCATAACACAGATGGGCAAATTTACACCACTGTTAGCTGAGTACTCAAAACCAATTAGAGATTTATTGAGTACTAAGAATCACTTTCACTGGGGTTCTGAACAACAAGAAGCATTTGATAAGATCAAACATGTTCTAATAAATGCTCCTGTTTTAGCTTTATATGATCCAAATAAGGACACTGTAGTTATGACAGATGCATCTAGCTATGCCATTGGGGTAGTGGTACTCCAGAAACAAGAAAATGGGGACCTGAAACCTGTTTCTTACGCTTCAAGGTCACTGTCGCCGACAGAACAGAGGTACTCTACCATAGAAAAAGAGGCACTAGGCGTTACTTATGGCTCTGAAAAACATAGTGATATGTTGATTGGAAAAGTCTTCCATATTAACACAGACCACAAGCCATTAGTACCGTTACTAGGTCAAAAAGATCTAAGTGATCTTCCTTTAAGGATACAAAGGTTTAGGCTAAGACTCATGTATTTTTCTTATACAATTTCACATGTCCCTGGGAAACAATTATTTATGCCTGACCTACTTAGCAGGAATTCTGTTTGTGATGAGTTGACATTTGAGGAGCAACAAAATTGTGCTGAGACCGAAATATATGTTGATTGTGTTATCAAACATTTGCCGGCATCAGGTAAAAGGTTACAGCAAATCAAGTCCAAACAAAAGACAGACATTGTGTGTCAAAAGTTAATGGAATTTTGCGAACATGGGTGGCCAAATGTCAAAAGTAAAGGCTGTGAAGTTTCAAAACTATACTGGCCTTTTAGGGGTGAGATAACAATGAACAATGGGATTCTTATGAGAAATAATAGGTTATTTATCCCTACAGAGTTAAGGACAGATATTTTATCTCATATACACGAGGCCCACCAAGGCATGGTAAAATGCAAGCAACGAGCACAGGACTCTGTTTGGTGGTTAGGGATTAACAAAGACATTGAAACTCTTGTGAAATCGTGCGATGTATGCTCAAAGATGAGAAACGATCACGCAGAACCAATGATTTCTACTGACTTTCCTTCCCGACCGTGGGAGAAGTTGGGTACTGATTTATTTTTTTGGAAAGGCAATACCTATCTTTTAGTAATTTGTTACTATTCTAGGTACATTGAGATAACGAAGTTAAATGGAACGTCTTCGGAAGATGTTATCATACATTTCAAATCGATATTAGCAAGGCATGGTATCTGTGATGTCATTGTTAGTGATAATGGCCCGCAATACGCGTCTAGTGCTTTCAAGCAGTTTACCGATGAATTCGGTATTGAACACAGGACAAGCAGTCCCAGATATCCATTAGGCAATTCAGAGGCTGAAAGGGGGGTACAAACAGTTAAACGTTTACTAGGCAAATGTACAGACCCGTATGTTGCGCTGCTAAATTATCGCGCTACTCCGTTAGCAAATGGTTATTCTCCTGCAGAACTTCTCTTTGGGAGAAAAATCCAGACAAAATTGCCTACAATGCCGGAAAACTTAATGCCGAAGCCTTGCGACAGCAAAAAGTTGCACCAAACTGAAACTCAAAATCGGTTGTATTTGAAGCGAAATTATGACAGGGCTAAGAATACCCGTTCACTACCTCTGTTAAAACAGGGGGATAGCGTTTATATTAAAGATGCTAACATAGAAGGCAAAGTTATCCAAGAGGCTTCGCGCCCAAGGTCATTTGTTGTAGATACACCTAGATCTACAATAGAACGAAATCAAAGACATTTAGTCAAATTAAACAAAAGAGTTGATTTTGATAAAGATATTGATTTCCCAGACCAAGAAAATTTTCAAAACGAAAATTGTACTGACTTTACAGCACCAGTGAAGAGCGTTGCTGATACAAATATGTCTACCCAAAACACTTGTTATACGACACGGAGTGGAAGGTTATCAAAACCTCCAGATAAACTTGACTTATAATTGATGATTGTTTATAGAATAACATCAAATAACAGAGAGAGGAGATATGTGTTATCACCTATAACGTTTTATGTATTTAACATTTATAACTGGTAACTTTCACATTAATGCTGATGTATGGAGGTTCGTAAAGGGCGCAGGGTCCGATGCGGCTTTCGGAGTCTGGGACTGCGCGCGAACTATTGTTTACTGAAAATACAAATTTTGTACTGCTAAAATTGTGTTGTTGTATTTTCTGTGTTGGAGGGGGGTGGTATCATGTAAACAACAAGCAACTGGTCTACATTAATTATCCTTCAGGATTTAATAAGACCTATAAGCTCACCCCTACCCCTGTTTTTCCATTGCAAATTTGGCTAAAATCCTACATATCTGAAAGCCTGCAAAATATTTCCTGCAGGAACTTTTGAAATAAAACCCCTTTCCTGTTAATATTTAATATGTGCCCAATGCCCCAAGCAGATGGAAAGTGTCTCCCATCCAGCTTGATTTTTCAGCATTTGTCATTGAAATACCTCACCGTCAAATTAATCTCAGATTCAGCCGAGCACACTGTGTTTTCATCCGGTTACTATTCAACTCAGAACATACAAAGCTACCATCCATGCATTTTAGCCACCATGATCAGATTTCTTATTGCACAAACTATACATAATTTAAAAAGAATCTCACATTTTTAATTTAAACAATCATTTTAATGCATTTATTTCAAGGGTACCCCAAATATTTAAAAAATCGACCGGGACCAAAGTGCGAAACTGTACCCTGCCCACTAAAGTTAAGTTTAAAAAGTTCTTTTAAACTTTGTAAAGGGGGTGTTGTGTATCATACCAAGGGACATAACAAAGCAGCTTCAGGAACACTCTTAGTACAAGAGTTGCTGTCACTGCGCTATATAATAAGCATGCCTCATTGTTTTAGATGCATTGTATTAAATACTCTCGTAGCACTTATATCATGTAGATTAAACTGTAGTAATCTATCAAAGCGTTATTCATATTGGGCCTCGAACCCTTACCATGGATAAACCGTCAAGACAATGATATAACATGGTGTCAGAAGTGAACTTATGGACTTACATTAAATTGTAAATGTGGACTTACATTAAATTGTAATTCAGAAGCGTTGTAATTTCATTAAATTGAAAACTGACAATTGTCGGACTTGCACTACATTGCAAATGTAATGGGCTTACATTCAATTGTAAACATGGATTATTTGTCTTGAAATTGTTACTAGACAGTGTGAAATCAAAATCGTTGGAATTAAATAAAACCATAAGAAGAAAAATGGCAAAATTATCACCTCCAGAAAATTTTGATTTTACAAACCCGAGCAAATGGGATGAGTGGAAGCAAAGGTTTTCATTCTACAGAACAGCATCCAAGCTACATAAAGACGATGGAGACATTCAGGTGGCCACATTAATATACTCAATGGGTCAGAATGCTGACAATTTGATGAAATCATTCAATTTATCAGATGACGACAAAAAGAAATATGACACTGTCTTGGGAGAATTCGATAAGTATTTTAATCCTAAGAAAAATGTTATCCACGAGCGTGCCAAATTTCATTCGAGACGTCAAAACCAAGGGGAAACTGTAGAGTCGTTCATTCGATCACTGTACGAATTATCAGAAAACTGTGCTTTTCCGGGAGACACAAAAGTTGAACAAATTAGAGACAGGATAGTTATCGGAATTCTTGACTTGAATTTGTCAGAAAAGATGCAACTGGAATCTGAGCTGACACTTGAAAAGGCTATTCAAATGGCTAGGCAGAGCGAAATTGTTAAACTTCAAGTCAAAGATCAACATAGCACCGAGCAAGGGACAGCGGATGAGGTCAGCCGAGGAGCACGACCAGAACAACATTGGGGTGGACAACGGGGGCAACATCAGAATACAAGCAACAAAAAGCAACAACCCATGTCTGAAGGACAGAAACAATGTTCTAGGTGTAACCGTAAACATATTCAGGGAAAGTGCCCTGCGAAAGGGAAAAGCTGTTACAAATGTGAAAAGATGGATCACTTTGCTATATGCTGCAGAACAAAAACACTAAATGAACTTTCAGATCAGAGTGATTTTCTGGGAGCAATAGAAACAGGAGAGAATGGCTCAGGGAACACAAAGTTGAAGGTGAGACATAATTATATCAGTTTCAAAATCGACACTGGTGCAGATGTAACTGTAATTTCAGAAAATGTGTTTAAGTCCATGAACATACCAAAATTGCGGAAAACAAATAGAAAGTTGTTTGGTCCGGGAAACAAGCAATTAAATGTTCTAGGCACGTTCACCGAAACGTTGTCAAATGAGTCATATATGACAGCCGAAAAAATATTTGTAGTACGCGGGATTAACAGGTGTCTGTTAGGTCGACCAGCGATAACCGGTTTAAGATTAATTAGCTTAAATACCGTTGATGAAATCATTTCACTAGAGTCTGTTAGACGTGATCATCCATCGCTATTTAACGAATTAGGACTGTTGGGAGGAGAGTACTGCATTTCTTTGAATGATGGCGCAAAGCCATATTCACTCAATGTACCGCGTCGCGTACCGATTCCATTACTTCCTAAAGTCAAACTTGAACTTGAGAAAATGGAAAAGTCCAATGTCATTTTTAGGGTAGACCAGCCCACAGACTGGTGTGCAGGCATGGTTTGTGTGCCCAAGAGCAATGGAGAAGTCCGCATATGCGTTGATTTGACACAGTTAAACAAAAGCGTGCGCCGCGAAAACTTCCCTTTACCTATAATAGACCAGAGTCTAGGACTAATGGCAAACGCGAAGTATTTTAGCAAGTTAGATGCTACGAGCAGCTTTTGGCAGGTACAGCTTGCTGAAGCGAGCAAATTGCTTACCACTTTCATAACTCCTTACGGAAGGTTTGCATTTAACCGACTACCGTTTGGTTTATCAAGTAGTAGTGAATATTTTCAAAAAAGAATGTCACAGATACTTGAAGGCATTGAGGGGGTTCTATGTCAGACAGACGATGTCTTGATTTACGGACGGACTGAGCATGAGCATGACTCTAGACTAAAAACAGTCCTAAACAAATTAGAGCAAGCTAATTTAACCCTTAACCCTTCTAAATGCGAGTTCAAGAAGGCCCAGGTCAAATTTGTAGGTCACATAGTGGGGCGAGATGGAATATCCACAGATCCTGACAAGGTCAAGGCCATAACAAATCTAGGGGCTCCAAAAGATATTCATGGGGTTCGTAGTTTCATGGGTGCCATAACACAGATGGGCAAATTTACACCACTGTTAGCTGAGTACTCAAAACCAATTAGAGATTTATTGAGTACTAAGAATCACTTTCACTGGGGTTCTGAACAACAAGAAGCATTTGATAAGATCAAACATGTTCTAATAAATGCTCCTGTTTTAGCTTTATATGATCCAAATAAGGACACTGTAGTTATGACAGATGCATCTAGCTATGCCATTGGGGTAGTGGTACTCCAGAAACAAGAAAATGGGGACCTGAAACCTGTTTCTTACGCTTCAAGGTCACTGTCGCCGACAGAACAGAGGTACTCTACCATAGAAAAAGAGGCACTAGGCGTTACTTATGGCTCTGAAAAACATAGTGATATGTTGATTGGAAAAGTCTTCCATATTAACACAGACCACAAGCCATTAGTACCGTTACTAGGTCAAAAAGATCTAAGTGATCTTCCTTTAAGGATACAAAGGTTTAGGCTAAGACTCATGTATTTTTCTTATACAATTTCACATGTCCCTGGGAAACAATTATTTATGCCTGACCTACTTAGCAGGAATTCTGTTTGTGATGAGTTGACATTTGAGGAGCAACAAAATTGTGCTGAGACCGAAATATATGTTGATTGTGTTATCAAACATTTGCCGGCATCAGGTAAAAGGTTACAGCAAATCAAGTCCAAACAAAAGACAGACATTGTGTGTCAAAAGTTAATGGAATTTTGCGAACATGGGTGGCCAAATGTCAAAAGTAAAGGCTGTGAAGTTTCAAAACTATACTGGCCTTTTAGGGGTGAGATAACAATGAACAATGGGATTCTTATGAGAAATAATAGGTTATTTATCCCTACAGAGTTAAGGACAGATATTTTATCTCATATACACGAGGCCCACCAAGGCATGGTAAAATGCAAGCAACGAGCACAGGACTCTGTTTGGTGGTTAGGGATTAACAAAGACATTGAAACTCTTGTGAAATCGTGCGATGTATGCTCAAAGATGAGAAACGATCACGCAGAACCAATGATTTCTACTGACTTTCCTTCCCGACCGTGGGAGAAGTTGGGTACTGATTTATTTTTTTGGAAAGGCAATACCTATCTTTTAGTAATTTGTTACTATTCTAGGTACATTGAGATAACGAAGTTAAATGGAACGTCTTCGGAAGATGTTATCATACATTTCAAATCGATATTAGCAAGGCATGGTATCTGTGATGTCATTGTTAGTGATAATGGCCCGCAATACGCGTCTAGTGCTTTCAAGCAGTTTACCGATGAATTCGGTATTGAACACAGGACAAGCAGTCCCAGATATCCATTAGGCAATTCAGAGGCTGAAAGGGGGGTACAAACAGTTAAACGTTTACTAGGCAAATGTACAGACCCGTATGTTGCGCTGCTAAATTATCGCGCTACTCCGTTAGCAAATGGTTATTCTCCTGCAGAACTTCTCTTTGGGAGAAAAATCCAGACAAAATTGCCTACAATGCCGGAAAACTTAATGCCGAAGCCTTGCGACAGCAAAAAGTTGCACCAAACTGAAACTCAAAATCGGTTGTATTTGAAGCGAAATTATGACAGGGCTAAGAATACCCGTTCACTACCTCTGTTAAAACAGGGGGATAGCGTTTATATTAAAGATGCTAACATAGAAGGCAAAGTTATCCAAGAGGCTTCGCGCCCAAGGTCATTTGTTGTAGATACACCTAGATCTACAATAGAACGAAATCAAAGACATTTAGTCAAATTAAACAAAAGAGTTGATTTTGATAAAGATATTGATTTCCCAGACCAAGAAAATTTTCAAAACGAAAATTGTACTGACTTTACAGCACCAGTGAAGAGCGTTGCTGATACAAATATGTCTACCCAAAACACTTGTTATACGACACGGAGTGGAAGGTTATCAAAACCTCCAGATAAACTTGACTTATAATTGATGATTGTTTATAGAATAACATCAAATAACAGAGAGAGGAGATATGTGTTATCACCTATAACGTTTTATGTATTTAACATTTATAACTGGTAACTTTCACATTAATGCTGATGTATGGAGGTTCGTAAAGGGCGCAGGGTCCGATGCGGCTTTCGGAGTCTGGGACTGCGCGCGAACTATTGTTTACTGAAAATACAAATTTTGTACTGCTAAAATTGTGTTGTTGTATTTTCTGTGTTGGAGGGGGGTGGTATCATGTAAACAACAAGCAACTGGTCTACATTAATTATCCTTCAGGATTTAATAAGACCTATAAGCTCACCCCTACCCCTGTTTTTCCATTGCAAATTTGGCTAAAATCCTACATATCTGAAAGCCTGCAAAATATTTCCTGCAGGAACTTTTGAAATAAAACCCCTTTCCTGTTAATATTTAATATGTGCCCAATGCCCCAAGCAGATGGAAAGTGTCTCCCATCCAGCTTGATTTTTCAGCATTTGTCATTGAAATACCTCACCGTCAAATTAATCTCAGATTCAGCCGAGCACACTGTGTTTTCATCCGGTTACTATTCAACTCAGAACATACAAAGCTACCATCCATGCATTTTAGCCACCATGATCAGATTTCTTATTGCACAAACTATACATAATTTAAAAAGAATCTCACATTTTTAATTTAAACAATCATTTTAATGCATTTATTTCAAGGGTACCCCAAATATTTAAAAAATCGACCGGGACCAAAGTGCGAAACTGTACCCTGCCCACTAAAGTTAAGTTTAAAAAGTTCTTTTAAACTTTGTAAAGGGGGTGTTGTGTATCATACCAAGGGACATAACAAAGCAGCTTCAGGAACACTCTTAGTACAAGAGTTGCTGTCACTGCGCTATATAATAAGCATGCCTCATTGTTTTAGATGCATTGTATTAAATACTCTCGTAGCACTTATATCATGTAGATTAAACTGTAGTAATCTATCAAAGCGTTATTCATATTGGGCCTCGAACCCTTACCATGGATAAACCGTCAAGACAATGATATAACATGGTGTCAGAAGTGAACTTATGGACTTACATTAAATTGTAAATGTGGACTTACATTAAATTGTAATTCAGAAGCGTTGTAATTTCATTAAATTGAAAACTGACAATTGTCGGACTTGCACTACATTGCAAATGTAATGGGCTTACATTCAATTGTAAACATGGATTATTTGTCTTGAAATTGTTACTAGACAGTGTGAAATCAAAATCGTTGGAATTAAATAAAACCATAAGAAGAAAAATGGCAAAATTATCACCTCCAGAAAATTTTGATTTTACAAACCCGAGCAAATGGGATGAGTGGAAGCAAAGGTTTTCATTCTACAGAACAGCATCCAAGCTACATAAAGACGATGGAGACATTCAGGTGGCCACATTAATATACTCAATGGGTCAGAATGCTGACAATTTGATGAAATCATTCAATTTATCAGATGACGACAAAAAGAAATATGACACTGTCTTGGGAGAATTCGATAAGTATTTTAATCCTAAGAAAAATGTTATCCACGAGCGTGCCAAATTTCATTCGAGACGTCAAAACCAAGGGGAAACTGTAGAGTCGTTCATTCGATCACTGTACGAATTATCAGAAAACTGTGCTTTTCCGGGAGACACAAAAGTTGAACAAATTAGAGACAGGATAGTTATCGGAATTCTTGACTTGAATTTGTCAGAAAAGATGCAACTGGAATCTGAGCTGACACTTGAAAAGGCTATTCAAATGGCTAGGCAGAGCGAAATTGTTAAACTTCAAGTCAAAGATCAACATAGCACCGAGCAAGGGACAGCGGATGAGGTCAGCCGAGGAGCACGACCAGAACAACATTGGGGTGGACAACGGGGGCAACATCAGAATACAAGCAACAAAAAGCAACAACCCATGTCTGAAGGACAGAAACAATGTTCTAGGTGTAACCGTAAACATATTCAGGGAAAGTGCCCTGCGAAAGGGAAAAGCTGTTACAAATGTGAAAAGATGGATCACTTTGCTATATGCTGCAGAACAAAAACACTAAATGAACTTTCAGATCAGAGTGATTTTCTGGGAGCAATAGAAACAGGAGAGAATGGCTCAGGGAACACAAAGTTGAAGGTGA
Source organism: Corbicula japonica (assembly GCA_038501625.1). Taxonomy (NCBI): domain Eukaryota; kingdom Metazoa; phylum Mollusca; class Bivalvia; order Venerida; family Cyrenidae; genus Corbicula; species Corbicula japonica. The sequence continues at coordinate 3,594,772 of JAZAYU010000051.1, forward strand.
GACATAATTATATCAGTTTCAAAATCGACACTGGTGCAGATGTAACTGTAATTTCAGAAAATGTGTTTAAGTCCATGAACATACCAAAATTGCGGAAAACAAATAGAAAGTTGTTTGGTCCGGGAAACAAGCAATTAAATGTTCTAGGCACGTTCACCGAAACGTTGTCAAATGAGTCATATATGACAGCCGAAAAAATATTTGTAGTACGCGGGATTAACAGGTGTCTGTTAGGTCGACCAGCGATAACCGGTTTAAGATTAATTAGCTTAAATACCGTTGATGAAATCATTTCACTAGAGTCTGTTAGACGTGATCATCCATCGCTATTTAACGAATTAGGACTGTTGGGAGGAGAGTACTGCATTTCTTTGAATGATGGCGCAAAGCCATATTCACTCAATGTACCGCGTCGCGTACCGATTCCATTACTTCCTAAAGTCAAACTTGAACTTGAGAAAATGGAAAAGTCCAATGTCATTTTTAGGGTAGACCAGCCCACAGACTGGTGTGCAGGCATGGTTTGTGTGCCCAAGAGCAATGGAGAAGTCCGCATATGCGTTGATTTGACACAGTTAAACAAAAGCGTGCGCCGCGAAAACTTCCCTTTACCTATAATAGACCAGAGTCTAGGACTAATGGCAAACGCGAAGTATTTTAGCAAGTTAGATGCTACGAGCAGCTTTTGGCAGGTACAGCTTGCTGAAGCGAGCAAATTGCTTACCACTTTCATAACTCCTTACGGAAGGTTTGCATTTAACCGACTACCGTTTGGTTTATCAAGTAGTAGTGAATATTTTCAAAAAAGAATGTCACAGATACTTGAAGGCATTGAGGGGGTTCTATGTCAGACAGACGATGTCTTGATTTACGGACGGACTGAGCATGAGCATGACTCTAGACTAAAAACAGTCCTAAACAAATTAGAGCAAGCTAATTTAACCCTTAACCCTTCTAAATGCGAGTTCAAGAAGGCCCAGGTCAAATTTGTAGGTCACATAGTGGGGCGAGATGGAATATCCACAGATCCTGACAAGGTCAAGGCCATAACAAATCTAGGGGCTCCAAAAGATATTCATGGGGTTCGTAGTTTCATGGGTGCCATAACACAGATGGGCAAATTTACACCACTGTTAGCTGAGTACTCAAAACCAATTAGAGATTTATTGAGTACTAAGAATCACTTTCACTGGGGTTCTGAACAACAAGAAGCATTTGATAAGATCAAACATGTTCTAATAAATGCTCCTGTTTTAGCTTTATATGATCCAAATAAGGACACTGTAGTTATGACAGATGCATCTAGCTATGCCATTGGGGTAGTGGTACTCCAGAAACAAGAAAATGGGGACCTGAAACCTGTTTCTTACGCTTCAAGGTCACTGTCGCCGACAGAACAGAGGTACTCTACCATAGAAAAAGAGGCACTAGGCGTTACTTATGGCTCTGAAAAACATAGTGATATGTTGATTGGAAAAGTCTTCCATATTAACACAGACCACAAGCCATTAGTACCGTTACTAGGTCAAAAAGATCTAAGTGATCTTCCTTTAAGGATACAAAGGTTTAGGCTAAGACTCATGTATTTTTCTTATACAATTTCACATGTCCCTGGGAAACAATTATTTATGCCTGACCTACTTAGCAGGAATTCTGTTTGTGATGAGTTGACATTTGAGGAGCAACAAAATTGTGCTGAGACCGAAATATATGTTGATTGTGTTATCAAACATTTGCCGGCATCAGGTAAAAGGTTACAGCAAATCAAGTCCAAACAAAAGACAGACATTGTGTGTCAAAAGTTAATGGAATTTTGCGAACATGGGTGGCCAAATGTCAAAAGTAAAGGCTGTGAAGTTTCAAAACTATACTGGCCTTTTAGGGGTGAGATAACAATGAACAATGGGATTCTTATGAGAAATAATAGGTTATTTATCCCTACAGAGTTAAGGACAGATATTTTATCTCATATACACGAGGCCCACCAAGGCATGGTAAAATGCAAGCAACGAGCACAGGACTCTGTTTGGTGGTTAGGGATTAACAAAGACATTGAAACTCTTGTGAAATCGTGCGATGTATGCTCAAAGATGAGAAACGATCACGCAGAACCAATGATTTCTACTGACTTTCCTTCCCGACCGTGGGAGAAGTTGGGTACTGATTTATTTTTTTGGAAAGGCAATACCTATCTTTTAGTAATTTGTTACTATTCTAGGTACATTGAGATAACGAAGTTAAATGGAACGTCTTCGGAAGATGTTATCATACATTTCAAATCGATATTAGCAAGGCATGGTATCTGTGATGTCATTGTTAGTGATAATGGCCCGCAATACGCGTCTAGTGCTTTCAAGCAGTTTACCGATGAATTCGGTATTGAACACAGGACAAGCAGTCCCAGATATCCATTAGGCAATTCAGAGGCTGAAAGGGGGGTACAAACAGTTAAACGTTTACTAGGCAAATGTACAGACCCGTATGTTGCGCTGCTAAATTATCGCGCTACTCCGTTAGCAAATGGTTATTCTCCTGCAGAACTTCTCTTTGGGAGAAAAATCCAGACAAAATTGCCTACAATGCCGGAAAACTTAATGCCGAAGCCTTGCGACAGCAAAAAGTTGCACCAAACTGAAACTCAAAATCGGTTGTATTTGAAGCGAAATTATGACAGGGCTAAGAATACCCGTTCACTACCTCTGTTAAAACAGGGGGATAGCGTTTATATTAAAGATGCTAACATAGAAGGCAAAGTTATCCAAGAGGCTTCGCGCCCAAGGTCATTTGTTGTAGATACACCTAGATCTACAATAGAACGAAATCAAAGACATTTAGTCAAATTAAACAAAAGAGTTGATTTTGATAAAGATATTGATTTCCCAGACCAAGAAAATTTTCAAAACGAAAATTGTACTGACTTTACAGCACCAGTGAAGAGCGTTGCTGATACAAATATGTCTACCCAAAACACTTGTTATACGACACGGAGTGGAAGGTTATCAAAACCTCCAGATAAACTTGACTTATAATTGATGATTGTTTATAGAATAACATCAAATAACAGAGAGAGGAGATATGTGTTATCACCTATAACGTTTTATGTATTTAACATTTATAACTGGTAACTTTCACATTAATGCTGATGTATGGAGGTTCGTAAAGGGCGCAGGGTCCGATGCGGCTTTCGGAGTCTGGGACTGCGCGCGAACTATTGTTTACTGAAAATACAAATTTTGTACTGCTAAAATTGTGTTGTTGTATTTTCTGTGTTGGAGGGGGGTGGTATCATGTAAACAACAAGCAACTGGTCTACATTAATTATCCTTCAGGATTTAGTAAGACCTATAAGCTCACCCCTACCCCTGTTTTTCCATTGCAAATTTAGCTAAAATCCTACATATCTGAAAGCCTGCAAAATATTTCCTGCAGGAACTTTTGAAATAAAACCCCTTTCCTGTTAATATTTAATATGTGCCCAATGCCCCAAGCAGATGGAAAGTGTCTCCCATCCAGCTTGATTTTTCAGCATTTGTCATTGAAATACCTCACCGTCAAATTAATCTCAGATTCAGCCGAGCACACTGTGTTTTCATCCGGTTACATCTACATCTACATCTACTATTTATAAAGTTATAAAGTTACTATTCAACTCAGAACATACAAAGCTACCATCCATGCATTTTAGCCACCATGATCAGATTTCTTATTGCACAAACTATACATAATTTAAAAAGAATCTCACATTTTTAATTTAAACAATCATTTTAATGCATTTATTTCAAGGGTACCCCAAATATTTAAAAAAATCGACCGGGACCAAAGTGCGAAACTGTACCCTGCCCACTAAAGTTAAGTTTAAAAAGTTCTTTTAAACTTTGTAAAGGGGGTGTTGTGTATCATACCAAGGGACATAACAAAGCAGCTTCAGGAACACTCTTAGTACAAGAGTTGCTGTCACTGCGCTATATAATAAGCATGCCTCATTGTTTTAGATGCATTGTATTAAATACTCTCGTAGCACTTATATCATGTAGATTAAACTGTAGTAATCTATCAAAGCGTTATTCATATTGGGCCTCGAACCCTTACCATGGATAAACCGTCAAGACAATGACATAACATATATAACAAAAGAACAGATCTCTTAGAAAAATCTTGTTAACAACTGAATTAACTAGGGGAGGATAACTTTTATACATTTATAAATAAATAGGATTGTTTGACTACCCTTTAATGCTCAGTCGGTAGTATGTTAGACCATGGGGTGGTAATAAATTTTTCTTAGTTAGTTATGCATATCCTGTGTTAATTATACCCCCACAAACGAAGTTTGAGGGGGTATATAGGAGTGAGCTTGTCGGTCGGTCGGTCGGTCTGTCGGTCTGTCGGTCGGTCGGTCGGTCGGATTCTTCGTTTCCAGATGATAACTCATGAAAGGCTTGACAGAATTAAATAATTTTTGGTACACAGGTATATCGTCATAAGATACAGGTCAAGTTCGATTTTGGGGCTGGTGGGATCAGTGTCAAGGTCACTGTTACTAAAAATAGAAAAATGGTTTCCGGATGATAACTCATGAAACACTTCACAGATTTAATCCTTGTTTGGTAAATAGATGTAACATCACAAGATACAGGTCAAGTTCGACTTTGGGGCTGGTGGGGTCAATGTCAAGGTCAGTATTACTAAAATAGAAAAAGGGTTTCCAGATAATAACTCATGAAAAACTTCACAGATTAAATCCTTTTTGGTACATATATGTAATATCAGAAGATACAGGTCGGGTTCAACTTTGGGGCCTGAGGGGTCAGTGTCAAGGTCACTGTAACTTAAAAAAGAAAAATTGTTTCTGGACTATAACTCATGAAATACTTCATAGATTTAATTATTTTTTGGGACACAGATGTAACATAACAAGATAAAGATTAGGTTTGACTTTGGGGCCTGTGGGTTCAAGGTCAAGGTCACTGTTATTTAAACTTCAAAACTTCGTTTCCACTCAGTAACTATAGCTTGGAATGAGATTCTTAAATGAAATTTGGTGTATTGATGGTTTTTGTGAAGATGACTTTTGGGATTCAAGGCCTGTGGGGTCAAGGTCACTGTTACTAAAAATAGAAAATAAACTGTATGCTCAATAACTTTGGTTCAGAATGAGATATTGTGATGAAAATTGCTATATAGGTAGTGTCTGTGAAGACGAAACTTGGTATTGAAATTGGGCCTGATGGGGTCAAGGTCACTGTTACTAAAAATAGAAAAAATGGTTTCTGGATGATTTCTCATAAACAATGTTTGGCACACAGTTCTTAGATAAAAGTTAGATAAAGGCCACTGTTACTAACATATTTAAACTATTTCTGCTCAATAAATTTAGAAGGAATGAGATATTGTGATGAAACTTGCTGAATATGTGGCTACTGTGAAGACGACACTTTGGATTGAAAGTGGGGCACATTATGCCATTGATTCGAAGCATTCCCAGTTCAATTATCAAGCATACATGTGGGGGTATTTAATCACTTTCAGTGATAATTCCAGTTGTGTTTAAACCAATTCGAATCAAGCTTTTGTTGTGTTAATATCCTTAGTTTGATGCTATTGCTCATGTACATATTTATATTGTGATTAATATGTCATGTATATGACCCTTGATTGGAAATAAAATCTATTCTATTCTATTCTATTCTATTCTACAAGCTTTTAAAGCTTAGTGTTTGTACAGTCTCCAGCAAGAAGTTAATTTTAAACTATGTCCGTCGTGATGATTTTGTATGATGACAACGGCCGTTAACACTAAACGCCATATTTACGAAAGTTTTGAGATACTTACTGTTTTTCAAATTGTGTTTGATCTGAAAAAGAATATGACTCCTTATATCTAGACCATAATCTAGAGATATGACTTTTGCGTACCGTCTAAGCTCTATCGTCACGGAAGCAGATTGACGACAGTGATATATTTCGTCTGTTTCTATGGATGTTTCTACACTTTTAACCGGTGTGTTCTTTTTTTTTTCTTATTTTTGTCTTCTCGATAAATGTCAATCTTGTTGTCGGTGGTAAAAAAGTGAAATATGCATATCAGGAATGGCCACATCCAGCAGACACAGCCTCCCCACACTGCCAAAAGGTATAGAGGAAATAGAGCATGTTTTTAAAATGGACGCCACAAACACTTAAAGAAAGTGAGAACCCGAGGGGTTATCGCCTTGGAACGGTCAGTGGCAAAAAAATTTGCCACTGGAGGTTTAAACCAGGTTCTAGGGTGCACCAACCTCAAACTTGCCCCTACAGGTTCTCGTATCACAGAACAAGTTGTCTTGATAAAATAACTCCAACCCAGGGATTCTAAAATCGTCGGCAGGCCGGTCATTGACCGATTTTCGGGAAAAATGTCCGATTGAAATTTCAAAATTGGTTTAAAAAATCGGTCATGAATGTTGGCCTACAAACTGTTACAAAATTACCTCCATGTACATTTTTTCACAGCTTAATCAGCTATTAACCTTTCAATTAGCGAATTCACAAGTCTGCTACCATGACTACCACGACTACACGTTCCGTGAATAGCCTGCGGTATAGATATCAAAGCGCTGAAAGCGTTGAAATACTGGCGCGCTGGTTGAATCGAACATGCCCTGCACAGATATCATTACTGTAAACATATGAAACTATGTGTGATTTTTTCGTTAAACTTTGTCAAAGTTACTATCATCAACATTAGCAAATAATTCTGTATATTCAGGGATTTCAATAGATGCAGGTACTTGTATTTTGATGCAAGGAAATTAGGTTTTCCACTTTTTTTTCACCTGAATCTTAGGCGGGGGTCTTTTTGATGCAGAAGCGTATGATTAGTGGTTAAATTTTGCTAGAATAACGATGATCAGGCTCCGCCACAACTTAGTATTGTCAACAATGAAATGCACAAGGCTCACGTACCTTAAGAGACTGAAACAGTTACAATCTTAATTTTACGTCGATCGCAACAATGCATTAACAAAAATATTCGCCAACTTACTGACGGTCTCCCCAGGATTTTTGGAAGGGTTGTCGCTGGATATTTCGTGGATATAAGCTCGCGAAACTTTATTTTTTAACTATCATTTTATACAATTTTATATTTGTACCAAAGTTTACTGCAAAAACTGTATATAGTACATAGATGGTTTTTTTTTATCTCTTTAGAGCCAAGAAAGGTACAAAGTTAAAAAACATTAATAATGTGAAACAATGTGTAAACAGTATGTCAACATGTGTTTTAATATCATAAACTGATCTGATCTCATCAAGTTACAATGTCAACTATATACTCTGTATAGTTAGTTTTTCACCTTCATTGTCCAAGATATCTCACACATATCAAACTCAGTGTTTCATTACAACTGACAGAATTAGGATTAAACTTTCAGAAGCCTCTTTTTTTCTTGGGCCCAAGCGCTGACTGCCTTATTATAATCAAACTTCAGTACATCAGGACCTTCCATGGATATCATTAACAATGAATTTAATGTTGAATTGTTAAGCCTGCTTCTAAGCTTAGTCTTCACTCTTGATAAGGTGGAAAAACCCCACTCACAATCTGAAATTAAATTAATTTACGATACCAGTAAACATATAGATAGCTTCACATTATAAAAAAAATATCATAATAGGTATTCAGTTAACACAAACAGTTATAATAAATTATGTAGTGCACCCCAAGAACCTGGTTTAAACCCCTAGTAGCAAATTATTTTGAGTGCATGAAATTGAGTTATTTTATTTATTTAATGCAAGTCACAAGGCTAAGTAAATATATATAAAAAAACATTGCCAACTTCTTGCAACCAGAAGTAGACTTTCTTCCACTTAGGATCGACACCTGACTGGATCGAACTGGCTGTTCGAGGTAGCCGGCGTTGATTCAGTGTCTCGGCATGTTGGGGTACCGCGTCCGGCGTCGGAGTAATTTCACGACGTGAAGGGGTACTTGGCGTCGTAAGAGTCGCTCTTGAAGGGCTATCCGGAAATGATCTCGATCTCATTTCTAGAATTTTGAAGTTCAGAATGCCCGATGGAGTTGGCATCAGCCTCACAAGGCCGGTTTGTCTTGAAATAAGATAGAATTGACGAGTCGTCGTTCTTTCACGCATGCATACTTGAAAATGTGTCCGACGAAAATGAACTGATCGTTACGATGATAGCGCAGTAAAATGCCACAGAATGTATTTCTTTTGCAATTTAAGTTCTAAATGCAACTTGCCAATAGATTTGTTTAAAACAAATCCATTATCGCACAATTATTTTCATACATGTATACAGTACAATTTTCGAAGTGTTTGTCTTCTAATCACAGAACTAAGAATAACCAAATAATTACTCATGATCGCATCTCATTAAAATCATTGAACATTATGTTAAACACACCGGGTTCCGCTATTAATTGAGAATATCAAGAGTCAACAGAGCCAAAATACGATCAAACGACACCGACAGACTTGCGAATTCACCACGTGGAGAGGCGGAGTTATCCAGCTGATAGTAAAGAAATCGATTGTGATTGGTCAAATCGCCCATTGCTTAACCTTGAATGAGGTGTGTATTGAAAAGCGACCTGTGTTTACAATGCAAGAAACAGAAAATTATGACATGTCGATTTTGAATAAACGGATGTCGGCGAATTTAACACTTGTTGGAAATAGATCAAAGCTTGTTAACGGTTGTCTGGGGAGAACACTGGGACCCGGCCCGGTCCTTGTTAGCCGAGCAAAATCTCGATCCACAACTGCTCCAACCTAACCAAAATGGCAACCCACGCTATCTCCCGCTTGTCACGTGACTGATTTGTTTTAATATCCTTTCATAGTTGTTCGAATCACAACATTAAATTGTTTTCTTGTTTTTATTTGTAGAATTATCTTTCAAAGTTCGCATTCCTTCTCGAAATATTTGTATTTTCTTAAAATGCACTACTTTTTATGCCACACAACTACGAAATCTTTCAGGCGTAACTAAACTACTCATTCATATCCAGTTGCTTGTTCACTGCCGTAGCTGGTCATGATTTCACTCTACATTGTTCGATGGAATTTTTGGCATGGATGCTCCAAAATTACACGGAAACTTACTATCAATCGCTCAGAATTCGTGGAATGGTGTGCTGCATTGTGCTTCACACTTGTGCAGAACATTTCGGCCTGCTCTCGCGGCGACCACTTACTTGATACGCTCTCGTGGTCGCAATGATACACCCGAAGTTAAGGACTGCGCGTCGCAGAGTTCACAGCATCGTTAGTTAATACTGGCGCATGCGCGCCAGTATAAAAACGGGATGTGGTCGGTCTCATTTTTATAACGGGCGGGTTATTTAATTCCAAAAATGGACTGCGCTAGTCAAAGGCTGTTTGACGTCAGAATTTAAGATAGCAATACAAATGGTTGTATTCATTAACGTAAACGATGAAACAATTTGCATTTTATTGACACACGTGTTAGTCCGATATGCGCGTTACATTTCTAAAAGACCGACGACAGAAAATTGCTGTTTATCAAATTTAAAGAAAACTTATATCATGAGAAGTTTACTTAAACTGTTAGCATTTCACAACATATTTGAAATGGCTCAAATTAATATATAATTAAATGTGAAAAAAATCGAGTGACCGGCTTGCTTACTTACACATATAACGAATCAAATAAATTTCAAATTGACAAAAATCTACGTAATGAACATTTATTTCAGACTCCGAGTAATGTTGCATACGCTGACTCTTGTAAGTTCGTAGATTCAAACATTACTAAATCCGGTAAAGAAAAGAATAATATTTCAAACAACTATAATATAGTGTTACAAAGCATGGTGTGATCGACGTATATTAACGTAAAGCGAATACTTGCCTCCCGAAATTCCGAGAGATAAAACATTTTTAATAACTAAATAATCCACTTCACAATCGCTATGAACACTGCTGAAGATAACTGTTTTGAACCATTACGTCACGTTTTAAATGCATGGAATGCTTGTTTATTACAACAAAGACGCCGATCGCGGTAAACATCAAACGTCGCGTGCCGCCGCTCTTATAAATCGATCAAAGAATTTTTCGGTATACAGCTCGAAAACCATTAATATGTTGAGAGGTTGTAGGATATCACCGACGAGAAAATATGCCGGAAAAGAGTAATGGACTGGGGGTCGGGAAAGTGAAATACGCCGAACGCGGGGACCGGAAGTCGCTGTTCGTTCGGACCGGAAGTCGCTGTTCGTGCGAACCGGAAGTCGGCGAAATGTCTATTTTGGTGCCAATGTCCGATTGGGATTTTGAAATTTTAGAATCCCTGCCAACCCACCCATCGACTTAACAATGCTGCATGCAAAAGCACACAAACATATAAAAATATAAGTAGCTAATAGCATTGCAAAGCCAAAGGGTAGGTACTCAATTATCTTACCGAGAACAGAGCACCTGGAGTAAAATCAGCAAGAACATGATGACAGGGATAAAAGAAACGAATCGAGCTTCTAGGTTATCTTAAGAAAAGATTTCCCCATAAACCTTCATAAACTCTTAAACCCCTGCCACCGTCGTGCAACCAAAGAGGTAAGCATAATGATCAACTGTAGATGGGTTAATCACAAATACTTCTTCAGCAGGAATAATAGTTTGAAATTCTTTTGTTCTATATCCTCTTCTGCCAGTTTCAATATCCAGCTCATACTCTCTGTACCTTAAACACAATGATGGGTGAAGTTCGACCAAATGTCGAATAAGAATATGGTAAAAGCCACTGGGGGTTTAAACCAGGTTCTTGGGTGCACCAACCTCACACTTGCCCCAACAGTTTCTCATATCACAAAAGTCAGAGTGCAGTAATAACATTTGTAGGTATCCATGGCTTTGTTTTAGACTAAAAATAAAATCCGCATAGATAACATTCCGGTCAAAACTAAATGGTATATTTATTGGTGACTGTTCTGGTTCTGGTTTTAAAACTTCTAAATTATTATATAGCATATCATTCAGACATTAAATTTCAAAAAAGTAATTTATGCACAAACATTCAAATTCGTAAAGTTCATAGTAAATGATATAAGGATTCGTAAAATGTTATAAAAATTAAACATATTATATTGCATTTGAATGTGTACAAACGCTTGTAATTCTCTTTCGACAAGTGTAGGAAATAATTGAATACTTAAAATTATTACAATTCTAAAATAACATCAATAACAAAATGTCAGGTAATATAGACAGCCTGGTAATCAGGTGTTTTGTTATACAATTGATCATTATGCTTACCTCTGTGGTTGCACGACGGTGGCAGGGGTTTAAGTGTTTATGAAGGTTTATGGGGAAATCTTTTCTTAAAAGAACCTAGAAGCTCGATTTGTTTCTTTTATCCCTGTCATCGTGTTCTTGCTGATTTTACTCCAGGTGCTCTGGTCTCGGTAAGATCATTGAGTACCCGCCCTTAGGCTTTGCAATGCTATTAAATTCTTATGTTTATATGTTTGTATGCTTTTGCATGCAACATTGTTGAGCTGATGAGTGGGTTGGAGTTATTTCACCAAGACAATTTGTACTTGTTTTGTGATACGAGAACCTGTTGGGGCAAGTGTGAGGTTGGTGCACCTTAGAACCTGGTTTACACCCCCAATGGCAATTTGTTTTGCCACTGACCGTTCCAAGGCGGTAACCCATCTGGTTCTCACTTTCGTTAATTGTTTGTGGCGTCCATTTTGAAACTGATTATTGAAATACCATGCTCTCTTTTCCTTTCTACATTTTGGCTGTGTGGGGAGGCTGTGCATGCTAGATGTGGCCATTCCTGATAAGCATTTTTTTTCTTTAGGTAACGTACTTTTCAATATTTATCATGACCTGTACACAACAAGCAATAGCATAGATTTGTTAACACTAGAGTCTGATACACAGTATGCATTAAGCAGACAACAGCGACGTTGGAAATAAGTTCACTTGACGGCCGTTAAAGTTATCCAATCCACTGACGAAACTGCATTCAACTGAACCAATATTTTAATGTTAACGGCCGTTGTCATTACAAAAATCACCACGACGTACCAAGTTTAAAAGTAAATATCTTTCTAGAGAAAGCGAATTCAATTGGAAGCTGTAGTTTCAAATAATTACAGGGAAATAATTGAACTTTATCATGGAATATTTCAAATATTTCAGATTTAGTAATAAAAAAGGATATTTGCGGCCGATTCGTCAAATGACATATTTTGTCAAAAAATTGCCCACTTTTTCTGCAATTTCTCTGTAAATAATATCCTGTGTGCGTCAAGATTTCGTCAGTAAAGTCCTTGACAAACAGGAAATCAATATGTATAATTTTTTCTGCTAAAATATTGCGGGAAAATGTAAAAATCAGGCCAATAGTCACTTCCGCCGAAAAACGTTCATGTACACAGGCAACTGTCGTCGGCATACCCACGGCATTCACCTTATTGGGTTGAACGTGTACCAAGACAAGCTTGCATATTCCAAAAATAATTTATAGAGTGTATTCTATATATGAAATAGATACACACAATAAAAAAAATCTCAGCCTAGAACAATTTTATTGCGGTGTGTGTTACGGTGTAAGATTAATTTAAAATAATCTCTTGAAAACCGTCACACTCTATCTGACTTCAGTGAGATTGTTTTTGTTTATTTTTTTCCAGTTTTGCATCCAAGTTATATATTTTCAATAAACACATATAAAGACAAAGAACGTTTACGTAGTCATTTTGTCAAGCTGCCCATATAACAAACAAGGGATATTCCTAAAGATTCCTAAAGCTTTTTGACAAGTAGAATATGTTAAAAGTTTCAAGTAATTACCTTGAAAACTGTAGAAGTAGTGTGTGTCACAAGATTTTTTTAAATCATGCTGCTCTCGAAAAAATAATGGGCTGGTGCACATCAACACTTCATGCTGAGCTTATGATTTCAGTTCAAGTCAATATACTGAAAACTGTACTAGAAAAGAAAGAAAAATGATAAAAAATTAAAGCTCTGACATGAAAAATCCGAACTGGTTACTCTGTATTTTTTGCTTATTGAAGATGACTATAGAACTGAAAAGATTTTTGAAATTGGTCAACTGGTTGCTGATATATTGTCATTTGGGCTATTTAAAAAAATGGCAAGTGAACGAAAAAAAATGTTAAGAATTTAAGATAATAAGAAGTCCAAACTTGTTGCTCCATATGTTTAAACAGCCTTTACAATGATCAAAGTCAATCAAGTAATACACATATGTGACAGAATAAAAAATTATGGAGCTTTATTGACCAATATTAAATAAATTACAAGAATTTTATTTATGTGCTTAAAAATACAATTATTACTTTTTTTTTTTATTATTTGAATGTGCATTTCTGTTAAAATACATGTTGAACCATCAAATATAAGTGCTTTAGAAATTATGGTATCACATAAAGATAAAAAATTCATATTTTTAAGCAAGTCTGTCACACTCCTGACAACCACATAAGTGCTGTGTGCTCAATAATGTTTCACTAAGGTAATTCCTGTTTGTCACAGTTTAATAAAACATGACACAGACTCCTAGGAAGAATATTGCAATATGTGCATAATTTCACACTCCTGAAAAATTTAGCTAAGATTTTCTCAAGGGAGCTGCAGAAAAACATATAATTTCAATAGAGCCGATAATAATGTAATTTTTGCTTCAAGAAACATTAAACTTAGTGACACAAAAAAAATCTATTGTATTATTATTCTTTAAAGTTTTATAGATTTATAAAGCAAAAATGTACTTATTTGCTTGAGGTATTTTCTAATCTAAAATGCTTGACTTAATGTTATAAATTTTTATATAAAGTATAATATGCTTTTTTATCATTATTTGATGCCCAATAAATGCATTGTTCACTAAAACAACACTAACAATTGTCTTTTTCAAGCTTTATGTAAAGTGATGGTCTAAAGAAATGTGATTTTTAACACTGTCATATTTTTTGTCACACTCCTGACATTTTTAGTCCACTATTTTAGAATATTTTTTTATGGATCCGGTGGTACTATTTTGATGAAACTTCACAAATCTTTAAAGGGCATGATAAGGTTGGTAGGATAAGGTATATGAACCAGATTTGCGATGAAAGGATGCACAATGCAATCACTATATGTATCCAACCCACCAGGTAAGGGACATAAAAAGTGATGTTTATATATTCTAAAATGTTTAATCCTAGCTGTATAACATCTAAGCATCAACATATCTTTTGGTTTAGTTTTTGGCTTTCATCACTTGGACTTCCAGATTATAATTCATAAAACTAAGAATGGTCTTGCTGGTAAGATTTTAACAGTTTCTTAAATCATCTAGTCTCATTAGTGCACATGTAGTTTCATTTCTGGTTATTAAGCATGTAGTTGGATTACTTTTTAGACTATTGAAAAACCTTTTTTTATTGGCTAAAAGTCTACATTTTAGTTGGTAGGGATCAACAAAAATACTCAAAACTGGCTGACAATTTTATTTCAAGTAGCCTTATAAAATTACATGCAGACCTTGTTGCAAAAAAGCTTTTTACATCACAAACACTATTTCAAGCCCAGCAGCAAATAATGGCCGAATAATACACATACATACTTCCTAATATTACACATACATACTTAAACAAAAATTAATTTATTACACATACAAAATATATATCTATGTAAACAAAATACTATATAAATCTTTAAAAAACACTTTTTAAATTTAAAAAAGTGATCAACCTGTATTAAAAAATACACAGTGGCATAAAATGGCATTAACATTACAATTAAAAGATTGGGACTGCAATGTTTTGCATAGTTCAACACACATTATACGAGGTAGTTAAAGATAAAGAAGACATTTGTTTTCACTATAATGACTATAAGATGGCAAATATATTCTTACATGCGAGCCCTGAAAATACATTTTTCGTGAGGCAAAATATATTTCTATTAAAGTTTCACTTGTAAAAACAAAACAAAATGCTTTTAATGCAATATTTGTGTAATTTTGATAGAAAACTTGTATGACATTGTGGCGAAAATGATGTTACATAATGGCCTCATATACCCAAACTTGAACCCATTTTCTCAATATATTGGGAATATAATGTGTGTATGGGTACTAATGTAAAATAACACTGAAAATCAAAAAAATAATTCCACAATTCCAAAACAGTGGTATATCACATATTTCACAAAGCAAATTCACTTAAAATAAACAACCAGACTGCTATTTTTAAAATATCAAAATGAAATACCCGTTGCTTTTTAAAAAGAGATTGCAGATACCTTGACAATAAAGTTGATAAAATGTTTTTTGGAAATAATAAAAATAACATTAAACCAACAGCAAGCTGGTGACTATAATCTGACATACCTATATGCATATGAAAAAATAGTTTGTGAGGCAAGTACTGTACATGTTTCTTTATCAGCAATGAAGAAACCTGGTCCCAAGGTTATAAAACTGAGCATGGAAACCAGTCTAAAATCTCAAGTATCTGATTGGCTGAAATGACGACCAGTCACCATTTCAGCCAATCCGATGATTGACATTTGAGACTGGTTTCCATGCTCATTTTTATGACCTTCAGCCCAGGCCCCCATTTCACACAAAAGTATGTTTCATAACAAAATCATAGCACAATTCCTACACAGTTGTGATATACATTCAGAGTTTGATCAGGTTAAAAATATTCTGTGTGAAACTGGGGCCAGAGGTTTACTTCAACTATCTCCTATAACCAGAAAAGCAAAAACAGATCAACAAGCTTCAATCACTGCAATATAAACTGTTGTAGCCCTGAGTACATCAATGTAAAGAAAATTCTGAATATCTTGTAATTGCACTATAGACCAGTTTACATTTTACAAGTACTACACTATACACAAAAAATGAACAAATAATTGTTTGGTACTACCAAATCAACCTCTAAAATGCAGTTTTTGTATGAAAACAGAAACAATTGGGATTTCTCAAATAGAATGGATTTTTATAACAAGAGGGCCAAATGACCCTATCGCTCACCAGACAGTGTAGATCCAGATCAGCAGGCACATCTGTACCATCTGAACAGGATCTATACTGCATCAATGTGCCAGCTGATCTAGATCTACACTTTGGCATTGCGTAAAAATGTGTATATATTGAGGAAAGGGTTGGAGACTGATTTAGTCAAGATCAGGACCGAAGACAATATAACTGAGACCATACTCAATTTACAAGCGTTTGACTGCCTAAAAAATGAGACTAGCCTCAGAAAAATAACACAATCAAACACTTGAGTTCTGAGACCTCTGATTAACTTGCCAGTTTATGTACATACACTGCATACAGATGAGACTGCTCTGTAATATAGTCTGAACATTTTAAGAATCTACTACAAAGTTGTTTTTATTTTACTTTCAGAGACAGTGAACAATATTTGAGAAAAGTCTGATTTTCAAAGTGCTATAATGTAAGAATGTGTATTTGGTCACTATTTGTAGAAAATTTACCCTATATAATTCTCCAAAGCTTTACTGCAAAAGATGACAATATGCACCTGTGGTTTTCTCAATGTGATGTGAACAGCGAACTCTATGAACACTCCAATAATATGCATCTAAATATAGCTGAAGACAGGTAGAAATATTGTAATTTTGACACTTGAAATTTTCACTCTGCTACTAAAATTTTTGTTTCAAATTTTATCACTGAACAACCAATGAATGAATTGTTCAGGAAAGATTGAATTTTAAGATGGTATAAAGTTTGTGTCCAAATCTGATTGATAACTGTAGAAAAAAAGTTTGTGTCAAAATCTGATTGATAACTGTAGAAAATCAAAGGTTAAAAACAGAATTTAAAAGGAAAAAAATTAAAATCCCCAGAGCAAGGCCCCTGAGCAATTCAAGAACATGATTTTAATAATTTGAGTAGAAATCATCATTATCAATATTCATAACAAATTTGATGAAATCGGATAAAAATGTGACCTCCATTGCGTCAAAAAAAATTTTGCTTAAATCTGACCTAGTGACCAAGTTTTTTACCAAAGATGACCCAGTTTCAAAAACGATCAACACACCACCAAGAGAAACATTCTGACCAAGTTTGATGACAATAGGTTAAAAAATGTGGCTTCTATCACATTAAGAAACAAAAAGTTGATGGACGATGGACATCTGGTCCACCTCTAATCACAATAGCTCATTCAGAGCCTTTTTTTTATTTATACACAAAATGTGTTAAATTAAAACCTAGTGTGTTCCCTCCATACCAACAGTATGTTCCTTTGATACCCGCAGTTTACACCCAGTGTGTTCTTGTTGAACTAACTGCTCCTTGCCATTCACTAGTCTCAACCCAGTGAAGACAATATCCTCAAAACAATTGACAAATGGGGGAAGAAACCAAGCTGTACTATTGGACAGAAAACTAACAAGGTAATACATGTATACAGTTTCTTGAGCAAAACATAACCCAAGGTCTCTACTGTTTAATATAATCACATAAAGTGGGTTTGACATGGACATGAGATTCTGTATAATGCCCAGAGTAAGAAACTTACAACTTAAAACAAATATTGCACAAGAGTTGATACCCCGATATAATCAATTGTAAAAAAAATATATTTAGCATGAACATATATCACATCCTATATGGCATGGGCAAACAGTGTAGTTCCAGATCAGCCAGCATATCTGTGCTGTCTAATCCAGATCTTCACTGTTCGCTTTTTGATTTATTAGGTTATTACTGTCCAAAAAAGCAGACAGTGCAGATCTTAATCAAAGGCACAAATGTGCCAGGCCGATCTGGATCTCCATTAGTAGAACATGGTAAAATGCTTATATATGGTGTAAAGGGTTTAACATATGATGACAGGCCTACAATTTCTTCTTAATAATCTCCTATGTCGGAAATACATTGACCAAGTGATCAATTTTGCATAACAACAAAAACTGTTGCTATATAAAAATAAACCACTGAAATCTGAATCCACCTTTTGGCCTGAGAATTAGACTAGAAGCACTTCTGCTGGCTATACTGGTGCCATGCCTATAACTCTCCTCAACTCTTCAAATACAAAGAATGTCACTATTGTGTGAGGTCCAATCCTCATCCAGTTTGGTATAAAGCCTTTATACAGTCCCAACGGTCCTTCTGCTCGTAAAGTCTTGAAGAAGCAATCAAATGCAGACTTGTAGGGCTTTGTTATTTGGCCTATAATATAAAGAGGAAATTCACTTTGATGGCCTTAAGTGTCTGTTTCAAAATCATGAGAGCTGTCAACCATGATAGACTGTCTAAATATGATTTATGATAACCAAAAAAGAGAAAACAGAACCTTTAGTTTACATGGTTGTTTGTTTTGTTTTGTTCATTTGATCTATAAACCAAATCAAACCCTAGATGACCAGGTTTCAAAATCAACTGTGATGTCTAAATTATAAACATTTTGAGCAAAGGGGTTGATTCACAATGGCTAAAGTGTGATAAAGGCGTATACATTGTATACTGATGAAGGGCTCAACATATTAGATAAGTGGAAAATTGATAAATAAGTGGCCTTATTTAAGATATAAAGTCAATTAAAGGTATCATCAGGTATATTAAGCACAATAAAACCCCTCATTACGGACACTCGATAGTACGGGCACCCCGGTATTTTTTAAAGAACAGACATGTTCTCTTCTTCTTGATTTAAACCAACAAGTAAGGACAACCCACTATTAAGGACACTTTCCCTCAGTCCCTTAGGTGTCCACTAAAGAGGGGTTTCCCTGTAATTTGGTAACTTACATACACCAGTTCAATACCTGACTTCTTCTGATAACTTACTTACACTGAATCATGAATCTGGTCTGGATATTTCTACTTACACTAATTCATCACTCTATTTTGAATATTTGAACTTACAATGAATCATGACTCTGGTTTGGATATTTCTACTTACACTTATTCATGACTATGGTTTGGATATTTTAACTTACACTGATACAGGACTCTGGTTTGGTTATTTTAACTTGCACTGAAACATGACTCGGTTTGAATATTTTAACTTACACTGAATCATGACTCTGGTTTGGATATTTCTACTTACACTGATTCACGACTCTGGTTTGGATATTCTTTCTTACACTGATTCATGACTGGTTTAGATGTCTCTACTTACACTGATTCATGACTCTGGTTTGGATATTTCTAATTACACTGATTCATGACTCTGGTTTGGATAATTTAATTTACACTGATTCGTGACTTTAGTTGGAATATTTCTACTTACACTGATTCATGACTCTGGTTTGGATATTTCTACTTACACTGATTCATTATTCTGGTTTGGATATTTATACTCACGCTGACTCATGACTCTGGTTTGGATATTTCTACTTACACTGATTCATGACTGGTTTGGATATTTTACTCACGCTGATTCACGACTCTGGTTTGGATATTTCTACTCACACTGATTCATGACTCTGGTTTGGATATTTCTACTTACACTGATTCATGACTCTGGTTTGGATATTTCTACTTACACTGATTCATGACTCTGGTTTGGATATTTATACTCACACTGATTCATGACACTGGTTTGGATATTTCTACTTACACTGATTCATGACTCTGGTTTGGATATTTCTAATTACACTGATTCATGACTCTGGTTTGGATATTTCTAATTACACTGATTCATGACTCTGGTTTGGATATTTATACTCACACTGATTCATGACTCTGGTTTGGATATTTCTAATTACACTGATTCATGACTGGTTTGGATATTTATACTCACACTGATTCATGACACTGGTTTGGATATTTCTACTTACACTGATTCATGACTCTGGTTTGGATATTTCTAATTACACTGATTCATGACTCTGGTTTGGATATTTCTAATTACACTGATTCATGACTCTGGTTTGGATATTTATACTCACACTGATTCATGACTCTGGTTTGGATATTTCTAATTACACTGATTCATGACTGGTTTGGATATTTATACTCACACTGATTCATGACTCTGGTTTGGATATTTCTCCTTACACTGATTCATGGCTGGTTTGGATATTTATACTCACACTGATTCATGACACTGGGTTGGATATTTCTACTTACACTGATTCATGACTCTGGTTTGGATATTTCTAATTACACTGATTCATGACTATGGTTTGGATATTTCTAATTACACTGATTCATGACTCTGGTTTTGATATTTATACTCACACTGATTCATGACTCTGGTTTGAATGTCTCTACTTACACTGATTCGTGACTCTGGTTTGGATACTTCTACTTACACTGATTCATGATTCTGGTTTGGATATTTCTACTTACACTGATTCATGACTCTAGTTTTGACAACATCTACAGGTGAAGTTGTGCAGGCGGTACAGAAGCCTGCTATCATTGAGGCAGTTACATGTACAGGCACACCTTCTGTCATTATACCAGCGTTCAGAATTGTGTGCTTAGCATGGTCATAGGCTGGAATCTGTAAAAGTACATTGTAAACATTTTTATTTTTATAGGACTGGTCACACTTACAATGTATCTATTTGTTCTTGTTAAAATGTATCTTGCATTTAAAAAATATTTAAGCTCTATTAGTCTCAAACAAACATTCACTAAATGTGACTTGGATCGACTTAATCTTTAACTGCCCACTGTGTGCCGAACTAGTACTTAATATGGATTATGAACAACTGTCAAGAACTTAAATTGGAATTTTTCCTGGAAATCAGACCATGTCTGGCTGACCAAACATTTCAGACTCCCTGGACCTAACCTGTGTTGCTGTGAGGATTGCTGCTCTCTTCACTGTAGGCCCCACACCTACATACAATGCCCGCATTCCTCCTTCTTTGAAAATTTGATTAAAGGCGCTGAATGTGTTTTTGTATCGTATTTTCTGAACTTGTCCCCGCATACCTTCAGCTTGCATGCGAATCTTCACAAGATCTGTCGGTGTTGCAATAGAACTTCCTATAGCACCTAAATAACAAATATACTTCAAGTCAATAGAAAGTTACCACTTTGGTACCAGCTGTAACTGACTAATAAATTTAAATAAAATAGAGATGGCTTTGTATGAATTTTAAGTTTTACATATGACAGAATCAATCACGATGATCAAGATCAGAATCACGCTACCTGTTTTGCTACCAAACTTTGACCAACTAACCAGTAGAGTGTGTTGTAAAAGAAACATTGGAAACTTTCTGTTTCTTAGTAAATTAAATTTCCTGTGAAGAAAAGTAAGACAGCCTATAACATGTTTTGCAATTGGCTACTATGCAATTTTGTCTGGTTGATTTTATTGCTTATATCAAATATCGAGAATTTAAAATTTGGCTGCAGAAAAAGCTGATAAGAGTAGATAAGTTACCAGAATTTGCAAGTTTGTACCAGTGCTTGTTTGTTACAACAAATGGTTTCAATTTTATCAATGTAAAAGCTACTGTAAAAGTGGTTACTTTCTATTGATGGCCAAGATATTAGAGTTCTCACCACTTCCAGTCTTTTTTTATGATTTCAAAATCAGAATATTTCATTTCATATATCGATATAATTTTTGGGAATGGCAAATACATTGTAGTAGTAAAATTGGTACTGAAGTGTTTAATTTATAAATTATCTTCCAATGTATGAATAACAATTATCAATTCTGGAAGAAATACAATTATAACTAATTTAAAAACTTACAGTACATGTACACAAATTTTATTGTGATCATTAAATATAATCCCATGCATTGGACTTCGCAAATGGCATTGTATTGTTGACATGTGTGTATTTGCTATAAATATTAAATTTTAAAGTAACTTTCTAAGAATGGAAAAGATATTCCAGCACCAGTGAAATCACAGGAACACCTATCTGGTATGCAGGAAATAGATATCTGTCCATAATATTATAAAACTGAGATTTGAGACTAGTTTCCATTCTCAGTAGTATAATCTAGCGGCCTGGGCTGTAGCAGCATACCTGAGATTGCTCCGGAGCATATTTTCTTCCAAAGAGGAGTGTGAGCTGGGTCTGTGGCCCCAAACATTCTCTTCAGGGGCTCATAAGCTCCCAGGCGTATTGTACTGTATGACCCTTCACGTAGTAATGAGGGAAAAAGCCTGTAACAATATCCATGTAAAGAATCACTTTAACAGTAATAATATCATTTTATAATTTTCTTTCACTATCAGCTTCAATTTGAAAAAACTTAGTATTTTGGTTGGTAACTATTACTTGAAATTTGTTTTGGCCAAAACTTGAGATTTGTTGGAATTTGTGCTAAAAGAGCAATTTAAAGATATAAGGAAAGAGTAAATGTGCACTAAAATTTGTTTTGCAATATCTGACATCTCACTTTTAGGCTAAGAAGAAGCAAACTAAGGGTTATTTGAGAACTGCATCATAAAATCTGTCCACACTGAACACTTTTTTTACTTTCAGGACATTACTACACCTTTCACAGCAACAACAAAGGTGCAGATTGAAAGCTTTCATTATACCACATTCCATTCACAACATGGTTTTTAGAAAATAAAAGAATATCTTTAAATAATTACATTTTTATCCTAGCATGCGTGCATGTTCTGAAAATGTTTGTGAATAATACTTTTGATTCCACACAGTGAAATAACTAAATATAATTCCGTATCATTCTGGAAAATGATTACCTGGGTAGATGTCAAGTTTAACAGAAAACAACAATTACCCTTTATACAGTCCAGCCACGCCCTCATCTTTGACGATGGTGGTGCAGCCCTTGATCCATCCATTATAGTATCGACTACGTAGATGACTTAAGCCTTTCTGCTCCGACATCTCATTTTCCAGCTGCATACGGATCTTTATCACATCTATCGGGTTCGTCACTGAAAATTTTAATTACCGGTAAAGTCAGTTAGCCAGTTTCTCTCCTGACAAAATTAAAGGGATTCTTAACAACTGCCTTATTCATATTTTTGTCTACTCTAATTTTGAAGTTTGCTATTCTTGAACTACTGATTTCCTAACCAAACTTTTAACTGATTTTGTTTTTGAAATTATGCTTTAAAGCGGCATTACTTCAAGTTAACTCGCTCTTGTATGAAATATTACATGTATTTGGAACTATAGGCACAAATTTGCAGTATTAGTTCGGGCTAATAAAATTTTAATTTACTAAAATAAATTTTGTCTGTGGGACTAAAAGCGAAAGTAGGATTTCTGAAACGTCACAGAAATTGAGATCACGCATGTAGTGGTCTTTTCATCGGTGCTTAATATAGCTCCACTATATTTAGCTTCTTAAAAGTTCGTTAACGATAATTTAACAATATCATTGAAAATCCTGTCTATAAGAAAGAATTCAATTGGACCTTTTGTGTTCTGTTAGAGAATTTATATATTGTAGTCTATATGGACAAATATGATTTTTCAATAGTATATTCTTACTTAAGTTTAGGGCTGGGGCTTTAACTACATTATACTGGTTTCACCAGTCCCACCTGTATGTCACAAAAGTTAAACAAACCTTTAAACAAACAAAAGCACAACATCTTGGAACAGATGGTTGACTTATTGATATAAAAACATATTAAAGAAAATTCAAATCTGATAATTACAATGATATACAATTTCCTTTTAAATTTTACCACCCAACCAGAAGTTAATTAGTCATTTGGTTTTGCACTTTGATCTTACATAGATGTGTTTACTTTACCAAATGGCCTTTCTGATTGTTCTTAACACCTTCATAAAGCTAGTAATTAAACAATCTATGACACTTTTCATATTGTTGTTGACAAAAATCTTCAATTTTGTCAAAATGGTGTTAGTTATTATTGTACAATACCATTAAAGTAACACTCCATTATATTTCATTTGTTTCAAAAGAACGTTTATAACATCGCACCGTCAAATATTAAATGAAAAAAGCTCTCATAGTGATACCATGTTATTATTATGTAAGTCCAAATTATTTGGGTTGACATTAGTTGGAGCAAAAAGACGTTCATAATATTCAGTTAGTCATGTAATTATTTTCAATAACAAAACCATGACAGGTATCGAAGTGATCGAAGTGTATTTATTTTCTGATTAATTTTTCATCATGTTCATTTTTCGATGACGGGTTATTTATTTGTACTCTGCAATTATTTCATTCTGTAAACGTTAAGACTGCACATGCGTACACATAATAAATTAGCAGAATTTGAATTTCTCACGTTGAGGCATCAATTTTCCTACTTAATAACCATATCAGAGTAAAATAAGTGAAATAGTTGAATTTCTTGGACTTCTTTGTGGGTTTTGTCTGTGGCGTTATAAATTCTAACAACTTATGCAAAAACATACTTTTTGTTAATTTTTTTTTTTAATTATGGGAAGTCACTTTAAGCAGATTCAGATACTTTCTGATAAAAAATAATTAGGCATTTTCCAAACAGTTTACTCTATCCCTTTACTCACCATATACAGTACATGTTTTAACACATGTGTAATCAGTGCAGATCCTTCCGTGCCTGATCAGAATTTGCACTGCTCGCTTTTTTATTTATTATGTTATTTCGGACTAAAAAGTGAACAGTGCAGATCCTGATCAGAGTGCACGGATGTAATGGCTGATATAGATCTACAGTGGTCGCCCATGCAATAAAATGTGTACATATACAGTAAAGTAAGGGCATTTACAGTTTTGATGCAAAACCAATAAAATTCCACTTAAAATAATAATACAACAAAATAATTCTGACTTAACTTCATTATTTTTACTGATGGAACAAATTCCACCATGCGAAAACAATCAGAGGAGGTCAGTTGGTCAAGAGGAAACAAAACATATCTCTCTTATCTGATGTTATAAAATCAGAACATCAAGTGCACGCCCACCAAGTTATCCAAGCAGATCTACTGCTGTGTAACATACATATTTTACATATGGTCTGAACTTGTGAAATACATATTAACCTTACTAATTTTAAAACATGTTTAATTACAAGCTCAATGAATGAACAAATGACTGTATGATTGCATATTCAAGCATATATTCAACTATTTATAAGTATGAAAATAATAGGGCATTTTAGATTCTCTGGAAAAAAAAGTCTCCCATTCCAAGGGTTTTTTTTTGAATCTACTGGTCAATAAAATGACTACATCATTCTAACATGTAACTTTATGGATTTTATGTAGTTTCAGACTGATGTGTAAAATGTATTAGAAACATCTTTTCTGCAAACTGTCACATAGATGACATAGATTTTTAGAACAGATGCTTTTTCTATAGTATAGAGAAATTCAAACCTGACTTGAATGGGCTTAGGTCAGAGACCACTAAATAGTTTCCCATAGACTTACATTATAAGATTTGGTCCTCCTGTGATTTTATTTACACGACTTGTTCCAAAACTACCCCAGATTTGCATAGTGACACTCTTGAGAAATGCAAAAATGACCAAGAACTGGTGCCTTCACCGACTCATTCTCTCAGCATTTTAAACCGAAAGTAACCACCCCCAGAATGTAAACAAATCTCTAACCCAAAATAAGGAAAGTACCAACTTCTTTAAAGTGACACAAATCACCTTTCAAACAGTGTTTTAAATAATCATTTTTATTTTTAAGTATATAATTAAAGTCATCTTACATTTTTGAAAACAAAAAATTATTTCTATTCTCTATAGTTTTGGCCAATGAATCTTTGAAAATAAATTAAGCCCGAATCGTCCCTAGACAAAATTGTCCAATCCGCACCAGGCTTTTATATTTAGTGTACTCTGACCTATTATCCCTAGACAAAATTGTCCAATCCGCACCAGGCTTTTATATTTAGTGTACTCTGACCTATTATAAGCTCATCCGCCTGTGATTTGGTCTGAAGACAACTCGTATTGTCCCATTTCTATAGCCCTATGCAGAGTTGCGTCCCTTAATGTACAACCAAATACTTAACACGTGAACTTGTGTAGTATTACAACGATTACGACTCCATAAAAAATCAACATTAAGAATTTTATTACCTCTATTGTTTAAAATAATTTCAAAGGATTGATAATACATACATAAATACATGTATTTTGTGACTGTCCTACATGTAAGACAAAGGTTAGAAAATCCTAACTTGTACCTGCAGCTGCACACATACATGACGTCCCTGCCAGCAAAAATCTCCACAGCTCCTCGTTCTGCAACATTCTATTTTGATCATCCGGATATCTTACTGCCTCATTCTTTATGTCATCAATTCATTGGGAGATTCCCATTACCGAAAAATAAGTACAAATTGATAAACAAACTGATATATTTAAGACAATAGTCCGTTTCAAAAAAGGTTAAGGTTTCGTACCGAAAAATGTTTATTAGGAATTTACAGAATAGGCTCTCCTATGTAAATGACATATTTTAAAACAACGACAATCATAGCTGGTGCCATTTGATAAGTGGTTAACGTACATGCTTTAAAGCTTAGTGTTTAAAAGTCCGTCTCCAGCAAGAATTATGAGTCATATATCAATTTACAGACTCTGTGACACCGTTGCACTGTTTTTGCATTCTGCGTTAACTTTAAATCTGTTTAACATATGCCATCTTACAATCAGATTTTATTTTTATATGAGCGTATTAAAAATAAAATGTGTAACATTGTGTCAGTAAAAGAATTTTATTTTCTAAACATGCATGTCTCTTTCAGACCGTATTAGCCATCGAATGCCCCCAAAATATGAATGTATTCTAAGTATGAAATCGATACACAAAATAAAGAAAACAAAAAACGCTTGAACAAATTTGTTGCGGTGTATATTGTGGTGTTTCCGAATTTAGTAATGCATCATAGAACTTTTTTTTTCAATTTGGCACAAGCCAGGCACCGGCAAAGCTCACAGTATATCCGCTTTACAATATACATGTATACAATTACGCATGTATAAGCCTGAAATTATATTTTTTTCTTCTATTTCTCCTATTTCGGGGATTTCCATTTTTATTTCACAATGTGGTGTACTTTCAAAACTAGAAAAAAAATAATGTTATAAATGTTTAAATGTTCGTCGCGGTATTACGTTTAACGAAACTGAGTGAGGAAATAATGTAAACATATTATGAAAATACCCATTCTGTTTGAAAGGAAATATAATGAATTGTTCATATAAAATGCCAAAGCCAACAGATCAACAAACAGATTATTGGCGAAATTTGTACCCATTTTTCTAGAAAACAGGTAAGTGAAGACCAGGGACCAGGTAAGTTGGTCTTCTTCTTTTTCAATTAGCCAGACGGACCTCTACTTTTTGGCTGCGCGTAGAGGCTGTGTTTACAATTCCTGATAGGTTTATTTCCAAGGCGGTATCCCCAAATGTTCTCTTTTTCGTTAATTGTTTGTGGCGTCCTATTTGAAATGACATACTTATAACAAACATGCTATATGTCAATTTTACTAATAATACAAAATACGTCATTTATAAGTATGTGAAAGATAAGAGAACCAAGAAGGGACATTGGGTTAGGCATTTTTAATATTGTCCCATTTACTTGCTACATGTCAAACATTAGTTTGTTGTTTCCTGTCTCTTAGATATGAAATTAAGCGAGAAATTGACTTATGCATGTAGTTTTGTATTAATTATGTCATGAGGATCAGTGATTATTTGATGTATGGCTTTAAGAAATAAAAACGAATTGCCGCCATATGCCTGTGATATTGTTATTAATAAAATAAAGATTATGTTCTTTTCTGTTAAAAAAATATGCCACATCGAACTTACGCTACGTTGCTGTAACTAATCTGGAACTGTGTATAGAAATATTAATTGTGCCTCTTTTTGGTTGCATAATGACATGTTTACTAAATTTTAAAAGTTTGAAAAAGATTTTATCTGATGCAGTTGCCTTTTTCAAATAAAAATTAGGAAATATGTTCAATACTATCAATATTTAATATATTTTTCAAAACTGTTTCTTTCTTGGTATTCCGAAATGCAAAAGAGTCTTGAACTATTTGTAGTTTTACTTCCTAGAGACTAGAAAAGTAAATAACAGTATTTAATAACAGGTATCATTTGTACGTATACTCGTATAATAATAGAATATGTTCGCTTGTGAGTCAAGTAGCTAAATAAATCCATACTGTTAATATTTCGGGTCTTACATTCCTATATTTTTATTATTTTTATGAAAATGCATTTTTATTTTAATAGCGATGGAGTCAAATTGGAAGTTTTGTAAATAATTTTAAAAGACATTTTAGACTTGGAGACTGGCGCAATTACGCATACTCAGTCTGGCAGAGCTATGTACGTTCTGCAAGATCCCAGCTAAGACCTGGGATCTTGCAGAATGTACTTAGCCTTTTTTCCGGCATGACGAGAAACGGATGTTTTGCTAATGCAGACTGTTGTTAGTTAATGTGTCGGTCTAATACCGGACATATTGGTCTAATACCTACAACTCTATAGTCTGTTTCAAATTGCAGACGCTCTTTTTGTTTATTTATTTTACTGTTGAAAATTAGTTAATTTTACATTCAATTTATTTAAACCACTCTGTTTGAACCGCGCATGTCAACTTACACCTACTTCTTTGTGAGAGCTAAATTTAAACTCGTAACAAAACTTGCGAAAAATCATCAAAGGTATCCACTGGGCCGTGACAGATGACTCTTTACAACGCGGGAGGACAAGGGAACAGCTCATATAATCGAACTCTGTCACTTTCGGATTGAGTAGACGATATCGATTACTGATACAGTTCGTGAAAGGATTAAAAGAAAACGGATCTAATATTCAAGTGATATGGTCTTTTATTTTATCGTGTTAAACTACTTTCCTATATAATCGGCAAATGTTTATGTTGGATTATTTTTGAATGTATGATACCTTTTATACTTCAACTTGTGATAAATTCAAAATGAGCTAGCTGGAGCAAACAGAAGTATATAATTTATGAATTTGTGAAATATTTGCAGTCATGAAGTGGAGTTTACAGGCAGGTGTGCTATACACCTTGCTGGAATGTCTGTGTATCCAGTTTGTAAAAACTTTGGATATAGCATTAGATTATAGTGATTTTTCTGGCAATTCTGACAATTTTATTTTCAATGCAAGCCTTGGAGATGGTTGGTCATACTACTTAGACGCTAACCTGCGATTCAACAGTACTCATGAAATCTTTCAGATAGATGCCGCAACAGGGGCAGTTTATTTTACACAGAGAGAAGATATTTGCAGTCATCTGAAATCGGGTACAAAGGAGTTGAAGATACTAGCAAAATCTAACTCTAAGGACAATATAGGGGACCTCAGCTCAAATTATTCAATGATTTCATTGAATTTGAAATTTTATAATTTACCATGTAGTGTTCCAATTCACAGAAAATCGGCATATTCATCATTATCTAAACCTTCACTGGAGATTGTGATAGTAAGTGACAAGTTTTCCCAGTGGAGTACCCTCAGCTGTATAGGAAGTAACACCGTAATTTTGAATTTAAAACAGTATATTCCATTGTCGTTGCATGATAACATTTGTGATGTTTTAGTGGTCAATCCAAGTTTCCAATATCACGAAAATTCATCTATCTCTACAACTGGTAGTCTTTGTGTTGTTAAGTCAGAATTATCTTTTTCTGTTACCTTAAAATTATGCAACCCATTAAATCAAGACTTATCCATTTCTGGGTTGATAAATGTCATTCCGTCAATACCTCAAACAATGAGTTTCAATGGACAGAGCTTTACTGAACATCAAGTTCGCCTGAAACGGCAGGCAATAGCAAACACGCAGCCAGCATTTTCTCAAGCAGAATACAGGGCAAATGTTGCCGAAAACCTGTCACCAGGTGTTTCAGTGATACTTATGTCAGCTTACGACCCAGACACGGGAGAAAATGGAAAACTGACTTATTCTATGACGGCATATAGAGATACCCGGAGTGCCGACATGTTTGCTATTAATCCTATTTCTGGCCAAGTTACCACAACTAAGTCACTGGACCGTGAAGAAATTCCTCAACATTATTTCATAGTAGTTGCCACAGATAATAGTGTGCTTTTCAAGAAATCGGCCAGCGCCAGTTTGGTGATCATGGTTGAAGATGACAACGACAACGCACCAACCTTTGATCAAGCCATATATAAAGTAGAAAGAGTTGAAAACCTTCCAGTAGCCACAACAATCACCACTGTAAGAGCTATTGATAAGGACACTGGCAAAAATCAGGAAATACGATACAGCATCATAAGTCCTGAAAACTCACCCACGTTCAAGATTGACCCTGTGACTGGCAGTATTTCTACCTTGAAAGTTTTAGATCGTGAAATAGAGGCCAACTATCAGTTGATTGTACAAGCCACTGATCAGGCAAGCATTGGAAAACAAAAATCATCAACTGCAACCATAGAAATAAAAGTTCTTGATGAAAATGACAATTTTCCACAGTTTAGTCAAAGCTCTTACACTCAGAATGTGACCGAAAATATAGATGTCACAAACCGTCCGGTTATTGCTCAGATAAAAGCCACAGATGCTGACGAGGGTCGCAATAAAGAAATCACCTACAGTATAACAAGTGGCAACATTGATGATACATTTTACATAGATCCAAGAACTGGTGAAGTTTCAGTTCAAAAACCACTGGATTACGAAACAAATAAAGAATTTAATCTAAAAATAAAGGCATCAGATAATGGTGAATTCCCCAGAACAAACAGTACAAACTTATGGATAAGAATTGATGATTTAAATGACAACGCTCCGTATTTCCAAAACAACATTTACAGAGCCTCTGTAGTGGAAGGTCAAACAATAGGAACAGTAGCTCTGACTGTTCGTGCTCTGGACAAGGATGATGGTATTAATAAACAAATGGAATACTCCCTGATAAACATTCCAGCTAATTTCCCTTTTGCCATCAACGCCGACTCAGGTGATATCACTGTACGAGCAACACTTGACAGAGAAATACAGCCATCTTACACATTCGTTGTTCAGGTTCAGGATAAAGGACAGCCTCGGCTTTCTGCAACAGTGCAGGTTGAAATCAATATAAATGACATCAATGATAACAGCCCTATTTTCTCGCAGAAAACATATGCAGTCAGTGTTTCAGAGGATGCACCCTTATACAAGCAGGTTATACAAGTGACTGCTACTGATGCTGATACAGGTCCAAATGCTCAGCTGTCCTACGACATTACAAGCGGGAACAACGATCAGATGTTTTCAATTGGTAGAGAGACAGGAATAATTTCATTAATAAAAAAGCTGGATTTCAAAATCCAAAACAGATTTATTCTCACAGTGAGAGCATCAGATGGCGGGCCAGGTAATCGTTATGACACAGCAGAAGTTCACATAAATGTCACTGACATCAATAAACATGTTCCAGTTTTTGAAAATGCACCGTATCAATTTAATGTTGATGAAGGTGTTGAAGTAGGGAAGTCTGTAGGCAAAGTAAGAGCAATGGATAGAGATGTAGGAGAAAATGGTAGAGTAACTTATGAATTACTTGCTGGAATACAAGAATTCAGTATCAACCCTACCACAGGAGAGATCTTTACTAGAGAAGTACTTGATCGCGAGTTGCAGGCTGCCTATTCTTTCGATGTCCGTGCTAGTGACCATGGAGATCCGGTTCAGGATGATACTGCAGGTGTTATTGTTCTTGTTAATGATAAGAATGACAATGCCCCTAAATTTGATAAACCAGTTTATGATGCAAGTGTAAGTGAAGCTGCCTTCGATGGACATCTTGTAACAACTGTGCATGCTAAAGACAATGATGCTGGAATCAATGCTCAGATAAAATATAGTTTTGATGATGCCAGTGCAATGCTGGGTGATTTTGAAATTGATGATGCCAATGGTGTTATCCGTGTTGCTAAAAACAGTAAAATAGACAGAGAAAAGCGCAACAATTACACACTGACAGTTCTAGCAGTTGACAAAGGAGTGATTCCTTTAACAGGGTCAGTTCAAGTTAGAATTAAAATAGAAGATATTAATGACAATGCTCCTAAGTTTGCTAAGGATGAAATCATAGCTTTAGTGCCTGAAAATATGAAGATTGGTTCAACAGTTGCTGTTATTGAAGCTGTGGATCCTGATGAAGGAGTAAATGCAAATGTAGAGTACTCGTTTGAACCTGGACTGGATGCTGACAAGTTCATTTTGGCCAATCAACCAGGTGATCCTGCCATAATTGTGAACCGTGTAGATCTTGATTATGAATCTGATAAAAAGGAATATTATATTCGCCTGAAAGCTGCCTCTGGAACTTTAATTTCTTCAGCTCTTATAATCATTAAAGTGCAGGATGTCAACGATAATGTTCCAGTCCTGAAAGACTTTATAATCATCTTTAATAACTATGTGGATCACTTTCCCTCAGAACCGATCGGTAGAATTCCAGCATTTGACCCAGATGTGTCTGACCAAGCAAAGTTGCAATACTCATTTTTGCTAGGCAATGAGGCCGGGTTTCTTCACCTGAATCAGTCTACAGGCGAGATCACTCTGGACTCCAGACTCAATTCGGATGTTCCACGGAACGGTACCATTCAAGTGAAAGTCTCAGGTAATGTCACAAACCCACTCTCATTGCAAAATGTTGTCTTAAATATGAAGGGATTTTAACCCTTTGCTCTATCAGTCTATGGGCTGTTATCTAGTGGGAGAACAGTGTAGATCGGAATCATTTGGCACTATGTTCATTTCGGATCTACTCTGTTCTCTTTTTTTTAGCTTTTAGATTCATTAGCTTATTTCTGACCAAGGAAAGAACAGTGTTAAACCAGAGATCAGATCAAATAGATGTGCTGGTTGATCTGGATCCATAAATTGCAATGAAACTGTGTATATATAGAGTAAAGGGTTAAATGGAATTTTCTCAAAATTAAATATATGAATTATTTTATGATAATCATTAATGCATATGGTACAAAACATTATTCATTAATAATTTAATTGTACTAAGTCATTTTTTTTAAACAAATTGTATGCATTTTACTGCTTACATTATTTTCTGAATTGTGTTGGCCATTTTGTGGAACGAGTTTTATTGGTTCAATATAATTCAATAAATTGCTCATGACTGTCAAAGAAATTTGCTTAAGATTGTATAGGTAATAAAATCTATGTAAGAACTTGCTACTTTTAAAACATTTTGCTTCATAAATTGTGAATGTTGTGAGATAAGCTTCCTTTGATATTCTTATCCTAAACCATGTCTCAATATTGACATTACTGACTGGTTTGCTGGGTTTGAATGCACAAACAAATAATGTTATGTCACTGTGTATTGCATGACTTTGTCAAGTGTACCAGAATGGTTTGCATTGGGAATAATAGAAGTTCCTTTTCATTTTCACAAAATGTATGACAAAACTTTACAACTGAGCCCCTTTTACAAACCAAACTTGCTCTTTTTCATGAAATGATGGATGAGAATAATGATGAGACAAAAACAGAAAATATCATGGATGCTTTATAATATATACCAGAAATGACTTTAATCTACTTATTGCTTTTTTGTAGCTGATGATTTTTTACACAACAATATTACCAAGTGTTAACTGTGGTAATATTTTAACTGATAATTATTTAATGACATAAAATCTTAAAACTGTCATCACTTTATTGAGAACTGTGAAAAACAAAGCTATCAGTAATTGTTTCTATTAAGGAAGTGTCATCTAAGTTTTCCTTAGGACAAACCTGCCAAAGATTAACACAGACCAGATCTGTGCCACCTGGAATTTAATAATTAAATTTAAACAAACAAAAGCACAAATTCTTGAGCATATGGTTGTCTTATTAATATAAAAACACAGTGAAGAAAATCCAAATCTGTTAATTATAGTGGTGAACAACTATTTTGAACCTTTTTACACCCAAACAGAAGTTAATAAGTAATTTGGCTTTGCTCTTTGATCCTAAATAGATTTGTTTATTTTACCAAATGGCCTTTTAGGTTGTTTTGTTTACCTCCATAAAGGCTGGTAATTAACCACTGTTTAGCATTATGACACTTTTCATATGGTTATTTAATCCTTTGTGGGCACACAAATCTGAAAATTCGACAAAATGGTGTTTCCTATTATTGTATGCCAAATACTATTCAGCAGTTAAGATCTTTTCTGATAACTGTTTAATTGAATAAACAAAACTGTTTAGAGTTTTGTATATGAAAGTAAACAGTAAATCAATATTTTATCCCAGATTTTATGCAGTTGAAACTTGTCTCCTTATATACTTATGTAATTAACATCTAGCATCTTAAATGGGGAATACTGAAATTACACTTTAAAATTGTAGGATTTGTCAGGAAAAATAGTTTCTGTTGCCCATTTTCTGTGCTTCATTTTCCAAACATTTAATAAGTATACCTATAAAAATTCAAGCACTCAAGATTCAGTATGAAAGTTCTTTTTTCAGGGTCCCCTTTTTTCATTTTGTTGCAAAATCAGAACACATAGTTACATGATGAATGTTAATGGTATCAAGCACATGTGGTTCCATCTATAAGACAGACAACAGCTATTGATCTTTGGCATTGTCGTAGGTTTGACTCCTACCTGAAGTGATTGTGAGCATATTGTTTGTACTTTCCATTATAGTAAAACATTCTTATTTTGGTTCATTTTGTAATACTAGCCATATGACTTATCTATTGTAGATGGGTTGAATGAGGTGCGAGCCACGTGTAGGCTTCATGTACGTCTTGTTACCATGGACATGTTACAGAACAGTGTGACGATTCGTATCAACAACATGACGAGTGATGACTTCCTGTCACCTCTATTCACGTTCTTCGTAGACGCACTGTCAACAATCATCAACGTCAAGAAGGACAATATATTTGTAATAAACATACGCAATGATACAGATGTTAGTGCCCAGATATTGAATGTCACAGTCTCTGTGCGGGAGAAGTCAGTACGGGTGGACAGACAGATGGTGGATGTGTTTTATCATGCCGAGTACCTAAAAGAACAGATCTACCTACAACGAACACTCCTAGCCAACCTTTCAACTCTTCAGGTATACTGTTGTAGTTGCTTTATCTCTAGATTTGCATTTCTTTCAATGTGGTCCCTTTATTTGGAACTTTTTGTAAAATTGTTTTAACCCTTTTTTCCATAGATACACCATAGATCAACAGTATATATTCTGGTCAGCCAGCATATCTATGCTGTCTGATCAGGATCTTAGATCAGCTACAGTATACTGCTCTAGATTCATGTGGTTATTTCTGACCCAAGATGCAACCAGATGGCATCAATTTGCCAACTGATCTGGGTCTGCACTTTTCGCACACATAATAAGACCCATATATGCGAAGTAAAGGGTTAATAACCAAGAATCCACTATTATATATAAACAGATTATGACTGGGAAAACATGCAATATACCATCTTCAGTACCTACATTGTTTGCATGTTGAGGAATCAGGTGCTAAACTGCTGAATCATTCCATTATATGAACCCAGCAAATATTGTATAACATAAGAGTAGCAGGTTGAGTTATTTCTGTTTTGTATTTTAAGACTTTTTAATTTCCTCTAGAGAATTTCGTATAAATTGTAGGAACCTGTTGATATTTGAAACCTCAATAAAATTCTGTCATATCTTTACCTCAAAATTATATCAAAATCTCCAATGTCATTTCAAACTTGCATATTACTTGGGCAGAATTGTATAGCGCATGGTAGAATTTCAATAACGGGGTATTATGCTAATTTATTGTCGTCTCATCGTGCAATTCAAGTCAGGAGGTGCTCTACTTTGACAGAGGATTTTTCATTCTGTGTCATCAAAGTCTTGATAATAAAGACCGCAGAATTTAAAAAGAATTTGAATTAAATATTGTAAAACTTTGAATAAGAAAGATAGTGACTAATGTGTCCTACCTTGTTTCACTCAACTTTTTCTGTTCTTAATCAGATTTCATTAAAATTGTTCTAAAAGTAAAATGTTGATGATGTTTATGTAAATTTAATTAATTCAGTGCTGGAAATTGACTGATTTGTTTTAAATAATATACATGTATGTAAACAATAGGGTATGGAGTTCAGACCCCAAAATTAAGGGCTGGACATTTCTGATATACATGTACATCTATGTCCTGCTCAGATTCAATCTCAGGAAGTCTATTATTAAGGTGCTTTATCAGTGCTTGGCAGTGCATTTTCTATCGATAAAAAGTTGGATGCCCTGTACAGTCTGAAGTGAATTTTTTCAACTAAGAGCTTATAACATTGTATGACTGTCGCTTACACTGGTGCCCTCCACCATTACCTGGTTAGGATTTGATTGACAAGCTCATGTTCTGTATGATTGACCCATTGATCTTGTGGAAAATTAATATCTTCAGTTTATTGTCTACTGGTAACGTCATAGTCAGTGCCAGAACCAAGTACCTTATCATGATAAAGGCTTGCTATTTTAGACACCAAACTGTCATTGTATGAATATTGAAATCATAAATCTTACATTAAACATGTTGTCAAGTGGTAAAAACCTGATAACTGAACAAGGTAGAAAGATAGCCGCTCATGTAGGGGACATTAATGCCAGATTTATCACTCGGAAATACAAATATAATGATGATTTGTCAAGCTTAATTGAATCAACTTTGATCATTATGATCCAGCAAATGTATAAATGTCAGACGCAAAAAACAACAGCTTGTTGTACATTAACATCACTTTGTACAGCAAAAAGCAAAAAACTGAAGTATTTAGTTCAAATGCAAAAACAAGGCCTGCAGTATTTAAAATTGTGTACAAGATGATCTCTCACAAAGCAGGGCCCAAGATCATAAAACTAAGATGGAAGACCAGTCTCATTTTAGCCAATCAGATGCTTAAGATTTGAGACTGGTCTTCCGATTTAGTTTTATGATCTTGGGCACAAATGAATGCTCTGGTCTAATGTTAGAAGAAAGTGTATGAACTCTGTTGTCTATGGGTTGTTAGTTTGATCCCAGAAAAGCACATAATGTCTTGATGATATAAGGTACAACCTTGTGAGTCTTTTTCCATGAAAAGGCACTGGA
The DNA here is from genome assembly GCA_038501625.1 of Corbicula japonica. Classification (NCBI taxonomy): domain Eukaryota; kingdom Metazoa; phylum Mollusca; class Bivalvia; order Venerida; family Cyrenidae; genus Corbicula; species Corbicula japonica. The sequence continues at coordinate 3,631,817 of JAZAYU010000051.1, forward strand.
GTTAAATATGGTCTGAATTTGTGAGTTTGATCTCTAACAAAGAACATGTGTTCTGTAGATCAAGAGTTTTAGTTTGATTTATGAACAAAGCACTTGAGTTGTTAATCATCATGTATCCAAGGTATTGATACTGCAAGCTCATTCTCATGTCTGATAGCAGAGAATAATTTATGAAATTCACAAAGCCATGCAGCACTGAAGTAGATGTTAAGAACAACATAATTTAACTCTTTGTTGTGCTATGTTGAAAAAGTATTGATCCAATCTCATAAATTAAAAGACATGTATTTTAAATTTTTATGATAGTGAAATTTGATGAAGTTAGTTGTGTTATTATATTTCAGATTCTGCCGTTTGATGACAACCTGTGTCTAGCCGAGATCTGTTCCAACTTTGAGAAATGTTTATCACGGCTGAGTTTTGGAGAGGCTGCACCATTTATCTCCTCCGACACGATGCTGTTCCGTCCGATATATCCTGACAATGGGTACAAGTGTGAATGCCCACATGGATTTACTGGTATGTATTGCACAGTTATTCTTCAAAGTGGGGCTGGCCTAAAACATAATAACTGGTACTGTCAGATCTTAATTATTGGTGTGGATCATAGTTCTTGGTGTTAGTGAAAGTGAAATCACCAAGAAGACATCGCAGTTTGCCCACACAATTATAAATATTCTTTACTCCATTGGAAATGGCTTTTATCCATGGGGATCTGTATAGATCAAAATCAACAAACACATTCATGCCATCTGATCAGGATCCACACAGTTCGCTTCATGATTCATTATTTTATTTCTAACTAAGAAGAGAACAGTGTTGATCCTGATTTAGCGGCCTTGAATTGCTAATATGAATCTACACTGTTCACAAATGTGATAAAACCTGTATGTAAGAAAGTGAGCTGTTTTCCTTTTTAAAGCATTTCACTACTGCCTCATAATTTAGGTCTTATACAATCATGAGACTTTATTGGAAGGTTGTCTATATATAAATCAAACAGCAAACGAAGCTAGTGTTACTCTGATCTACAGTATATAAAGGCTTACCAGGAATAGAATGCCACATAATGCTCAAAATTTACATCCTAATAAAACATTTCTTTCCCCTGCTTTAAAAGATTCAGAGGAGTTTTTCTGTCTGACTTTGGGCTTTAAGCCATTTGATATGTCCCTTGCTAGAAATAACTGTCATCCGCTAAGACAGGGACCGGTGGTAATGAGCTTTATCCATTACATGAACCCTATAAAATGTCACTTTTAATCTGGAAAACATGGATTTTATTTGAGCTGAGAGGATTTTGGTCACAACCAAGTCTGCTGTCATTTATTAGGCAGATCCCCTTCCTTAGGAAAGGATTTAAAAAGGGAAGAATTCCATGAAAGTTTTATAAGTCCCTTAATAATCAATTTCAGTCTTTGAATTTACATGGATGTTTCCCCAAATCCCTGTGAATAATTTTCCATATTTTTAAGGAATTTTAACTTGGTGAGTCTTTAAATGTTCTTGTGGTGTACATGTATTTCCCTTGCAAAATAGGCAATCATAACTTTAATCTTTTTTGTGCAATTTTAATTTAAAAACATTTTTACAAAGTAGCTAATTTATGTCATGTGAATCTTTTACATTTCTTTGCAATTAATTCCAATAAAGACAAACTAGATGGCCTTTGAAATGAAGGAGAATAAATCAAACACCTAGTTGGTGTCTCAGTGAGGTGCAACAAATAAAGATGACAAAAGATCTTCACAGATCGCTGTGCTGTTACCGTAGCAACAGAGCAACAGTTGTCACTGTAGTTGTTAGAGTTGTGACACCTGACCCTTTGCTAGTGTGGGCTGAAGGGATACAAGGGCAGTATTGTCACCTTTGATAGTGACTGCTGGGTAATTATCAATAGCCAGTCATGTCCAAACAAATTGACAAGCCCCAATCTTCCCATTACAAAGAACATAATACCCAGTACACTGGGCAACTTTGTCCGCAGGGAATTGCTTCATGTCCACTTCAATATCTTTGAAAAGGGATATTACATACTTAAGAATCAATAATTCATAACTTCACACTGATAATACACTAATTGATAGTTTAATTGATACAAATCACAACAAATTGCTGTCTGGTAAATATAATACCATAAAAAAGGCCTGATATTTTTTCCAGATTAATAGGCAATTTTTTTTTTACTCTAAAAATATTATTGATAGAAGTACATCTATTGTTTTGTTTTTTTTTCAGAAAGAGGAAGAAGAAATAGTTAAAAATATGAATCTGTGCTTGTGTGTCTCCCTGGTGACAATAACTAACAATTACTAACAAGTTGGGTCTGTTTTCACATCGCACCCAGTCCCCCCTCGCCCTCTGTTAGAACAGCCATTATTTATTTCCTGTTGTTTGTTTTTCAGATAAAGATGGCTTTTCATACTGCAGTGTTGAGATCAACTTGTGCTACTCCAACCCATGCAACAACTCTAGCAAATGTCACAGTACTGAAGAGGGCTACACGTGTGAATGTAAACCAGGATATACTGGTAGGAAACAATGCTTGTTTTGCTTCAGTGGTATAAAGACACATTTCCTTGTAGGAGTTAAGTTTTATTTAGCTGGTTTTCATTAAAAACAACCTTGTGCCTAAAATCCTGCAGTTGTGTGAGATTATAAAGCTGACATAGGAGACCAGTCTCCGACTGATGCTGATGATTGGTCAGTATGAATCTGGTCTCAGTATCAGCTGGTGGGTTAGATTGTTAGGTTTAGAGACCAGTTTTAGCTGTGTGGTTTTTGGCCCAGACCTGGTGGTCAGGTCTCAAGTCTGAGCTGCATGACCCTGGGCCTAATGAACCTGTATCTATCTTGTCAGCGCTTTAGGAGATGAGGAATACTTTTAATAGGTTTTGCATAAATATGGCTTTAATATTTAAAAGAAAAATGAAAATAAACAAAGGGTCTCTAAATAGCTCATTTATAATTGCTGAGGAAGCTGATATTTTGTTGTAAGTGTAGTTCTACAATACACAATGATTTATCAATAAAATTTCCAACAAAGTGCTGGTATATGCTGGAATGCTTCTAGCTGATTCTGAATCTGATCCTCAAACAGGTATTGAATTATCTGTAAAACAATTATTGCAATAACAAAAAATCAACTTGCGGTCTCCTGGTGTGCTCAGACAGATGTATCGGCCATGTTGTACAGCAACATTTATCACTCCCAACATTTGAGCAAATCAATAACACAACTTGGTGATGGCTGACTTGATTTCATTCTTTGCTAATGCCCAAGATTCAATTTCATTACTGTATTCACAAACACAACCCTGTCGATTTCATTTCTCATTAAAGGCTTTAAACTTTGCTATTTAGTCATTAGACAGCTCATTGATTTCAATAAATGCTTTAATACCAAAACATGGTTTTGCATGTTAAATAATTTTTAAAACTAAATTTGCATCACAACATTTCAAGTATTTGTTTCTAATTTTATGACATATTCAGGGTAAACAATTGTAAAATGGAGATAGGAGACTATTCGAAAATGTCAAGGATTTAATTGGTTGAAATGGAGACAAGTCTCCATTTCAGCCAATCAGGTCCTTGAGATTTTAGACTCAGGTCTCCATTCTCATTTTTATAATCTTGGCCTTTGTGTATTTTGTACTTGTCACAATGGCATAAAGTGTTTTGAGTTGATTTTTTAAGTTGATGTTGTTCTTGTTTAACTTGCTATCATTGTGAAGCGTTGTTTGGAGTTTGTCTCACCATCAGGGAGATATCATGTATTGACGGAGGATTAGTCTGGATTATCGTTGTCACTTTGTTAGAGATCAAGTCTGTTAAACAATTTAGCTACAATTGTACAACCAGTCTAATGTTATGAAGGAGAATAGAATTATGGGATTATCTAATGGTTAAATGTTTGTACTTGGACGGCAAATCACAGCACTTCACTTAAAGTGACACAAACTGTCCATTACTGCAGGCTAACATTGTGTAATGCAATCAGTTGGACAACCAAACATTGAATTGATAATATCCAAAAGGGCAAATGCCATTGCAAAATATATTAATATAGCTATATAATAAAATATTGCTTATTGGTAAATGATTACTAAATCCTAAACAAACTATTGCATAAACAAATCGGGTCACAAAGTGAATTCAAATGAAGGCTAACCACATTAAAATATTTATTTCATGACTGGCATCTTGAAAATCAAGAGGTTTTGCCTTCTGTTGTAAGTTGATAGACTGAGCCTCTGTTTCTGTCTTGAGAATCAACAGGTTTTGCATCTATCAGAAATAAATATAAATTGATTAATGTTGTTAAGTTGTGTATGTCTGTCCTGTAACAACAGCATTAAATTTGCAAGATTTATTGATTGCCCATGTAACTCATTAAGCTCTAATGACAAGGTGCATGCATGCAATTTCACCACAGCCACTTCAAAGATTTATAAAGTCAGAACTAATCAATACTGCAATAAGGTAGGGCATTTCTACCATATTTCTGTATTTGAGCAGACAATGTGTTAAGCCCCTATTTTCAGGTGAAATAGTTATTGAGATGAGCACATTGTCTTTTCCTTGACAATCAATAAACATTTGTCTTGTGAGACACATGATACTCTGTTATTTCAAGCATACTGCCATCTCTGTAGGTTTTATGAGGCTCCTATTGTCAGCTAGTTGTCACGCTTTAGTACAGAAACAAAACTGTCTTGTTGATTACGTCCAATGCACATCATTGCTCTTGATGCATCTTTTTGTCCTACGATATCTTGGCATTTAATGTTGGTTAAACAAAAATAATACAAAAATAGGGTTAACCAAAAATAAGTAAGCATGTCTAAGGGGGTGTTTAATTAATTAAGCACAATTTATTCCTATTGAACATTTTTCTTGACTCTTGGATTGTTGTGGTATTATGTAGGTTATCCATAAAGGAATTATCTGTGAAGGCAACAGATTTAATCAGCAGGAATTTTAAGTCTTAATGACTTACATAGATTTTGACTTCCATGTTAAGCATTACACATTTCATACAACTGCAATAAAACTCTTGCATATTTTGTGAGCTGATTGTAAGCTATTGACAAACTCTTTGTTTTATGACACGCTTATCACTTTGGTGGTTTAAGATGAAAAATTGTCCCGTCGTTTTCTAAGTTCTAAACAAACAAACCTGGCGAGCCTGTGACATATATATAGTGGGTAACATATCTTCTATTGCAATTTTGAATTGGGAAGTCTTTACCTTATTCGTATTGTGACTAATATTGAATAAATACAGCATCGAAAAAGCAAATTCTTTTCCAGATGTGAATATTAGCCCATGTGTTTGAAAAGATTTGTTTTTCCCAGAATATTATGCAGTATTTCAAAGATTCTTTGCTTGAGTGAATTTAGTTACTGAAAGCATTGAGCTCTATTCTTGGCGATAAGATTTGGATGGCTAGCTCAAGAAAAATGATATGAAATAATTGTTTTAGGCATGAGTAAATTACCATTCATAGCAACAAATGGCATTACTTTCATATTGTTTGAAATCGGCCTGCATATCCATGCTGTCTTATTAGGAAATACACTAGTCACTTTTAGATTCATTACTTTATTTCAAGCCAAGAAGTGTACAGTGAATATCAGACTGCATGGATGTCCATGCCATCTGATCAGGATCTCAACTGCTTGCTTTATGATTCATTAGTCCATTTCTGACCAAAATGCGACCAGTGCATGCCCTGTTCAGATGGCACAGATGTGCCGGCTGATCTTGATCTCGACTGGTCAAACATCTGTAAAAAAAATGCGTATATCGTATATGGAGGAAGGAGCTAAGCATAAGCCACATCCATGGAAAAAAGGTTAATGGTATTGTGTATCTTGCTATATCTAAATGAGTTACATATATGCTGTAAATGGAATCCTCATAATTTGCAAGGTTTACTCAATGCAGCCCATTCATATAAACTAGCAGAACAACTTTGTACAGTGATGTCTCATTGTCTCTGTCCTGCTGTTTCCATGTCATTTAGTTACAGCCTTATTAAGGATGGAAGTGCAATTAAAGCTACATGCATATTTCCCTGGGGTATCATAAAGCATGTAGAAGACAGTTATAGCCTGCAGGTTTCTCTGATCTATGTTGCAGCGTACAGGTCCAAGGTTATAAAACTGAGAAAGGAAACAAGTCTCAAATCTCAAGCATCTGATTGGCTGAAATGGTTACCAGTTGCTATTTTAAAGGTTTACTTGAGATTTGAGACTGGTTTCCCATCTCAGTTTTATCATGTTCAGCCCAGTTATAGCCTGCAGGTTTGCTTGATCTATGGTGCAGCGTACAGGACATTGTCACCCTTCATTACCAGATGGCTATCACACTAACAATCTCATTGTTGATGCATTTTGCATGACTGGGAGCAATATTGCTACAAGATAGTTGGAAATGATATCAGCCTTAATGGGTTTCCAACGACTTTGTACAGATATTGTGCATTACAGAAACTCATTAGAAATGGATTACAAGCTCAATATTGCCTACCCAGCTTTCCATGTTCTTCAGCTTTTATAGAGCATTATCAAAAGCATGTCTTACAGATTGCAAGATTTTCTTCAAAATTCTGATAAGATGTGCATTTCAAGAATGTTATACTCCATGTTGCATGTTTTTATCTCATCAATAATCTTTTCTCATGAAATATTGATTTGCATCCGTAGACAATATAGGTAGCTTTCAAATGTATACCAGTAATTTGATTTCTGTTTCTTATAGTTGCTTATGTCATCATTATGTGTGATGTGGTACCTTAAATTTTCTGTGATCAGATGTTCATGCATAAGCCACTAATAACACTTTTGCACAGACATAATTCACACTGTTGACAAATTTCTCACAGAACTGCAACATTTTTAAATTTAGACTTTGAATTGGCATAATAATATCCTTAGTGCAAAATGTGCGAAAAAATGAAACATCACAAATCATAAAATAAAATGGTGGCATTGAACAATCGACCAGTCATCTCAAGAACATAACATGTTGAGAGTTGAGTACAAATTTTTAGAATTGAAAAGAATAATTATAGACTATAGGTATTAGATTTAATATTGTATAAAGTACCTGTACATGTGTTTATATTTGTCTCTATTTCAGGTGTGAATTGTGAGATAGACTTGACGGGTCACTATGACACCCCAGGAATGTGTCCTGCTGATGCCTGCCATCTGCCATCAGTGTGTGTGCCACTTATTGAAGGTGGGATCCGATGTGACCATTGTCCTGACACTGTTGACTACACAGCAAGTTGTCAGCTTACAGCACGCCGGTTCCCAAGAGGCTCATTCCTCATGTACCCCACCATCAAGTCAAGATACAGGTTCAGCATAGAGCTGCAGTAAGTGCTGTTCTAGTCTTATATTCTTAACCCATTCCTCCACAAATACGCATTTTTACGCATGTGCGACCAGTGTAGATCTAGATCAGCCAGCTCATCTGTGCCGTCTGATCAGGATCTGCACTGGTCGCATTTTGGTCAGATATAACCTAAGCAATCAAAAAGCAAACAGTGCAGATTCTGATCAGACATCACAAATGTGCCGGCTGATCTGGATCTACACTGTCCACCCATGTTATAAAGGTTTGTCTATGGATGAAAGGGTTAAATGATACTTAGCACAGGAAAACGTGTCTTTAGTAATAATTTTGAACATTTCTGTTGAAACTGTATTTGGAATTAGCTTACAATAATCAATTATTTCCTGAAAATTAATTAAGAAATAATCAATAGCTTCCGGTGAATTATCACAGGATAATTCACGGGGCGGAGTTCAGATGCATAAGGATATATCACGAGGGGCGCAGCCCTGAGTGATATCTATCTACGCAGCAGAACGAAGCCCCATGAATTATCCTGCGATAATTCACCGGAAACTATTGATTATTTCAATTCTAACACGACACATCTGACTGAATAAGCGAAATAATTATAACTCAATTGTAGCGCGTTGTAATAAACGCAAATGGGTTATAAGGTCCTAAGTTAGTGTTTACTCTCTAAACATCTCCATAATTCAAAAACTGATGATAATTAAAAGATTGAATAACAAACTTGAATACATGTCCATCCAACCGCGCATCCAGCACTCTCCAGTCGTCGTTCGAACCGAATTTATCATTCCAACGGTTTAATACTGCACCAGGAAATAACATGTAAACAACGGAAATGACATGACGTCGTTAAAATGGTGCGTTAATGTCACCTTAAAGTTGCCGCAAAATAGAGGAAAATAATTATAGTATTTTATCTCAATATATATAATAAACATTATTCTATTACTGTGGTATCATCATATTACGCACGGGTAAAAATTTCGCGTATTATGTGCTTTCTTAAATGCGCGAAATTAAATCCCAGCCAAAAATACAATTGTCACGTATTAAGTTTATATCAACAGGTATTTAGTAATAGCTGTGCTCACGCGCGGTGAATTATCGTGTAATAATTCACAGCAAATTCAATGGGAAAAATGTCAAGTCGTGTTAGAATAGGGGATTTGCCACTTTTTTTGACAGTAATAAATATGGTTTTTACTGTGAAATGCATAACAAACATTGTTGTCTGCTCAACTAAGGACACCATTTTCAAGTTTCATGAATACACCTTTTCCTGTAATGCTCCTCAAATAATTTCAATAGTTAAGTAATTTTAAGTTCTTTTGAAAGAGCACTATTTTATTATTATTTTAAATATTTTTTTACTTTGTTGGTTGCAATAATGTATGTAGAGAAAATTGTGATTATCCTGATCAGACTGTGCTTAGAAAATGCCTTACTAGATCTAAATGACCCAGAATACTTTTACCACCATGACTCTAGTTTTTAGATTGCTTTTTTTTTGGCCCGCTTGACAAATGGGTCATTTGCATCGGTCAGAACAGTGCCATGTTTGCACTAGTGTTAACTGAATATAAGGCAACCCAGTAAATTGAGATATTTGGGGTGATCTGTACACAATCTGTGTAAACACCAGTACAGCTAAGATAGACTTCAAACAAGTTTGTGTACTTTGTAGCCTTCATTAATGTTTAATGGTATCTTGTTTGTGATTTTTGATCTATGATTTATCAGATAAAAATCTACATACAAACATTAATCTTGATAGTTAACCATGAAATGTCCGCAGTCAAGTCAAGCAGAACCTATTTAATATAATTAACCGTCAACTTGAATGAAAAATATTTCATTATACCAAGTACAAACATGATGTCATAAGTCAGTTTTCAAATTTCATTCAGATTCAATACCGGGTAATTGTCATAAAATATGAAAATTTCACATGTGTTTTAATATCTGTCTTTCCATAAATTTAGTTTTGATTTACACCAAGTACCTTCTATAAGCCGGATGCAGTGATAAGATATCGAAACTTTTGAGGAAATAAAATAAACATGTTGACTGATAAAGCCTAATACTTCCACTTTTAACTTGTTTGAAAAGTCAGTGATTGTTTATGGCCCTGAATGCAACAGATTATTAAGATGCATTGTTAAAATGGTAGAAACATATGTCATATTCTTGTACTTAATCATTAAACCCTTACACTTGTAATACTACAGGTTTAATTGATTATGGGACCTGTGTAGATCCAGATCAGCCTGCAATCTGGACTGCCTATGGAATAAAGGGTTAAAAACAAAATAGGTATTTTCCAGTTGTTACATGTACTTTCTGACAGTGTCATTAAAATTAATAGTTCCCCCCTCCCCCACCCCTTTCCCTCTGAACATCTATATACATGTATTATAAGCCTGAAAGTGGAGTAAGTAGTCTTCTAAGAATAGGATCTCCGATCTCACTCAGCCCTCAGCAGTATTTGATGCTGTACCTTTATAGTTATAATTATGAAAAATAGCAAAAGTTTTTTAAAAATTTTTAATGGAACTCAATCAGCAAATAATGTAAAAATTGTGAAATTGTTAGAACCAGCTAATTGCAAGGATATGACATACATTCCCACCTTTTTGTTAGCAGTCATGTTAACTGTTCAAGTGCTAGTTGCAACTCAATACACTTTTATCAGTGTAGCATGGTTGGGATTTACCATGGTTTGGTATTTGGTGATAACTGTGCAAAACAAACCTTTTGGATGGGTTTGTTCTGTAATAACACAATGTGAAGTCAGCAGGGTTATGACCCAGGTCCTCTATAGTTCACAGAGGTTAGGACAATCCTCAAAAGCAACTACATTGGATAAATTTGCTATGACAATAAATTCTAACTTTGATTTTGTTAAAGTTTCACACCTTGTTAAAAGTTTATAACTAAAACATGGTCAATAAATTGTTGAGAGTTTAGAGTTGGAACCTCTAGGTGGTCCTTGAAAAGGCTGTACTGGTTATTAGTGGCTGTAAAGGTATACTTCACCCACCAGTATCACTGTATCAAGTACCGTCCACAATTGTTTGACATACACGACAGTTTTAATGGTCACAAATTGATTTTTCATCCTTCATCTCTGTACTAAAACATTTTATTGTACGGAGACTGCTCTCTGTTTTGATCATCAACTGTAACTCAAGTTGATACTTTAAACAAGATCTAACCATCCATCACTTTCTGAAATGGCAGAGAAAAATTAACTCCTGATAAAAAAATTTGAAAACATGTTTGATATCATAAATGTTGTGAACAAAAAATCTGTCGAAGGTCAAAGATAATAACAATCAGTCAACTTCTGTATCTTTGCCTATACTACAGTAACTGTATCCCTACTTTGAAGAGAACATTAAATGCCTTAAAAATAAATTGATGAGAACCTTTTCAGTAGCAGATAAGGGAATTGAACAAAATATTTGTAAAATTGTCAAGATAGTTATTTGGAAGATTAGTCTGAGAGATTAAAGATTGTTTATGTGTTAAAACATCCATCTTTTTATTAAAACTTGGGAATCTCATGCCCAATTACAACTAGAAACATTTATGTGAATTATTGATGGTACTAAGTATTGAATATGCTTACTGAGTTATCCCCTCTTAACACATATATATGCCTTTATGACGTGGGCATACAGTGTAGATCCAGATCAGTTGGCATATCCGTGCCATCTGATCAGGTTCTGCACTGTTAGCTTTTTTTATTTATAAGGATATTCCTAGCACATGCAATAAAATGTGTACCATGCATGTATAAAATTAAGGGTAAAACAAAATTTAATGTACCATTCTTAATTTGATTGTTTTGTCTTTATAGTCATATAAATTGGCCTTATAAGAAAGTATGCACTTTTAACATAAATGCCATCCAGAAAAAAATGTGGTTAGCATTATCAAAGAACTACACTGAACAGAAAGAGTCGTGATTCATTCTTATCATTTATCAGATTATATGTCATGGAGGATCGATAGGTAGTTTAGATTAATTTGAACCAGCTAAATTTAACATCAGACACTAAATACATTGAAATTGACTATGAAAGTTGAAAAAAAGGCATAATTGAATGGGATAGTACTTTGGTCTATTTATTCAATTTGATAAAATTGCCCCTGTTATTTGCTTTTTGATTGATCATTTTAAATCATATAATTGCTCAAGCTATACAATGATAAAATTGATTTTGACAGCTTTAAATTGTACCAACAAAGTAAATTCAGTGCAAAGAAGATTGTTGATAGAGGTGGATTGTTGTCCTAATTACTGTTGTTTATTTAACTTAATTATCATTCAAATGAATAGAAGTGCTCTTTATTGAAATGGAGCTATTGATGTACACTTATGAATTATATCGTTTACCTAGGGTATATTGTACATTCGTTTTGTACCACAGGTTGACTCAAATGGCTTGAACTTGAGGGCTGTAAACAGTTAGAGAAAGGGTGTGTGAATGTGACATTTAGTTGTGACCCAAAACCATAGCTGGCATGCAGAACAAACACCAACATTTATCAGATTTGATTTATTTTGAAAAGCTATTTTGTTTTAAGCAAGTTACAATTTTGCAATGTTCAAAGTTTCACTTGTTTAAGCTACAGTGAATTGTCACTAAGGGTTATGGGTTTGATCCCAAGTGCCTTGTGCAGTGCATGGGAGAGTATTTCTCTTTTCTGGGATCTATGTAAAATTATGATATCTTTTCTGGTTTTTTGTTTTGGCATAGATATACTCAGACTTCTTTGACACACCTCACCAGTAAATAATTTACCATTTTATAAAGTCTTTATATCATAGATGCATTTTATTGCATGTACAAACAGCATTGATCTAGATCAGCCAGCACGTCCATGCCACTGTTCACTTTTTGTTCATTAGTTTATTTCTGACCAAAAAGCTAACTGTGTCGACACTATTTGCACATGCATTAAATGTGTATAATTATATGCAGTAAAGGGTTAATATTATGTGATTTGGTGAACAATGTTATGTTCCTGTATCCTTCAGGTTCGCGACCCAGGAGAGGAATGGTCTGTTGTTCTACAACGGTAGATTTAATGAGCTACACGACTTCATGGCACTGGAGATCATTGATGCCCAGGTGCAGTTCTCGTTCTCTACGGGTGCTGATATTGTCACCGTGTCACCTTACATAGCTGGCGGTGTCAACGATGGCATGTGGCACAAGGTGAAGGTTGACTACCTCAATATGGTGAGTGTACAACTTGTACCAACTGTTTTAAATGTTTGTATAACAAACAAACAATATAAGTTAAATGCTAGTTTTAGCTTACAAGAACTTCTGCTTAATTCTAAACACTGAAAATTATCATTATTATCCTAATGAATATGGCTGTCTGGTCATTTGTCATTCCTTCTGGGTAAACTTCTACATTTGTGTCAAGTATTGCCAATAATTCCCGTCCAATTAGAGTGTTGCTAATTGATATCCTTTGGAAACCCTGTGATGTTTCCCATCTGATATACTTGTTGTTTGCAAGGTTTAATATCTTTCCTCTAATACTCCCAGTACCTTGATCATTTATAGCTTCATTTGTTAGCAGACATTATGTCATATTGCCCTCAGACCATGGTCAAGTTGGTCATAATCTCATACCTGCTAGCAGCACTGGATGTAATTGTGGTCATTGACACATTGCATTCATTTACTTGGCAGCCTAATTGCTGGTTACACAATTGTATGGCCTGCAAGGTGATAATAGTAGTGGATGTCATATCACAAATTAATGTGGAGTTTTCAGAAATTGATGGTTTATCATTCTTATTTTATATAATTTGTTCAATTTAGGTCATCAGTGCTTTACATGCAAACTTACCTATAAAATACTGATAAGAAATGTGCCTCAACGTTGGTTTTACTCCTGGCCTTTATATGATTACTGGTCACTAAGAGCTGGTATGAAATGTAACCAATCACTTTCACATCTTTTTACAGGAAGGGGTATTATGGTGTGTATTACTATTCCATGCATGCGGGTATTAAGATTTGAGTGTACTGGGTGCATGCTCATCGAAATTTGTCTGAGTTGATTTTTAATGTCAGTATCAGAGAAAAAAATATGACATTCATTACAATGAACAGAACTATTGTGCACTCTTTTAGAATGAAGGTGGCTGGCTGCTAACGCAAAACATTGATTTACTTATATAAAAGATGTAGTTTTTCAGTTTTCTTTTAAAGCGTTGTATATCATGAAACATCAGATCCTGCATCCACAGTGTCTTTGTGTGCTGTCTCTTATTTCTGTTCATAACAATTCACTATGATCCATTCCAAGTTCTGTCATTCACCAGTGCTGTCTAGGTTTGATTTGGATCACTAACCTATTCAGCCTTCATAAAGCAATTTCCTTGTACCCATTGCACCAGATTATATAATGTGCATAGAACCTTAACAAATGTTCAGTAGCAAAATACATTCATGATCATGTTGCACATAACTCATTATGTGTTTACCTGTTTAAGTTGTTAAGGAGAATAATAAAATTTCAGCTTTAGCTCAACTTTGAAGCAGATCAACTTAAACTGATTTTAATGTCAAAATCACTTCACCTAAATAAATATGCAAAGCCTATCTGTTTCCTTTAGAAAAACCTGTCATTGATATGTCCCTATCTTTCGTAGATAATTGTTGTAATTTATCTTTTTTGAAAGAATTATTGATAAAATTGAAAGGAAATCTGAGTCCTTTTACTGATGTATTGTTTTCAGTATAAATAATTAATAATTTTTTCTTAAACATTATCAGTTGCTTATTTAATATGTGTACAATTATTATTTAATATAACAGAAGGAAATATAAATAGCAATGTTCCAAAGCTTAAAGTTTGCTAACTGCATACCATTTAACTAAATGAATTTAAACAAATCTAATGTTATCTTTTTAAGCTGAGTTAATAATACTTGCTTTGCTGTTATTAGTTTGCAGAATTCTCATTTTATCAAAAGTTGTTTTGATGTGTGGTACCTGCTGATCTTAAATCTTTTATCCTTTACTCCATGGGATATCACTGTTATCCATAGGTGAACAGTGTAGATCCAGATCAGCCAGCATGTTTGTGCCATCTGATCAGGATCTACACTGTTTGCTTTTATGTTCATTAGATCAATTCTGACCAAGAAGCAATCATTTTAGATCCAGATCAGACTGCACAGATATGCAGGCTGATCTGGATCTACATTGTTTGCACATGGGGTATCAATTGTATCTCATCTATGGAGTAAAGGGATAATGTACATGTTACATGTTTACTGTGTATGTTTACAGACTGCTACAGTGACTGTGGGAGAGAACTGTGATACTGAGATAGCTGTCAAGTATGGTCAACCCATCAACTACACATGTGCCGCACGGGCCACACAGCACTTCAAAATGAACAAGTAAGTACCTTGAACTTCGGTCTGGCTTTGACCATTTTAATACTCCATTTAAATATTATTCAATTTATAATTGTAGCCTCCTAGCCTCAATCTGATCAAACGATCATATGATCTGAGCATCAGGCAGCTTAGTCTTGCTGGTAATTAAATAAAATTGCACGTAGACTGGCTTAGACTGAAAACATCTGAAGAAAGTAGGCTATATTAGACAACTGAGTAATTAATATATTGAATTTAAAGATAGCAACAGCAGAACCTAACAAACAAAATAATTTTAACAACATGTTGTAAGTTACATTTATTTAAACTGTTGTAAATGTATTACAGAATCTGTTATCAGACATTTTGTGTTTACAGCTGCACTAAAGAAGGCAATCCATTGAACTGTCCACGGCTTCTGGACTTGACAGGACCTCTGCAGATTGGGGGTCTACCCACATTGCCCTCTAACTTCCAGGTGAAGAACAAGGACTTTGTTGGATGCATGAAGGAGTTCTGGGTCGACGGAAAGCTGCTTGACTTCAACAAGCCAGTGGCTAACAATGGAACCGAGTCAGGATGTCAAGCTAAACATGATCACTGTAAAGGAGCACCTTGTCAACATGGAGGTTAGATCTCTTCTATTTCTTAACCATTTCCTGCGTATATATGCCTTGGGCAAACAATGAATAATGAATCTAAAAGCGAACTGTGCAGATCCTGATCAGATGGAATAAATGTGTCAGCTGATCTGGATGTACACCGCACATGCATTTGAATGTGTAGATATGGAGTAAATGGTCAAACACATAATCCATATGCTTGTGTTTGTTTAAGTTACATTAGCCCATAAGAATAAACAAGAATGTATTTGTGTGCATTAAAGTATGCAGACAAGTTGAATCACCTTCTTAATGTAGTTGTTCAAGATTGCTTGATTTAACTTATCAAATATCTATTATGGGTGTTTTAAAAGTGTTTTTTAATGTGTGTTTTTTGTTTGTATTTTTGTTTGTTTTTTTTTTCAAATTTATTGTTTTGAAAAAAACAGAAAAGGTGCCAGAAGATAATATTATGTGTAACCTCTAAGTCTCACTTTGCTTTCACAGTTAAATTACTTGAAGTAATGGTAGTATGATGTTACAATGATCTCAGCTTGTGCTGTAATGTTACAGGTACATGTTTGGAGGGCTGGGAGACCTACCTGTGTGTATGTCCTGACAGATGGGGAGGCAAAGACTGTGGACAAGGTATGTTCTCACATCTAACCTTTACAGCGCCTGTCATCACTTGGAATCGACTTGAACAAAATACAAAGCAGGGCAGTCTAATTACACAACTTAAAGCAGTAATAGCAGTTAACCCTTTACTCAGTAGAAAATAGCTATTTTCCAATGGGTAAACAGTGAGATCCAGATCAGTCCACACATTAAATTTTGTCACATTCATAGTGATCATTGCAAATCATTTTTTAACTTAGTAAGACATACAATAATTTCAAAAAAATGCATGTCTGTACAAGTAAGTTGTGAAATACTTTGTAAAATAGTCATTAAATTAAAAGATAAAACTAAAATAATATTTATATATTCATGGAAATAAAAAGTTGATTGTAAATGAAAATTACTGCTATTTGAAAGTTGATTGTAAATGAAAATTACTGCTATTTGAATGGAAATGCCCATAAACTGACTGTAGACCAGACTCAAATTTCAAGCATCTGATTGATTGGTTGAAATGGAGACTAGCTACCATTTCAACCAATCATATTCTTGAGATTTGAGATCAGTCTCCAACCTCAGTTTTTGTGTCGTCCTTTCGAAGAAATGGCGATACACAGGGACCGCTTTGTCCGTCGAGTCCAGCAGTCTGTCGGTCCGTCATGAAAACTTAATGTTGACTATAACTTGATGGAGTTATGCCCCTTTTTCTACTTGGATTTTGATACAAAAACTTAACATTGGCTATAACATTATCATTTCTTAATATTTTTTCATCAAACTTTCAAATTATATTGCTGATGACAACATGCTCGAGATGATGCCAAATTCTCAAGGTCAAGGTCTCATTTCATGGAGTTATGCCCCCTTTTGTACTTGGATTTTTACACGAAAACTTAAGGTTGGCTATAACTTTGTCATTTCGTAATATTTTTACATCAAACTTTCAAATTATATTGCTAATGACAGCACGCTCATGATGATGCCAAATTCTTTAGGTCAACTTACATTTGATGGAGTTATGCCCCTTTTTGTACTTGAGTTTTTATTCCGACATAGCACCAGAGGGCGACACAAGTGTTCAACTGAACACCCATCTAGTATGATCTTTAGCCCAGAAACTAATGAAGAATGTTTGTTACTTACAGTGATTGATCCACCCCGGAAGTTGAATGGAGACGGATATCTCTTCTACGACAACTCTGACGGAATTATCCCCAATGTTCACTTTGGTGCAAACTGGTATAACGGAATATCGTTCCGTACACGAGAGGGCAATGGCACCCTGATGTTTATCTCGGCCGCTGATGGGGAATATGTGCATATTGAGGTTTGTTATTTCAAGTGATTTCATTGGCAATATGGCTAAATTGAGTTACTGAAATTCACAAATTGCAAAATTAGATTCAAGTTTAGAATATTACTATGTTGTTGTTGTTTTTTTTTCTAACCAAATATTTATTAAAGAATGTAAAATTGAAATAAGAAATAAAACTCACATTACCTAGTTCTAGTTACATAAATAAGAATCAAACTGGTCACATGCAAGTGGATTAGAAAAAGACAGTTTATACTTTCTTGAAACTTAGTAATGTAACAATGATGATTCTACATCATATATTCATAATCAATGTACAAGGTAATAAATATTGTGCAGAAGAAGCTAGCATCTCTGCTCTACCCCCTATCCTATTCACCTGATACCACTTCTTTATCGCAGACAAGTAACAAGACAATAGCCTTACAAAGAAAAGTCCAGTCTAACCCCTACAACTTGCTTAATCTCCTGTTATCAACCAATTTATTTTTCTCCGCAGTTGATTGATGGGTACATCAGCTACAGTTATGTGAACAGTCTGGGCACACAGACATTTACCATAGACTCTGTCACAGTGGACGATGGTCAGTGGCACTACTTGGAGGTCCGATGGCCAAACAATGGAGATATTATCATGATACTTGACTATGGTCAGAGACAGGTCAGTTGTTTATATGTTATGTGGAAAGCTCACAATGATCTTGATGTTTCATGAGCATATACCCTAAATTAATTTAACAACAAAAAAACAAACATGCTTTTTGCATTGATGCATTCATGTATACTGAAAATATTAAAACTGGAATTTTACACTTAAAACTGAGAATTTACAAGAATTTATGTGTCTTACTGAATTGTGATATGTGTGTTGTAGTTTGTGTACAATATAAAGAGTACCTTGGAGCAGAAGAAGATCCTCAGTGTGTACATTGGAGTTCTAAAGATCGGCTCTTCCTTGGCAGAAAATCATTTTGTCGGATGTGTTCAGGTATTTATCTTCTGAACTTAATACAATGGAAACAGATTCATTTAATTTTTTAATGGTAAAAAACTACCTTATTTAAAATCACTCCAGTTCACAAGTTTAATTGTACCATAAGAATATCTAAATAAAGAACATAGAGGATATTTGTTTGTTTCAGTGAAATATCAATTTTGTTTCATGAGTAAACACCAGAAACTGATATTGAGAGACTTTATCATGATTGTTGTTGATTTTGTTTACAGAATATGAATGTTGGCAACAAGCAGAGTGCAGCCTTACAGAGACCACAGATTATCAATGCACAGCAAGGTTGTGACTCCGGCAACATGTGCAGCTCAAAGCCATGCCCAGCGCGAGCCCAGTGTGTCAATGAGTGGGAGGGCTTCACATGCAAATGCCCACCAGGTAAATAGCCATGAAAATGAAAAAGTTGATAAATGTGTTATTTCAAAGTGTCTGTTGACAGACAGATGGAAATGTGTTCTCTTTGTTTTTTATGAAATGAACTAAGATTGTTCAGTGTTCATTGTAAGCAAATTATGTTTCAGAATTCCAACATTTAAATAAAATTTGGTTGTCTGAGCATCTTTTTATATTAAAAATTTTTTTGTATTGTATTTTTAGTGACACCTGTAAATATATATTAATTATTCTCTAATATTTTTATACAGGTACCCTCGGACCAAATTGTGACAATATCTGTACCAACTACAACCCATGTCAGAATGAGGCATACTGTCGCCACCCACAGGGCGGGACTTACCTGTGTGAGTGTGGTCAGTTACAGTCTGGCCAGTACTGTGAGGTGTCAGCCCCACTTTCATGTCCAGAACAGTGGTGGGGCTACCCACTCTGTGGTCCCTGCCCAGCCAACTGCACCATCGAGAATGGGTTTGATCCAAAATGTGATAAGAATACCGGGGCCTGCTCATGTAAGGTGAGAAATACATCAGTTAATGACAGATGTAATAAACAGTGGTGCATAATAATAAAACTGGAGATCAGTCTCTAATCACAAGTATCCTATTGAACAAAATGGAGACTAGTCAGATGCTTGAGATTTGAGACTGGTGTCCAATCTCAGTTAAATGATATTGGGCCTAGATGTTTATGTCATTGTGATGGTTTTCCCATGTAAATTTCTTTAACTGACACCTGTTGTGTGGTATGTCACTCAGCGGCCATGCATAAAATTAATTTGCATAAATTGCTTTATGATGACATATTGAGCAATAATCTTGATATTTTAATGTGGGCAAATTTATTGAATTATATTTTTAATATGACATTTACAGGACAACCATTACAAACCTGCTGGCAGTTTCAAGTGTCTTCCCTGTAACTGCTATGGTCATGGGTCAGTCGGTTTACAGTGTGATCCTGTCACCGGTCAGTGTCCATGTATAGAGGGTGTGATTGGCCGTAGGTGTGACCAGTGTCCAAGCAAATATGCTGAGATACGGATGGATGAACAAACACAGCAGTATAGCTGTAAAGGTATCCTAACACTTGCCATTAAAACTACATGTAGCTTACACAAGATTGTTGGTTTAACTCAGACCACCCCATTCTCTTACTTGACTCCACCTGTGGATATTTGTCTTCAGAACTTAAGCTTTTTTGTCAGACAATTAAACTTGTGGTTAAAGTTTCAAAATAATTTTATTTGTATAAAAATATCATATTAATAAAGGAGCATGGTTATAATTTGACAGGAGTGAATTAAGATCCCTTCTCAATTTGTGATTGATGTTGTTGAAGGCTCCTGTGCCCAAGATTATAAAACTAAATCTGATGACATCTGTTGACTGGTCACCATTTCAGCCAATCAGATTCTTGAGATTTGAGACTGGTTTCCAATCTTACTTTTATGATCTTGGGCCCAGATGATGGCAGCTCTTCTGTATAAAAAATCTGGAAATCAATTTTACTTTTGCTTTGAATCATTATTCTCTTCGGAGCTTTAACATTGTGAAGTCCACAAAATCAATTTCATGTTAAAGTATTTGTGATGACTAAACAATATGAACTCCCTTCTTGTTTATGTTTGGTTAATTGTTAAAGATTTGAATTAAACACTTTTGGACACAGAACTTTGATTGGGTTAACATTCAAAATTTGTGTTTTAGTTGACTATGAAGCCTGCCCCCGGATTTACTCCCATGGCATGTGGTGGGATACAAATGTTGCCAACGTGATGATCACACACGAGTGCCCTGACGAGGCCATAGGGCAGGCCACACGGAACTGTAGCAAAGAAGGGCTGTGGCAAGAGCCAGACTTCTTCAACTGCACCAACAAAGTGTTCATGGACCATCTGTTGCACGTTAAGGTTATGATTAACCTTTTCCTTTATAATAGAATGACAGTGTTGTTTTTAAGGATTTCCTTACTTCACATTATACAAAGAACTTTGTTTTTGTTATACATACTGGAAAAGTTGAACATGTATGAAGCATGCCTTAGTTAATTATATTTTTGATAACAACGCAATGAAGTTCATTGGAGTATGTGACGTCCTTTAAAAATTATCTATAATTAAAGCATACCAAATTATGTGTATTTTTATTCATGCCAACAACTTTTGATTTTTAAGAAATGAGTCTGCAAGGTGAGCTTTTATTACATCAAATATTCAACCAATATAAAAATTCTGACAGCACAATTGTTAGTAAACATGTGTTGTTGTATCTGATGTATTTATAAGATGTTTAATTATACTCACCAGATTCAGAAAATAGAATCTGGAAGTCTGAAGATAAACACATTTGTTGCCAAGACATTGATGTCATCAGTGGCAGACTCGACGGCCCGCACAGAGACCATGTTTGGTAACGATATCAACATCACTGTGAGGATACTGAACAGAATACTGGACTACGAGAACCTGCAGTCCGGTCTGAACCTGACCAGTGAACAGGACAGCAGATATCTTGGGGTAAGCCATAATAAATATTGAATAATGTGTTTGTATCCCCAGTGTTCAGGAGCCTGTTCAAAGTCCCAATAGTGTTATACGTATTAAGCTTTCTTATCTATAACAAAGTAATAAAAAGGGCATCTGCTTTGATGTGATTGCTTATTTAAACATCGTCAATAGCTTAAGTTTATGACCATCTCTCACACTACAGTAGTCAACAGTTTATACAAGTTTGATGAATATTCTTTTAGAAACAAACAGCTAAACTGCCATTTATTAAAACATCTACCAGAAGGTATATCCGACACTTCCTTTTATAGTGACTATAACAAGCAACACCAATATTGTACATTACAGCAAACCTTTTAAATATAAAAGAAGCAAAAATAAATATCTTTAAACTAATATTAATTTCAAAATATTTATTTAAAGAAATTTATAACACAATTTTTTTTAAAAGTGTTCCTAAAATGAAAGTTCTATAAGCTTGATTGTGTTTCACAGAATTTGATATCTGTCCTGAGTGACATCATGCAGATGAAGTATGCATCGGAATGGGCCCGCTTGAATAAGCAGGGAACTGGAGCAGGGGACTTAATCTACAAGCTAGAGATGTACCTCAAGACACTGTTATCTGCCCTTGAGCTAACAACCACAGAATCCTCAAGACCTTACAATGTGGTCACTGATAATATTGGTAATAATCATACTGTGTTTTTAAATTTCATGCCCTTAAATTCATTGGATATGGCTTTTATCCACAATTGGCCGGCACATAATATATTATATGACATTTCATCAGGATCTACTCTGTTCGCTTTTTCGCTTTTTGATTCATTAACCAAGAATGTAGATCCAGACCAAACCGCACATATGGGCCAGCTGATCGGGATCTTTGCTGGCTTCCTGTGTGATAAAGAGCTTTCCATTGAGTAAAGAGATAGATCAATATATATATAATAAATGTATAACTAATGTCAAAAATATTCCATCAGAAAATGAACAAGAAATGATTCTAATTGCTAGACTTACTTGCAGGATGATTCATACAGCTATTTATTTTATATATGTGAATTCTTGCATCTCGGTGTCTGCAATTATATATTAATTACTGGATACTTGATAATGATGTGCATTCCTGTGCTCTATTCCTATACATTTGTTATGTAGTATTTCCTTCATCTTATAAAGTATAACCTTAAAAAAAGTTTAGTTCCTTTTTTAAAGAGAAAGTCTGACTGTTTTCAGTCCTGAGTGTAGATTTTATCAACAAGAGTAACTTTACTGGTCGAAGTATTCCAAAGTTCGACAACATTGTGAAGACAGCCATGTTTGATGAAGGCACCAATGTTTTTCTTCCGAAATCCATACTGACAGAACCACCGTTGAAGGGTAAGATCTGGCCACAACATTTCATTGATTAACCCTATAAAACTGAGAATGGAAACCAGTCTCAAATCTCAAGGATGTGATTGGCTGAAACAGTGACTGGTCACCGAATCAGCAGATGCATGAGACTTGAGACTGGTTTCAAATCTCAGTTCTATAATCTTCAGCCAATGTCACTTGTCATTTTTCGAGAATAGAAGGCAGATTATAAAGCCGAGACACCTGCTTTGGTTAACAGGATGCTGTACAGAGAAGGTTTTTTAT
Organism: Corbicula japonica; assembly: GCA_038501625.1. NCBI lineage: Eukaryota > Metazoa > Mollusca > Bivalvia > Venerida > Cyrenidae > Corbicula > Corbicula japonica. The sequence goes on from JAZAYU010000051.1 coordinate 3,654,717, forward strand.
ATACAATAACAGTGATTTGAAAATTGTTTTGATTGGTAAATCATTGTATATTTGTGTATGCTTAAACTGCAAATATTTTTGTTTATCTGCAATCCAAACTGTTACCTTTAAGTTGTTTAGTCATGTTTTGGTGCTAGGTTTTGCAGCTAATAATAAGATAATTGTGAATTAAAAGCTATAAGAAATTGTCATATTTTACACTTCAGAAATTAATGTCAATACACTTGTTATTACATTGTTTTATTGGATGTTCTTGTTAGCAAGTATGTACAAATCTATTCTCTATTTGGTTCTAAGTTAGCTTGTAATGATCTGTTTCCAGATTTCCTGCGACCAGACTTGTTGTCTACACCAAAGGCTTATGTTGGCTACATACTATACAAGCACCTCGGAGACATCTTGCCTAAACTATACGCTGAGGATGTCAGGTAAATGTTGCTGTCTGAATGATCTATCTAGGTCGAAGATGATAAAACTAAGATTGGAGACCAGTAACAAATCACAAGCATCATATTGGCTGAAATGACTACCAGTTGCCATTTCAGCCAATCAGATTCTTGAGATTTTTGCCACTTTCTGATCTTCTGAAGCATTTGCTTTGGAGTGAAAGATAAATGTAATTCTGTTTGTTTTCTACTTTAATCTGCTCCTCAAACATACCTGATAAATAAATTTCTAAAATGCCTTCTGCACAATAGAAGGAAATAGATATGTATTAGTGTAACAGTATACGGATAAAAATAACTTGATACAGCTGTAAGATACAGAACACCTTTATACTTCTGACCTTTTATGGTCTTTCTATCTGTTGAATGTTGAACCTGTATTCTGTACTCTGTCATGATAGAGGTTTGTTTCATCATAGAGCTTAATACGATGAAAATAAAATCTGGAAGATGTCCACTGTTCAAGTTTTATGATTATTTACTAACTATAATTATGATTAATTCAAATGGAGAAATGTTCAGTACCTGTGCTTTTTATTTCAGAGTGTTGCCAGATCGTCCTGTGTCATTGAACAGTCCAGTGTTTACTATCTTACTGAAGGATGATGGGAAGGTTGTGACTGGTCCCCTGACTAACTCTGTGGTAATCACTTTCAAGCAGTTACAGGCAGAGAACCGGACTAGCCCACAATGTGTTTCTTGGCAGTATGATCCACCTGGGTAAGCACTGGAGATCTTATTTAACTTATAATCCTACTAAAGGATGCTAGGAAAATTTTGATTGGACCCCTCTTTAAATCTGTTGTGATGGCCTTAAGTCACTAGGATAGGACCACTATGTCTTACAGACAAGGGTCAAAGATTACATGTATAAAACTGAGATTTGAGATCAGTCTCAAATCTCGAACATCTGATTGGCTAAATCTGGGTGCTTGATATAAGAGACTGATCTCCATTCTCAATTTTACAATCTTGGGCCCTGGTGTCCTGAGTTGATGTAGGTGATAATAGTTGTTAACTTAAATTTAACATCTCTTCTGGTCTTGTTTTGTGATATACTGCCATTTTATTTACCTCTTAATCCTTAAAGAACTATAAAGTTTAAGCATTACTTTATTCATTGTCCACTCAGCTACTTTCAGTATGAGAAGTTTTCAGTAATTTTAGTACTAGCTCATACTGGAAAGAAAGAAGGAATATGTCCAACCTGTTAACCTTTCTCATTGGAAAAAAATGTTATTCCATCATGCATTAAACATAATCAAAGCACGGTAAGTTGCACTTATTGTTTTTTGTCCTTATCAAGTTTCTGGTCATTAATGACCCTTAATTTTTATGTTATTCACACAATGAATAATAAACTATTACTTTTTTATTACAAACAATCTTGTGCTTGTTACAGGAAAGGTATTTGGTCAAGTGATGGATGTGTCAAGTCGGAACGCTTCACTGTCGATACAGACATGTATGTCAAGTGTACATGTAGTCACATGACCAGTTTTGCCCTCCTCATGGATGTCGCAGATCAAGAGGTAAATCTTGTGGAAATACAGGCTTTTAATAGTCGTAATGCTGTATGCCTTTCATTATTATAACATTTGTTGATTAACCCATAGCCCACATTATCATGGTAGTTAAATGTCTGCAACTGGTGTGTAAACGCAGTTAACCTTCAATTAAATTATGAATACCATTTCTGTAATTTCCTAAACGTATTGAATTAAATTACATATTATACAGGGTTGCCAGCGGACTTGAAAAGTCAGGGAAATTTGATTTTTTTTCAAGGTCAGGAAATTGTCAGGGAATTTTGAAAATTGGTCAGTGAAAAATAAAAATCCTGAAAAGTCAGTGAAAAGTCAGGGAAAAATAAGTTTGAAAGAAAAATTTGTTCTATTTTATTAAAGATTGCATTTACTAATGTTCTGTTATAAACATTTTTTATCGTTGTGTATTATAATAAAAGTTCCCTCCGAGATCCAGCTCAAAGCAACACTCTGAACTTAGTTACTTCTGCTATAAAGGCCTTACTGATGATAGTTTGTGTCTTTGGCCATATATACTCTGCAAAATTAGGTTCCATTCGTGAACAAGAGAACCGGGTAGATCAACTAGCTTGACCAACTTCATGTTTTCTGTCTTGTTTAGAAAGACGTCTAGGTAGCCGGTGTGGTCAGACATTTGCCATGACGGTCAAAATAACGAAAACCTTCCTTGTCGACCTGTAGAAATAAATTAATTTGAAAAACAATGCAGATTTGTTTTTCTCAAATAAGATTAGGTGTTGATTGCATTGGATGGTTGCTTTTATACACGTTATAAACTGGATACTAAAATGTTTTCATTAATACAGAATGGAAACTGTTCAAATCATCACTAAACTGTCTTGTCATACCTTTAGGTCAATGAGTGAGACAATGTGATACTTTAATTAATAAAAACTTAATTTTGAGCGTAATTCTGGAAATGGCTTGGTATCAAATTTTGATTTCCAACTGTTACTAGCATCACAGTGCATGGTCATAATTGCTTAAAACAGACACTCAGGTGAAATGTTGAGTGATTTCATAAATTTCACACCTCTACCTTGATATGGCAAATTTTGCAACTTTTGACTGTAGACTGCCATCATACTCAAAATGACATTTCTCGCTTATTTACCAACCAATTTCAATTTCATTTTTGTTCTTAACTCCGCAAATAATTAATCTTGATATACATGTAAGAACTAATACCAGTCATTTGCTATATTATAACATTTACGCAAAAGAGCACTTGTGTGCAGAACTTTTTTTTGTTGGGTATATTTTGATCTATGGTTGGATTTTAAAATAATTGGCAGAATTGACTGTCATAATGTGAACATGTCATGTACAAAATCCATGTTCCAGCATTCCGTTCACAGCAACTTAGTTTTGTATAATGGTAAGATTTAAACAAAAATATTGCTGCACAAACTACTGCTACATTTTTCAAGAAATTGACTTGAAACTTTAAACAAGTGAGATACTTGGTATCATGTGTAGATGTGCCTGGCATATTTTTATGTGGCCCAGTCAATCATTTTTATGACAGGTGCATGTTGTTTTTTTTTAAATCTTGTGAGACAAACTTCAAAAGTTTTTCTCCAGATTAATTTGAAAATTTATTCATACATTCTGCATCAACTGACCTATTTTCCATTAGGCCCAGTGTAATTCTGCATCAACTGACCTATTTTCCATTAGGCCCAGTATAACATACTGTCATACTTTTCCTTTGGATCAGACTATTAATTATTTATATTTATTGGATTGGAACTGGGATCTTCAAAACCTACATGCATTTTTCTAAGTTTATCCAAGCACTGAACAGGCTAAATTGTATATTTTTGTTTCACTTGTAAGGTGTAAACAGCATTGTATTGAGTTTTGTATAAAAATATTTTATTTTACAACGTGAAGGAAACATGTATAGGCATTTTGTCTGAGGGGTTGTTCTACTTGTGTAAAATGGTATGTTGTTCGCTGGCCTATTCACAGATTATGTATTTTTCTTTTACTCTGCATTTGATGATTATTCCAGTCAATAGTGAATAATGGATGCTTAACCTTCAGTTGTAATAATCTCTTGCTTTATACCATGTTGTTTATTCATTTAGTTTCTGTATGAAGAATAAGAATACATTATTGCCAAATATCTTAGAAGTTAGAAGTATTGGTTAAATCTTGTAATAGTACATATTTTAATATTTCACTAAACATATATTATATAGAACTTTCTACTAGATGTATAAATGATGCTTTAATTGTTAAATAATGTAATAATATATTGTTAAAATAATAAAAATGTACTTATGGGTGGATTGGACAGCAGTAAGGGTGTTGGCGGCCGTTAACTTTTGGTTTATTGGTCAGTGAAAAACGCGATTTGGTCAGTGAAAAGTCAGGGAAAAGTCAGGGAAATTTTTTCATCCTTGGTGCTGGCAACCCTGATATAAACAATACAATCTTTCAACAGCATCTGCCTATTAGCTGTTGATGTATTCAGTTTTGGAGAAGATACAGTGTGAATATTGTTGTTTCAGTATGTTCCAGCCACACCTGTGACAGTAGAAGTGATCACGTTTGTGGGACTGATCATCAGCATGGGCTGTCTGGCCTTGTGTTTTGTGATCTCATTCTGTCTGAAGCGGGTCCAGTCCAACTCTAACAGTATACATATCAACCTGGTGTTTGTCCTGTTTGTCACCATGCTGGCTTTCCTCATTGGAATTGACAAGACAGAAAATGAGGTGAGTAAACTGTATGTTCAAAACACAGTTTATATTTTATTCTCTCACAGTTCTTATTACTTTCTGTACATTTTATGTATTGGAGTCCCTGAAACTATGATAAAGGGCTCTTTACTGTGAAGTATTTCAGAAGCTTGTTGTAGTGATGGAACAAAATGATGAGACTTTAAACATTATGTGACTGCTCACTTCTTCAATTAACAGGTTTTTAATTTTACTTAATTCTGGAAGACAGTTTTTACAATTATTTTCATCTATAGAAAGGTTTAAACATTTTCACATACAAAGACTTTGGAAATGTTACTTTATTGAATGACAGAGATAGTTAAGATCTTGTGATATGTTTCAGTTGTTCTGCCGACTGGTTGCGATAGCTCTGCACTATTTCTTCATGACGGGATTCTCCTGGCTGTTTGTAGATGTGCTGCACCTGTACCGTATGTTGATCGAGATTCGCAACATTGATCAAGGCTCGATGAAGTTTTACTATCTCATTGCCTATCTCATACCTGGCATTGTTGTGAGCCTTGCTGTAGGTCTAAACACCCAGGGCTATGGCAACCAAAACTTGTAAGTTACTGACCATCATTTCATGTTACATGGAAATCAAACCTTCAGCTAAATTTAGCCCTTTTACACCACAGATACATCTTTATTGCATGGGCAAACAGTGTTTATCCAGATCAACTGGCACTTCTGTTATCTATTAGGTTATTTCTGTCCAATATGCAATCAGTGCAGATAAAAATCAGATGTCACAGCTGTGCCAACTGATCTGGGTCTACACTGTTAGCACATAATTTAAAACATGTATAAATGGAGTAAAAGGTTAACCTGCGTATAGTTTCTTATATGTATAATAAAATTGCAGTTTATGTTGCATGAAAATGTAATTTTCACCTTCTGCATAAAAATCATCCCCACAGTAATAAATAACACAGCACAGTAAGACCACATCCTTTTCTATTAACATGATTTTATAAACTGATTAAATGTACAATGTATATTTCTGATGATATATTTTTGTAATAATTTTTTTAAATTGATATACTGCTATTTTTTACAACTAACATAATACAAATTAAAATTATATTTTATTTATTGCTTTAAGTTTCAGATAAATAAATCTGATTTGTTAGCATTGCTCATTCATATATGGTCTGATGTGTTTTGTTTCTTTTACACAGTTGCTGGCTATCAATGTTTGACAAGTTTATCTGGAGTTTTGCTGGACCTATAGCAGTATCGGTTATCATCAATGTGTTTGTGTTTGTGCTGGCCATGAAGGCATCATGTCAGGAGAAGATCGGTGTGTCTGACCTCGCACTGCTCAGGTATGTTGTCTGCTTTACCCTAACTGGCTATTAGCCAGTCATTGTGTAACATGAATGTCATAACCTTTCTAGCTAGATTTTTTTATTTGATGAATGGTATGTTGTCTGCTTTACCCTAACTGGCTATTAGCCAGTCATTGTGTAACATGAATGTCATAACCTTTCTAGCTAGATTTTTTTATTTGATGAATGGCAGCTCTTATTAACATAGACATGTTCTACTTCCATGATACAAATGCAACTTGTAATTGTCTCTTACAAAAAATAAATTGGAGAAATATAATTATATCGATTGAAATGCCAGAATGTTAATATATCTGCAGATTTGATAAACAGTTTGGTTCTTTGTATGAAACAAATAATAAAGATTCTTAACACTGCACACTTGGGCAATGCTTTAAGGTAAGACCTGTGTAATGGGCACTATTAAGAATCCAACATCTGATTATATTTTCATCAACTGCTTCATACCACTGACTTGTATGCAAAATTTTAATGATTTTCACCGTGTAGTTTTTGAGATTTTTAGCTTTTTTTATTTAAAAAAGTGAGAAAAAACGTGAAAGTATCCAAATTCTTTAATCGGTGACAAAATTTTTTGTTATTGATAAATTCAACCTTAATTTTTTACAGTGTATCAAAAATATGTTATATTTTACTAAACCAATTTAAGAAATAATATATAAATACAAATTATATCTTAAAATGACATTTTTTGACCAAATAAATTTAAAAAATGCATTTTTTTTATATTTCACGAGACTATATTAATGAAAATTGTGCAAAATCCTGATTGGTGCAATATACCAAACTTTACTATTTTTTAACTATATACCTTAAACAAAATTTAAACAAAATTTCAGAGAAGTTTACCGTCCAGTTTTAGAAATTTTCAAATTGATGACTTGAATAAACACTATTCTGATAGCGAAAACCCCTTTAATCTTGATTATTTTGCTTATTTAAGTTTAAATCATGAGAATTTTTTATTCAATGACAGAATTACACAGGAAAAAAAGAAATATGCCAATTATTAAAGCTCTAGGCTTACAAAAAAAAATTAGCTTCCAGTAGGATTTGAACCCTTGTCCTCTTGCAACTGTAAGGGGAAGTAACCACTGCGGGGAGTTTGGCTAATTTACTACTATAGTTACCTCCCTTGGATACTCTTCTTGATAAAGGTATTCATTACACAGGTCTTACCTTAAACAAATTGAAAAATTGTAAAAAGCAATTCATTCCTTATAGAGGATTGAGTGCAAAAGTGTAATATCTGGGCTGAAGGTTATAAAACTGAGTTTGGAAACAAGTCTCAAATCTCAAGCATCTGATTGGCTGAAATGGCGACCAGTTGGCTCAAGCATCTGATTGGCTGAAATGGCGACCAGTCACCATTTCAGCCAATCAGATGCTTGAGATTTGAGACTGGTTTCCATGCTCAGTTTTATAACATTTGGCACTGATCATTCTTCTGTAACTTACCTGAGTTTGGCACTCCTGTGTCATCATAATGCATTCAGCTGATAACTTTGTGTTTCAGGATATTCCTGTTTGCCAACATAATCATCCTGATGTTATGGGGGATTATCTGGGTGATTGGACTGCTAGCAGTTAACTACAACTACCATGCCCTACATGTCATCTTTGCCCTCCTCTGTCTTGCCCTTGGTGTTTACATCTTTATCATGTACATCATTGCTAATGCCAAGGTAAGCTCATGTTACTATTTAAGTCCCATACAAAGATTTAAGTCCAGTGGTGAGATAAAAGAGATATGATCTCATTACTCCATGTATACACATTTTATCGCGTGTGCTACCAGTGTAGATCCAGATCAGCTGGCACATTTGTGCCCTCTGATCAGGATCTGCACTGTAGTTTGCTCAGATATAACCTAATCAAAAAGCAAACAGCACAGATCCTGATCAGATTGCACAGATGTGCAAACCAGTACAGAAAATAAGTTGGAATTACTGATAGGCCATAATGTTTTACAATGCTTTCTTTTTCTTTCATTAAGGTGCGCCGAGAACTGAAGAAGTTATGGTACCGTGTAAGGGGCCAAAAACTGGACCTTGATGACAACATAGCTGGCACCAGAAGCTCGTTGTACAGTGTAAGTGTTCTGTTAGTGTTTTCCCGAGTGATGGTTATCCCATAATATGCACTTAAATTGATTATATCGTTTATTATTTTAGTGTTGTTTTTTTATTTTTTATCCATAAGATAAGACAAGAGTTTTGAATGTTCATTAATATACAATGTAGGGAAAAATAATTGCTATTTACATGTTTCGCTATTTTGTAAGTTTATTTGAACTTTAAACACTTGTTTTCTTAAGTTTATATCTGAAAGCAAAGTAAATAATTAATAGAAATTGTAATCATATTGTATTTGTGCATACACAATACAGAATTTAATGTTCATGTACCATCTTGAGGATATTAACATATCAAGATATTTAAAGGATGTTAACATACTATATTCTGACATTTTATGATCGACATGTTATTTTCATAAGATGCTCATATACAAGATATTAATTGTATAATATGTTTTTCTAATTTCAGAGGTCAGCACTGGCATATAGGAATGACTCTTGCGATGGTGGGTTAGCCAGAATTAATGTGGGAATATCCACTAATTCCACAACAAGTCGGTCTACCAGCAAGAGTAGTGGTGGTTTATACAAGGGTGAGGACTATCTACGCAGTACAAGCACTTCAACCTCCGGCAACATGCCCCCTGTGAAGTACCCTGGTAGTCTGCCACCACCTTACGGATATGATCCCGAAAAATCGGATGAAATAGGTAACTACAAGTGTATTAATACACAAGGGAATATAGATTTTTGAACTGTGAATTTCCGTCGTAAGTCTGCTGCAGATAAAATTGAAAGAGTTGAGACAGTATCGTGTTTGCAAAACAGCAGATTTTCAAGAACATATGCAGAAAGAGTAAGTGGTCACTGCCAATATGATGATGGTTTTTAAGCGTAAATGAATTATATGATTATGTGATTTTCCTATTTTGGTTTATTTATTTAACAGATCCGGAATCGATGCAGATTCACCCAAAGCGAGAAGGAAATGACTCAGATTCTGACAGTGAAATGTCTGAGCATGTTAGCCTCGATCTCGCGTCGAGTCACTCATCTGATGAGGATGATGACGATGTTCAGCTTGACTGGGAAAGTCAACTCCCAAAAAACAAGAAAATAGGTGAGCAACTGACACTGTTCATGATCATTTCTATTTTGTAGTGTGCTTAAATACTCTCCAGATGCAGTATTTCATTTTTCCTGCTCTTTTCGGTTATGTTTTATCACTTAGTGACAGTGTAAGAGCTTTTTCCTGCTTAGTTTTGCTTTGAATTTGTATGTCCTGCAGCAGAATGTTGTGATATCATCCCACCACCAAACAAACACTTTACAGAAAAAGGAATTCATCATCTTAAGACTTCTACATTTATGTAGTTTTAAAATGTTCAAAATACAACAGTATTGTCATTGTCTATAATATATGATGTTTTAATATTGCTCCAGAACAAATCTGTAATCTGTTTTATTTATCTTAAATAATGAACATTTCTGTCCCATAGATTGTCAAGAGTTGCTCTACCATATGAGCAGATTAATTCCTAAAGGTAAACTTGGAATGCTCACATTCTTCACATGGTTGTTGTTGTGTTGTTGTTGTTGTTGTTGTTTGGGGCAATGTGGCAGGCAGTAAAATCATACTGTAACTCCAAAGTTCATTACTTTTCTGACTAGGAAATGACGCGCTTTTTTATATCTTTATTCCTTTACAACAAACTGAAAAATGCACAAAAAATCAAACTTAAATAGTTAGAAAGAAAAAAATCCAAGTTAAACACATACTTTCAACCTGCAGTTGTTACTGATATTTGTTTGATTCATTCCCAATAATTAGAGGAAAAGTATATATTATGTCATAGCTATGATATTACTGCCACTTGTTGGGATGGGTGTGGTTGATTATTTCCTCTCACGAATTGTTGACTGATTGAGTATAGGTTCAACAATGTGGTACAAGTTTCACATGGTGGAAGTCTTACACGAGAAGATCCGGATCTTAATGTCTCCCACTATACCTAACTGTATAACATGATGTTGATTATAATATTGTTTCATTACTAACAATACTTCAGGAAATACAATGTCTTAAAAATATACGCTTTGTATATTGGCCAAGAACATGTATCAATGTTACATGTATATTTTATATGAGTATTTCAGCTCTCATATAAGTAGCAAATATAATACTTAATTATTATATAAGTTTATAGTTTATGGAATTAAAGCTTAAATGTTATAAATGCCATGGCAGCAAATAATGTCAGATCTTCGTGGTTATTTCACACTGCTTATGGCTAAGCATACTTTTATGAGCTTGACGCTATAGCCCATAAACGATTATTTCACGACAGAACAATGGCACGGCGGACCTATAATAGGAGACCCTGGAAAAGGCAGAACGAACCCCTTAATTAAATATATACAAGTTTATTTCCCAATGTCCAAACAGTGTAAGATGTATACAATAAAGACTAAAACACAATTCTTTAACATCAAGATGAAATTGTAAACTAATCTACATATCACATTATATTAAATTAACCTAAAATGTTAAAATAAAAAAGCATACAATTTCATTACAAAAATTGCAAACTGTTTAAATTCTTAGAATCTTAAATGGGTGGGGATTTTCGCTAATAGTGAGGGTTACAATATATTTATCATTTAAACCAGTTCTAAATTTTAATATTAAAATTAATCATTAAGAGTTTTTCTGAAATATTAAAACTAAGTTAACATTTTATTTCATTTACAAAGTCAAAATACAATAAATATGTACATACCTGGAAAAGGCAGAACGAACCCCTTAATTAAATATATACAAGTTTATTTCCCAATGTCCAAACAGTGTAAGATGCTTGGCCATTGGAAAGGGGGTTCTTTATACTGTAGCCTTTTCCTGGGGCTTGATTACTTAATTACTCTGTTAGACACTTATGGCTTTGTGCAGAGCTTCAGGGAGAGAAGTAGCAGCTTAAGGCTGACACCTAGTCATACTTATCAAGAGATAAAAGTCAAATGTTAAAGCCATAAACAATAGGTGATAAAATCTACTTAACACTGTAAAAGTGCCATAAAGTTTACAAGAAAATTAAGACTCAAATGTCTACAAAAAATGTACAAAATAATATATTTTTTGTTAAAAGTGATTAAAACTTAATTATTTTAAATTATAATCATCATATTTGTATTGTTCTCAAAATAAGGAACATTTTGATACCAAATATGATTTAATAAATGTTTAAAACTAAAATTTCAATATTTAATATGGAAAACTGAAAATATTCATTATTATGTAACTTCCAATATAGGAAAAATATGGATCATAATAATACTGGTTTTCATGTTTGAAGATGGACCAGGATAGCTGACATAAGAAATATTCATTGTTAATATATCAAGATATGTTATTACAAGAAATGCATATTTTATTGTCTTTATACAGAAACATTTCAGAAAATGTAACTACTAAAGTAAGAAAAACAATCCATCACAAGGCTTGAACTGGAGTAAAATTATCAAAGCTATGTTTCAGAAGAGGCAAAAGAACAGATGAGAAAAAAGAAAGAAGAATTCCTCCAGCAGCAACAACAACAGCAACAACAACAACCATCTCCAGTTATCCCGGCCAGTCAACATCAGTATCAGAACCCATTTGATCATCATGTATACTCAGGTAAGCTGGGTGTACAATATCTGGCATTAATAGTAAAATGAACACGTAAACACTGGTTCCATTCCATTAAAATTTACACATGTTGGAGCTGGCACGTTGGAATTCCGTCAATAGGTTTTGCACTACTAGATAATCTCCAGTAATAACCACCTCCTCCTCCTTTTCTCTTGTCTGCATCATTTAATTAGTTTTTGCAAACAAAGCAATTCATTTTATCATTCATAGTATTTTTATTACATTATAGTTATTGCACCAATTTTTGTGACAACATATAGCTGTGCTTGGTAACACCCAATATAAAAGATGTTTGACTCCACCAGTGTGTGTGTTCTTGTGTTTTCATGGTTATTATTAAAAATAAATGATTCTGAAATATTGTGTCTTACAAAATTGTCAGGGTGTGCCAGTTTAAAAGAACATGAACAGTATAGAAGACTAGGCTGTTGGATGTTCATTGTTGTTATGGCTGCAGAAGATTAGCTGGATGACATTCCTAGGTTATAAAGTCTTGCACCTAACTTCAGCTGCTGTAACATATTCTTCTTTCCAGGTTCCCCATCACCAAAGTTTTCCCCAAAAGTGGTTCATGCACCAGGACATTGGCCAGGGGACCCTCAGCTTTCTGGATACACGGGCAGTGAATCAGACTACCGCACTTCTGACAGAAATACACTCTCTAGTACACAGCCTGATGTCACATTGCAAACACCTGAATATAAAGGTAGTACTAAGTATGGACCAGGAATGTTTGCTCATTTCCTTAATCAGAAATGAGAAATGGTCCTTTAAAGACTTTGGAAAATGTGTTCATAGTTTTTCTGCTACAAAACTGTGATTTGATACCTTATACTACAATTCTAGGAATAAGAAAGAACTGTTCTTTCTTTGAGAAACAATGATATTGTTGAAATTGTCACAAAAGTTATTGTAGGTTGTTCCTTATGAAGAGTTACAGCTTCAAGTTCAGCTATTGTGTTCTAATATTGTTCAAACTGTTGTAAATTAATGTGTATACTTTGTTATTTAATCTGCTATTTATCTCAGATTTGTGATACAAAACAAAATCCAATCCATTTTTAGCTCGACTATTCGAAGAATATGTCGAGCTATTGTACTCACTTGGGCGTCGGCGTCGCCGTCGCCGTCGGCGTCCCGCTTTGGTTAAAGTTTACGTGCAACCTACCTATATCTTAAAAACTACTATAGCTACAGCTTTTAAACTTGGCACACTTGTTCATCATCATGTCCCGAGTGTGTTTGCCAAGAACCATAACTCTAACTTTCATTTTGATCAAATTATGGCCCTTTTTTGACTTAAAATTTCAGGTTAAAGTTTGCGTGCAAGCTACTGTACAAACTCATAACTTCAATACTACCTATACTACAGCTTTAAAACTTGGCACACTTGTTCATCATCATGTCCCGTGTGTGTATGCCAAGAACCATAACTCTAACTTTCATTTTGATCAAATTATGGCCCTTTTTCGACTTAGAAAGAATTTCAGGTTAAAGTTTGCATGCAAGCTACTGTACAAACCCATAACTTCAATACTACTTATACTACAGCTTTGAAACTTTCAACACTTGTAAATCATCATATCCCAAGTGTGTATGCCAAGAACCATAACTCTAACTTTCATTTTTATCAAATTATGCCCCTTTTTCGACTTAGAATTTCAGGTTAAAGTTTGCGTGCAAGCTACTGTACAAACTCATAACATCAATACTACTTATACTACAGCTTTGAAACTTTCAACACTTGTTAATCATTATATCCCAAGTGTGTATGCCAAGAACCTTAACTCTAACTTTCATTTTTATCAATCATGCCCCTTTTTCGACTTAGAATTTCAGGTTAAAGTTTGCGTGCAAGCTACTGTACAAACCCATAACTTCCATACTACTCATACTACAGCTTTGAAACTTTCAACACTTCTTCATCATCATAATTCAAGTTTGTCTGCCAAGAACCATAACTCTAATTTTCATCTTGTACAAATTATGGCCCTTTTTCGACTGAGAATTTCAGGTTAAAGTTTGCGTGCAAGGTAGTTACTTAAATACTTCTTGTACTATAGCTTTGAAATTTAAGACACTTGTTTACCATCATGACCCTGACTATGTGTGCCAAGAACCATAACTCTTTCTTTCATTTTTAATCAAATAATGGCCCTTTTTCGACTTAGAATTTCAGGTTAAAGTTTGCGTGCAAGATAGTTACTTTCATACTTCTCGTACTACAGCTTTGAAACTTAAGACACTTGTTTACCATTATGACCCTGACTATGTATGCCAAGAACCATAACTCTTTCTTTCATTTTTAATCAAATTATGCCCCTTTTTTGACTTAGAATTTCAGGTTAAAGTTTGGGTGCAAGCTAGTTACTTTCATACTTCTTTACTATAGCTTTGAAACTTATTCATCATCATGACCCTGACTATGTATGCCAAGAACCATAACTCTTTGATTTTTTTCAAATTACTGCCCTTTTTAGACTTAAAAATTAAGGTTTAAAACTTTGTATACCTTTATTTTATCTTACATCAGGTTTATTTTCAAAGGCCCATAACTCATCCTTGCTTTTTTATATTTGATTTTTTGCCCTTTTCACTTGAAATTAGAATTAAGACTTATAAATAATTCTTAAAGGTTCAATGTTAGTGTTTTTCATATGTAATGCTATAGAAAATGTTTAAAACAGATGTACTTAACATACTTTGGTTGAAAGTGTTGAGTAATTGTGGGGTGGGTGGGGGCATAGACTATACTATACTATACTATACTATACTATACTATACTATACTATGCTATGCTATGCTATGCTATGCTATGCTATGCTATGCTATGCTATGCTATACCATACCATACCATACCATACCATACCATACCATACCATACCATACCATACTATACTATACTATACTATTACTATATTATTACTATACTATACTATACTATTACTTGACTATTACTATACTTTTACTATACTTTTACTATACTATTACTATACTATACTATACTATACTATACTATACTATACTATACTATACTATACTATACTATACTATACTATACTATACTACACTACACTACACTACACTACACTACACTACACTACACTACACTACACTACACTACACTACACTACACTACACTACACTACACTACACTACACTACACTACACTACACTACACTACACTACACTACACTACACTACACTACACTACACTACACTACACTACACTACACTACACTACACTACACTACACTACACTACACTACACTACACTACACTACACTACACTACACTATTACTATTACTATTACTATTACTATTACTATTACTATACTATTACTATACTATTACTATACTATACTATAATATTACTATACTATTACTATACTATTACTAAAATACTACTATACTATACTATACTATTACTATTACTGTACTGTACTGTACTGTACTGTACTGTTACTATTACTATACTGTACTGTACTGTACTGTACTATTACTATTACTATACTATTACTATTACTATTACTATACTTTTACTATACTTTTACTATACTTTTACTATACTTTTACTATACTTTTACTATACTATTACAACACCAGCAACACCAACACCACCACCAACAACATGAACACCACCACCAACAACAACATCAACAACAACACCAACAACCAACACCACCACCACCACCACCAGCAACAACACTACCACCACCAACAACAACACCAACAATGACAACACCAGCAACCAGCATACCATACTGTACTACACCAAGCCACACCACTATAGGTGGGAAAAGATAGTGGGTTGATGGGTGTGGGATCAGGGGTGTATGGGCTGGGTTGTCTTAACCCAAAAAAATCTACAAGAATAAATTAAGTGTAATTTATTGATTTCCTAACTTGGATTAAGAAACTTTTGTTCATGTGTGTTTGTTGGAGGCGTCATAAACTCCTGAATCTCTCCCCAGTTTAAATGAAGCCCAGTTATAATGTGCTTAATAATTCTGACTTTTCGAATAGTCGAGCTTGCAGTCGTTTCCGACTGGCTCTTGTTGGAAATCAGTATGATTTGTGTAAAACAGATTTATTTTGCAGTGTTTTTTTTATATTTATGAAACAATGTTAGCCAGTATTTATATGTTTATTACAACATTATGATCCGTACATATCTAGGACGAGAGTTTAAACTTGCAACACCCAGGAGGACGGACAGTTTGCTCAGTGACTCTCTAAGTAGCACAGGACATGTACATTCTCCGCTCGGGTCCCCACAAGTCATACGGTCATCTTTGGGCTCCCCACAGTTGATACACTCCCCACTGGGGTCCCCTCAACTTATACATTCCCCACGGGAGATCTCAAGAAGTCCACTTGAAAAGCTCAACAGTCCCTTACGTAATCCCAGGGATGAGATGAAAGTAAGAGTGTTGACTCATAGAGGAAGTGTGTCCTCAGATTCTGAGTAAGTTAAAAAGATGATCATCGGTTACACTATCTCTGAAATGCAGTATCTTCACATCCACAGTATTCCTGACTGAATCCTGCTTTATTGTTTAATAAAACTTTTACTTTGGTTTGATAACTAAATTACTAATGCATGTTTCACTTGGTTTGTTTTAAAGTTTATTTAATTTTATCATTCTTGTATGTTTCACCTAATGGTAATTTAATGTTGTCTCACCTTTTCCTACCTGTTACAGTTAAAATGGCATAGATTTTACTTTGATTGCATAACATTGTTCATTAATGAATTGATTAGAAGTTCAGTGATAGGGTCTGCATGCTCACAGTGTTGTGTGTTTTGGGAGGCTTGGTTTTGGGATGATTGGACAGAATAGCTTAAGTGATTTAGGGACAGTCAGAGTATGTGAGACTTGATCATTATAAACTTGGTTCAGTGGAAACTAAAATGTAATATTATTTATTTTTAACCCTTTCCTGCATAGACACACCTTTATTGTGTGAGCTAACAGTGTAGATCCAGATCAGCCGGCAAATCCGTGCCATCTGATCAGGATCTGCACTATTTGCTTTTTGATTCATTAGGTTATTTCTGACCAAAATGCGACCAGTGCAGATCCTGATCAGACAGCATGGATGTGCTGGCTGATCTGGATCTAAACTGGTCGCACATGCATAAAAATGTGCATTAATAGAGGAAAAAGTTAATAATATTTCTTTAGCCTTTCCAAGTATTTGTAAAAATTAGAGAAGATAGCTACACAGCTGGGTTCCTTGGTAAACATTAAGTGTTCAGAAAGCTGTTTAGGTATCAACTTTTCAATTTAGATCTATAATTGTATGTTAAAAAAAACTGGCCAAGTAAATGGCCAGATAAGATTCATGAAAGACTATTTATAATGTCATAGGGGAGTGGGCTTAACTGATCATCAGTTTATACTATAATGAATAATCACAGTGAAATACCCCAAACTGAATTGAAATTGAATATTTCAGTGTTTCGTTTGGCATACTGAACCAAGTTTGATCACTCTCTCTTGTTAATGTTCAAATGCAAGCTGGAAAATATTTATAATATGGCAAAACATTTCAAATCTCTCTGCACAAGCATGCTGCATCAAATTGCTGTTCTGTTGGGATGGGAAAATCTAGCTTTCATTATTGGTTTGATTTATTATGTCTTTTGTGTTTGGTTTTGCATGTTGTTTATTTTGGTTTGCTTTTTTCTAACTTTACAGATGCAGTCATGAAACTTGTGTGTGATGAGGTCAGCATGGAGTTCAAACATTCTAAATACTGTGCTAAGCCTGGTGCATTTTGTTATACTGTTATTACAGAAGCTAAAGTGTGATATAACAGATTTAGTATTATATACTACATGTATTGTGAAGGGGATTTCTCAGACCTAGGTCCAGAAACTGACTGACGACTTGGCCTAAGATCATAAAACTAAATCTGTAAACCAGTCTAATAGCTCAAGCATCTGTTTGGCTGAATGGTGACTGGTCACCATTCAGCCAATCAGATGCTTGAGATCTGAGACTGGTCTCCCGGCTGAGTGTATGACCTTGGGCCCTTGTTGATTATTTACATTGACCATGTCCCTAGACTATGACTTTGTCCCAAGACATGTAGACTGTCTTGAAACCAAACCAAATGGTGATTGTCCCAAGATCATTATGTCTGTACTGTGCAGATATGTGCCTGTATTGTTTAATGTGTTACCAAAGATTTGTGACTGTACTTGTATGTGTGTCTTTGACACTGAATCATCGACAGTTTCTGTTGCATTGATTCAAAGTGAAAAAAGTGGTTTTACTGATGTAGCAGTGCAGCTTAGAGGATCTGGAACAGTTTTGGAAGTTAACAGAAGTGAAAACATGTACAATAACTGTTGTTCAGTAATTTGACATGGTATTAAGTACACAGCTCATACATGTATCATATCATATTCTAGTAATGGAATCCATATCTCATGTGAATGAAGTGAAAGTATGTGGACTTGCTCTGGTTGTACCACTTGATGTTTTCTGGTACTGCTGTTAGATTGTGTCAAGGTTGTGAACAGTAGGTCAATTTTTAGATCAAATCTTTTTATGCCCCCACAAAGTGGGAGGCATATAGAGATGCACTCGTCCATAGGTACATCTGTACATCCACAAATCTTGTGGCATCAACTCCTCCTAAACTATCGGGCGGATTTCTTTCTAACTTGCACAGATGTTTAAGCAGGATGAGTAGATGATCGTGAAGAAAGGATTTTTTCCTGTGACCATTTTTACCAGAGTTATGGCCCTTTGTTATAACAAATTTTGTTGCAGCAGTGGGGGCATCAGTGTCTGAGGACACATTCTAGTTTTATTTTGCATCTCTTCTACTTAAGATAGGCATAATAATTATAATTTGTCTATTTTCCTTTACAACACATAGATTGTATTTTGTATTTGATGTTTAAGTTGTGACTTTTTTTCTGATCTCAGTTTTATATAAGTTCATTTAGATTATATTGTATTTACAATTTCTTTGTGCTATCATGCTAACATTTGATTACATTTTCTATAAATATTATTGAAAATGGAATCAGTTACAGGGTCAGCAGTAACGCTACTTTCAGATTACTGTTTATTCAAATAAGCTTTGAAATATTTCAGAACAGAAAATTTCAAGCAAAAAGCATTAGATTAGTAGATATCTTACCTTAACTTGAAAGACTTTATGGGACTTTTTTTTCTTTGTATGTTTTAAAGATTAAGGTTAGAGCTCCAGTTTAAAATCAAAGTGAAGGAAAGATTTTATGTCTCATGCTTGATTAGCTGATTGTATGACTGGTATAATTAATTTGTGGACAGCAATGCTCAAAGAGCAGCTATGTAAAGTATATTCATGTGCATTGCAGAAGATCAAATCCATGATTATAAGACTGAGATGGCAACCAGTTTTAAATCAAAAGCATCTGAATGGCTGATGTGGAGAGATGTGCTTGGGGTGTACATATGATCAAACCGGATGCTTAAGAGTGGTCTTCATTGTCAGTTTTGTACTCTTGGGTTAATATGCTCTTACTTCCAAATCAACATTAGCCATAAGGGTTTTATTTCATCTCAAGCTCCAAACACTGAATACTCTGTGCATAAAATTCATTCCACATTATATTATTCATTTCATTTCCATATAACATTCCATTTGTGTTAAGTTTATGTTTTCAGAGTGCCATAGACTTCAGTTTCCATTAGGATAAGAAATAATACAGTCTTGATAAAATATAGAGTTTCTGTAAAAAAAAATAAAGCTTCTAATAATATAACTACCTTTTATAAAAAAATTTACAAAACTAATATATTTTAATCAGATAACTGCTTGAATTCAACTAAGATTTACTTGTGAATGATATTTTTCAATTGCAATAAATAAAAATAACAAGGTATAAATTGGAAAATTATTTCATTTTCCAGGAGAATTCTGCCACTGTTAAAAAACCATTATAAAATAGATAAAAGACAACATACATATCTCTCTAGACACTGAACTCACTCTAACAGGAAATGGGTTCATCTATCTATTTTATGTTGAACATTTTATATGCCATGTTAATTAAATTCATGATTTTGTATGTAATGACAGGTTTGATTTCAAGTAGTTCTGTAATGATGCCTAAATTTAAAGGCAGTATCCATTTTGTAACCACACTACAAACTTTTTGGCTTTCGTGAACAACATTGCTTTATGTCTATTCCTTAACAGTTGCTAAATTTACTTTAAAAGTAATAAACTGTTGTGTTCTTGTGCTTGTAACTATAATGATGATGTACATAATTATATAATATACCTTCATACATTGTTTTGTTAGCATTTAAATGCATTTGTGTAAATATTTATTGAAATTGTATCTATAGATGTAATTATTTATTATATGTTGACAAAATGAATATTCCAAAACATTTTGGCACCAATGAAATTGTTTGTATGATTAAGATAAATTCCTATTTGGAAATAAAACCAATTTACATTGATGGATTTTGTTGTTTAATTATAATTAATACTTATTTACTGCTGATATTAAACATTTGATTACCTTGGCCAACATAATTCCACCAATTTTGAACAGCGGATAAGGTTGAACTTGAAATCAAGCTATACTTTAAAAACGTAGTACCCCTACCCACCGATTTTCATGTTCTCAGACCAGGTCTATACGCAATCCTTCAATGAAACATACTTAATATATTGAAAACTGTGATGTAACTTTTGTGTATATAATATTGCAGCTTGGTCAGCTTTGAGATGGTATTTAGATAGTTTACTTACAAAACCCTTTTTTATGCCCCCGAAGGGAGGCATATAGTAATCGCACTGTCCGTCCGTCCGTCTGTCTTTCCGTCTGTCCGAAATAATCTTGTCCTCGCTTCTCCTCATAAACCGCTTGAGGGATTTCTTTGAAACTTCACAGGAATGTTTGTCACCAAGCCTAGTTGTGCATATCGTCAGGAATTTCTGCTCGGATTATTTTTGGCTGAGTTATGGCCCTTTTAAGCAAAATCTTGTCCTCGCTTCTTCTCCCAAACCGCTTGAGGGATTTCATTGAAACTTCACAGGAATGTTTGTCACCAATTGTAGATGTGCATATCCGAAGGAATTTCTGATCGGATTATTTTTGGCGGAGTTATGGACCTTTTTACCTAACCCTAACCCTAAACCCAAACCCTAAACCCTAACCCTAACGTAAACTGAAACCGCTTGAGGGATTTCATTGAAACTTCACAGGAGTGTTTGTCACCAAGACATATTGTGCATATCCAAAGGAATTTCTGATCGGATTATTTTTGGCTGAGTTATGGGCCTTTTTACCTAACTCTAACCCTAAACCCTAACCCTAAGGTAAATTTTGTTAACGCAGTAGAGGTTACATTTTTTGTCAGATTGTCATGAATTTGGTCAGGATGTTTGTCCCAATGATTTCTCGGACGAGTTCCAATATGGGTCATCAGGGTCCAAAAACTAGGTCACTGTTACTAAAAATAGAATTTTCTTGTTAACACTCTAGCGGTCACATTTTTGTTCTGATTGTCATGAAACTTGGTCAGGATGTTTGTCCAAATGATTTGTCAGAAGAATTGGAATACGGGTCATCTACGTCCAAAAACTAGGTCACTGTTACTTAAAATAGAATTTTCTTGTTAACACTCTAGCGGTCACATTTTTGCTCCGATTGTCATGAAACTTGGTCAGGATGTTTGTCCCAATGAATTCTAGGACGAGTTCAATAAGGGTCATCTGGGTCCAAAAACTAGGTCACTGTTACTATAAATAGAATTTTCTTGTTAACACTCTAGCAGTCACATTTTTGCTCCAATTATCATGAAACTTGGTCAGGATATTTGTCCCAATTATTTCTAGGCCGAGTTTGAATATGGGTCATCTGGGTCCAAAAACTAGGTCACTGTTACTATAAATAGAATTTTCTTGTTAACACTGTAGCAGTCACATTTTTGCTCCAGTTATTATGAAACTTGGTCAGGATGTTTGTCCCAATGATTTCAGGATGAGTTTGAATATGGATCATCTGGGTCCAAAAACTAGGTCACTGTAACTAAAAATAGAATTTTCTTGTTAACACTCTAGCGGTCACATTTTTTGATCTGATTGTCATGACACTTGGTCAGGATGTTTGTCCCTATGATTTCTGGGACAATTTTGAATATGGGTCGTCTGGGTCCAAAAACTAGGTCACTGTTACTAAAAATACAATTTTCTTGTTAACACTCTAGAGGTCACATTTTTGCTCCGATTGTCATGAAACTTGGTCAGGATGTTTGTCCCAATGATTTCTCAGACAAGTTCGAATAGGGGTCATCTGGGTCCAAAAACTAGGTCACTGTTACTAAAAATAGAATTTTGTTGTTTACACTATAGTGGTCACACTTTACTCTGATTATCAGATTGTAAAGAAACTTGGTCAGGACATATGTCCCAGTTATTAATTGGACGAGTTTGAATATGGGTCACCTGGGGTCAAAAACTACGTCACTGTTACTATAAATAGAAAAATCTTGTCCAGGCTGTAAATTTGTTATTTCTCATTGGATTTTAAAATAACTTGGCTCAAATGTTTACCATGACAAGGTGTACTTTCGCGTACAGTACCCATGCCTGTTGGTCCAAGGTCAAGGTCACCTTTACAAAAAATAACATTTTCTTGTCTGGGCTGTTAATTCCTAATGAATGAAGTGATTTCAAAATAACTTTACATAAATGTTCACCATGACAAAGGCATGTGTTGCTTACAATACCCATGCCGGTAGGTCAAAGGTCAAGGTCACTGTTACGAAAAATAGCATTTTCTTTTCCAAGCTGTAGATTTGTTGTTTCTTATTGGATTTTAAAATAACTTGGTGTAAATGTTCACCATATGGAGACGTTGGGTCTTGTACAACACAACTTTGTTGTACTCTGGTGAGTGATAAAGGGCCATCATGGCCCTCTGGTTCATATTACCCACATCACATGTAGTAAGGTTCATAACTCTAATAATAATTTTCCAGGATAATTTCCCCAATAATCTTCGAATTTTCTAAAAAAAAAATGTCATATTTAACTTTATTTAACTATATATTTACTACAGACTTAAAACATATGATCCTTTCATCTTTCACATTATATGCATGCAGTATGCTTTGTCTTCCACAAGCATATTTTTCATTACATATGTTTATTTATTACATATGTATACCTATTCGATTTCAAAGCTGCATTTCGGGGGCATATGTCAATTTCAAGTGACAGCTCTTGTTTTTAAATAAAACTTAGAGAAAAGCGTAGGGGTTACCATGTAAATATCTTACCAATCGTAACTATTGTTCTGGAATTGTTGCAATGTAAATGGATGTGTAGGAATGATGATTCTTCGTCTACCTTACCTGCTACACTGCTTTTACTCTATTGGGCCAGAGAAAAAATATTTAAGATTCTCATCCCCGCCCGCCCCTGTCCAAAACCACCCGCCCCAAAAATAATTATTGGTAAAAAAAATCGAAACATATTCTGTTCCGTACATAACGGATTTAAGACCATCCCGAAATACCTTCTTAAGGTATTTCGTTAATAAAAAATAAACATTAAAAGTGCCCACCCGCCCCTTTTTTTCCCCCAAAATCCGGATGAGAATCTAATAATTTATTTTCTTTGGCCTTATAAAGAAAATAATATGAATATCACATTATATATACAAAATCAGAAATAATTAAAATGAGATCAACGGTTTAATTAAACAATAGGACGATACAAACATTTAACTTAAATAAATACATAATAACATCCCGGCATTATAACAGATAGTTCACAGTCATTCAATATGACTATACATGCATTTAATTTGGAATAAATAAAATTTGATGTCCACTTTATTTAACAGCCCACAAAGTAGACTTTATGCTCAACATGTCATGCAAGTCAAATAAACTTGAAAAGCAGTTTTCTATATGATCAACGTCGATCAAATGCCCACACTATACCACTCGCTGCCTGACCTGTCTTGGAGCTTGAGGGTCCTGTAAGAGATAATGTAAATTGTAAATAACCTTAAAAAATGAGATCCCACACGAATTGTACCCATACCCGTGCTAATAGTATTATTTTTATGATATAAAATTCATTCGAAATGACTTAACTTCCTTTCACTATATTTTATACGATATTAATAACCAATATTTGCTAAGACATTTTGCACCGAATTTACATAAAAAGCAAACAGGTTAGGGTTCATCGTCATTATATTAGATATTTATTTTACTCGAAAATGAAACTATCTTTAAAACTGGGAGTTGCCTGAAATCGGCTTCGGGTCGCGATACATTGCGGAAAAATCAATTTAGGTGGTACTCGAACTAGGTGAGCCTAAAAAATAAACTAACCATTTCCGCCTGCAGTTGATCGTTTCATATCTTCAAATTTCTTAAGCTGGATTTTCTGGCTTTCCGTTAGTTTCATTTTATCGACTGGCGTTGCTGAAATGTCCGGGGTTTTGTCCCTTCCCAGCAAAGCGACGTTCTGTCCACCGGAAGTACCAGCTGAACCAGAAAGAGGCTTCCGATCATGTCGTCTGCCTTTGGAAGTGGAAGGACCGGGAAGATCAGTCGACCTTGCAGAGAAATTATAACAAAAAATGAATTTAATTCTATGAAAAAAAAATTGGTAAACACTGTACCTGGAGTGTTTTTGCTTGACAATCCGACACAATGTAGACATATTGGAGATTTTTACAGATTTCATAGTTCTACTAATATGTGCAAGAAAAAAAACCTAGCCGTTCGAACTGAAGTACATTGGGCTTTCATACATTTGGGCGTTCTAACGAAACGATACCTAGCATGTAGATATGTAGATACTTCTGTTCTCTCTTGTTCTTTTAGCTAAGTAAACAAGAGCTGTCAGAGGAGACAGCATGCTCGACTATTCGAATCATTTGAAACAAATGCAATTTGAAGATTAAAACAATAACAACTATGGCCATACATTCATGTGCAATCAGGAAAAATATTTACAAGTGAATGGTACGGGAGAAATTCTTTTCAAATAACAGAAATAATTCCTAAATGTACCATAAATATTAAACTGAATAGGGGAATAACTATGAAATATTTCTGAATTTGTTAGAAAACTTGTTAGTAATTTTTTATTAGAGACATTTACTTTTAGTCAAATATCAATCACTTCAGTAGTGTTACAGAAAAAGAACTGAAATGAAAATATAATGGTAGTTTGAAGTTGATACCTTAAGTATTTGCAAAGTTATCGATGAAGTGCACTTAAGTGAAAATATAAGTGAAACTAGAAATGTGTCCATAGGACACGGATGCCCCGCTATGCATCATTTTCAGACACTCAAGTGCAATGATGGGAATAATACGCGATACACTGCCCTTTCATGGTGAACATTTGTGTCAAGTTTTTTTGAAATCCCTCCATTTATAATGAAGTTACAGCCTGGACAAGAAAATTCTATTTTTGGTAACAGTGACCTTGACCTTGGACCTTCAGGCTTGGGTATTGTGCGGACACACTGCCTTTTCATGAACATTTGTGCAAAGTTATTTTAAAATCCCTCCATTTATTACAAAGTAACAGCCAGGACAAGATAATTCTATTTTTAGTAACAGTGACCTTGACCTTTGACCTACAGGCATGGGCATGGTACGTGACACACCGCCCTGTCATGGTGAACATTTGTGTCAAATTATTTTGAAATCCTTCCATTCATAACAAAGTTACAGCCTGGACAAGAAAATTCTATTTTTAGTAACAGTGACCTTGACCTTGGATCTACAGGCATGGGTATTGTGCGGACACACCGCCTTGTCATGGTGAACATTTGTGCCAAGATATTTTGAAATCCCTCCATTCATAACAAAGTAACAGCCTAGACAAGAAAATTCTATTTTTAGCAACAGTGACCTTGACCATTGACATACAGGCTTGGGCATGTACGTGACACACCGTCTTGATATGGTGAACAATTATACCAAGTTATTTAAAAACCCAATAAGAAATAACAAAGTTACAGAGCGGACACGATTTTGCAAGAAAATTCTATTTTTAGTAACAGTGACCTTGACTTTGGACCTACAGGCATGGGTATTGTACGCGACACACCGCCTTGTCATGGTGAACATTTGTGCCAAGTTATTTTGAAATCCCTCCATTCATAACGAAGTTAAGGGCCGACTGTATATTTTGCTTAACACAAAATGTAAGCAAAAAAGGGGCATAATTTGAAAAATATTGGAAGAAGGGTTATGGGTCTTGTTGGTTATGATGTAGATTTTGATGGTGAAAATATATTTCAAGTTTCAAGGCAATATCTCAATTAGTTTTAAAGTTAGAGGCAAAATGCATATTTTGCTTGACACAAAATATAAGAAAAAAGGGGCATAACTTGAAATATATTGACAGCAGAGTTATGGGTCTTGTTGGTAATGATGTAGAATTTGATGGTGAATATATATTCCAAGTTTCAAGTTGATATCTCAAGTAGTTTATAAGTTATGGACCAAAGTGCATATTTTCCTTAACGCAAAATTTAAGTGAAAAAGGGGCATAACTTGAAAAATATTGGAAGCAGAGTTATGGGTCTTGTTGGTAATGATGTAGAATTTGATGGTGAATATATATTCCAAGTTTCCAGTTGATATCATAAGTAGTTTTCAAGTAATGGACCAAAGTGCATTTTTTGTTTAACGGACGCCGACGCCGACACCGGGGCGAGTAGGATAGCTCCCCTATTCTTCGAATAGTCGAGCTAAAAACTGACGACTGAATGAAATAGAATTTATAGTTATCTATTATTCTTGTTCTCGTACTCTCCTTGGTATCTATTCGTGAGCGGAAGAAAACCAATAGTTGATGCACATTGGAGACTAAATCGTATACACCCCTCCCGAACTAGGGGACAACAATTCTTCATCCACCACATTGTTGTAGCAATCCAGTGTCGCTACATACATTACACATATATGTTATTTGAAATTTTGGAAGAAATTATTGCGTTCATTATACAAGAAATTGCTAAATGGACACATTGTTTTCAAAATGAATTTGTTGTTGCCATTTCTAAAGGTATGTAAAGAGTACGTCTCTTTTTAACGGTTATGGAGTTAATTTGCATCCACTTTAACACCATTGTCGGGCGGCATTAAGATAAAACAAGGATTAAAAAAAACAGCATGTGATGTGATTGGTAATTTAATAAGAACTCCTTTTTCCGACGGTCTGTTCTGTGTAACGTTATAATGAAATAGAACTATTTCCACAAAATAGAAATATTACCATATTGTCTGGTATATTATAAACATGTATTAAACACCGGCAATGCTGAAGAGCTGCTGTTCATAAAAAGTAACCTGGTGTTTACTCCAAAGCTGTACATGTTCCACAAAACAGAGAAGACCTAGCATGCATGTACATATGGTAGCCTTAACCTAAAGACCTTTAATACTTACAGTAGAGAATGCGAGGCTGTTGGTTGGTCATCTAGACCTAACAGAGCGTTCCTCGCCCTCATGTACTCCAGGTCCCTGTTCTCTGCCAGAACTATCTCTTTCTTTGTTTTCTTCACCTTTTTTCGTTCACCCGGTCTTAGACAACCGCATAAACGCCATCTGAAACAGATTAATTGAGAACTCGAATAAGTTTTTCTGAAGAGTTGGGAGGGTTGCCCCTCATCATATAATGAATGAATTTGTTACAAAGAACTATACAAATGTGTAAAAGCTGTCAAATGAAAAGTTGACTTTAGTGCAAAGAACTTAAATATCAACGTGAGTTTGCGTTTACCCTGAAAGGACTATAGCACTATAAAATTCAAGCAAAAACTGCTTTATTTCAATGCCATTATACAGTAAAATGATACACTTAGTGCATTCCCGTAAGTGTTGAATTTCAATATGAAATACAAATAACCTTCTCTTTTTCTTTTTCGTCAACGTGTCCTCGATTTTCCTTCTCTCTATGTCGTAGCAGCATCGTAACACGATGATGACAACACAGCACGTGACGAGCATACACGTCGCTAGTCCCGCCACCGATAACAACGTTAACGCTGACGTCGTGCACAGAAAACATTCCTTCACTTCCTCGTACACAATAATTATCGGTTCTTCCGTGTAAGTTATCGTTAACGTCTCTGTAAACGAAAGCGACGGGGAACCTCGATCTGTGACCAATATTGTCACGTAAAACGACGTGTTGTAGTCCATTGCAAAAGCAGTATGTATTGAAACGTTGCCGTAAGCATCCACTTGAAAATATGTCTTTGAATAGCCACTGCTGACGCCAATGATTGCATAATCCAGAACGGCGTTGTCGTTGCTGTCAGCGTCCGTACAGTCTAAGTTAACGATTGTATCGTTGACCACCTGATTGTATTTGAGTTTGAAGCTGGTAGTGGACGGACTACACACCGGGTAGTTGTCATTGATATCCTGGATGATTATAGTGAGAACTTTATCGTCGGACAGACCCGCGGAATCATAACAGCGAATTGTAAGATTAACTTCGTTTGCCAAGTTCACATCATCATAATCAAAATCTTCAGCAAACGAAAGTTGGGCTGTGCTATTGTTGATGGCAAAATAGCTGGAGAGTGAACTTAAAAGTATGGTGTACGAAGGCGATGTGCCGTCCGGGTCCGTACACAGAGCATCCGGTATGCCAATTACGTGTGTTTTCTGAAAGACAAAGTGACCATATTGTAATTATATATGAAGTTCTTTTGAAACAAAAATCTTCTCATTTTATAAACATATTAGCCAGGATGGACTTTTAAGAGGAATCTTAAATAACAGCCTGGCTAGAAGACATATCCACGGACTTAAAAAAAGTATATTCTGTTAAATAGACACTATATTTGGGTGTTCCGTTGATCACTTGTATCGACTTCGGGTACTTGGTCAGAATTAAAAATCAAAGTAAAAGAGGCATAACTCCTTCAAATGAGACATTGACCGAAATATTTTGTTATCATCATCCCCCCCCCCACACACACACACACGCACACACACACACACAACACCACCACCACCCCTTTGTCGTAAGCAGTATAATATGAAACTTTGATCAAGAAATATTTAGATATGACAATGTTATAGCCAACGTCAAGTTTTCTTCAAATGCTTCAAATGTGACCTTGACTTTCATGGTAAAGATTTTGGCATCATCAAGACCCTGGTGTTTCAAAGAAACATTGAATCTACATGATATAATATGTAAAGGCGTTGGATATCTCCATGCCCTGTTACTACTACTAACGTTTGCTTCGTCGATGTAGATGGTAGAAGGCGTGGCGTTGAATGTCGGTCGCTCCTGGACGTCACTGACTTTGATAATCAATGTGAAGTTCTGATTGTTCGGTACAAGATAATCCTCGATCGTCACGTTTAACACGTACTGTGATTGCGTCTCATAATCTAGAACTTTGCCGCCAATTAGATAAACCTCACCCGCTGTAAACATGAGAAAAAACTGATATTTTACAATATCGTTATAAACCAAACCACACCACCTCCGCGCGAAGACCACAATTCATCATGCTGGTGAGTTTTGGTTGTGTAGTCTCCTGAGGTACCAATACCAACACTATGGCAGGGAATGGTGGTGATCGCTGGTATTTTCCGACAGAACTTACAATAGATAGTTTAAGAAACAAACATTTCTTACACGGTCTGCTCATTCTGCGATCAAATTTATAAGAATCTCTCCTTATCTAAGTTAGCTAATAAGTTTAAACTAGTAATTACTTATTGAAGAAAAAATCGGTTGTAACCAAGATACCCGAAACAGTCATTGTATATCACTACATTCTGATGATATTCCCAAGATAAAGGCAAGTCAAATCCGGCAGCTTCCTTCCTACAATTCCAATTTCTTTTCTTGGGATTTGTTTTTCTGGTTTAAATATTATTTTTGAGACAGAATGGCGCCCCCCTTCCCCAAAAACAAAATACGCTTACTTGAAGGCACAAGATCAAAGTATGTAGATACACCGGGATCTTGATAAATGTCTTTCATCGTGATAGCATCATCTTCCGAGTCGAGATAAGCGATCTGGTACACACGTAGACGTCCTACCGTCGTGATCTCAGGTAGTGTGAGCTCGGCTGTCAAGTTGGACAGAACGAATTGTGGAGCCGTGTTCCGATCTGTGAGGAAAATAGTGAGAGAAATTTTGGGTATAACTGATTATGAATAAGCAGACAGGCATATAATGTATGTGTATATAACCAATAATTTTTATTATGGCAGATATGGGCAATTTTAATTTGTATCAGCGATCAACACCCGTCAAGAGAGCGCGGCGGTATCAAACTGGCACAACATTTTGCTGATAAAACATATTTAAATTAACTTATATGTCACGTGAGAGTCCAGTTACTGATAACGTACGATATATGTAAAAAAGTTTTACCACAGTTCAACATTTCAAAGCGAAATACATTTGCTGGAAGAAAGCCTTCGTCTCATCATTAATGTAGTTCAATTGCAACTAGTTTTGTAGCTTTGTAGTTTTGTTATTTTTGTAATTTGTATTTGTAACCATATTATACTGTTTATCTTTGTCAAATGTCTATGTGCATGTACATACTTTGAGGACCTTATTGAAAATTGACATTGTGAAATAAGTCACCCTCGTAAAATAAAGTCATGGTCGATGGATAACTACAACGTAGGCGTGTCTGCATAGGCGCTGTTTTCAATTTTAAAACCGATAAAATATTTATTGTTTTTGACAAACTATAATTTTCTGTATATGATGTTTTGATATCTGAATCATTTCAATAAAAAGTCAGTTTTGATATACGAAAAAATATTTTTGTAAAATAATCAACTGCAAATAGTAAATTGGCGCACGACACGACTATATTGTGACATTGCTTGTTTTTACCGAGACAGTCTAGAAGATATAAAATAATTAAAGACGATTTAAATAAGCAACTTCCGACAGTCTTTGATAAATCATTTGTCTCCCGATTTTCGAAAGTTGCCTGTCGTTTAAAAATGTGCGGAAATCTGCTCTCAATGTATGAAGTATACACATTAGTATCCCTAACATAGACACGCTGCACCAACACTGTTATTAGTATGCTAGAACTGACCATCAATGAGTACAGAGACTGTTCCGGTGCTTGTCGTTCTCTCATCCCCCACCACAAGCTCTAACACGTACTGAGACTCGTACGAATAAGTCACCAGGTCTGAGGTGACGCTAATCATGTCTGCAAATATGCAAGCATATATTTTTTAAGTCACGCATGAATCTTCTCAACCGGCAAAAAATAATGTGTTATGTTAATGATTATTTAATCAGGTGTCATATAAAGTATCAGAATAATAAGGTACATACAAACAAGTAATAAAAGACTGTCCATCAACCAAGAAATACAAGCTTGGCACTACTGAGTATGGTAAAAAGGAACATAACTTTCAAGATAAAAAGAAACATCTTAACAAAAAGAATAAGATCATGTTCAGAACTATTTTAAACAAGACCAAAATACAAATACCAAATTCTTAGCAGTACTTTAAACAAGAAAGGGATACAAAGAACTTATGTTAAGCACTACTTTTAAAAGAGATACAAAGAACATACACTCAGCACTACTTTAAACAGAGATACAAAGGGCATAAGCTCAGCACTACTTTTAACAGAATTACAAAGAACATACGCTCAGCAATACTTTTAACAGAGATACAAAGGACATCCGCTAAGCACTACTTTTTACAGAGATACAAAGGACATAAGCTCAGCACTACTTTTAACAGAGATACAAAGGACATCCGCTCAGCACTACTTTTTACAGAGATGTAAAGGACATAAGATCAGCACTACTTGTGACAGAGATACAAAGGACACAAGCTCAGCACTACTTTTAACAGATAAATAAAGAACATACGCTCAGCACTACTTTTAACAGAGATACAAAGAACATACGCTCAGCACTACTTTTGACAGAGATACAAAGGACACAAGCTCAGCACTACTTTTAACAGAGATACAAAGAACATACGCTCAGCACTACTTTTAACAGAGATACAAAGAACATACGCTCAGCCATTCTTTTAACAGAAATACAAATGACATCCGCTCATCACTTCTTTTAACAGAGATACAAAGAACATAAGCTCAGCACTACTTTTAACAGAGATACAAAGAACATACGCTCAGCACTACTTTTAACACAGAAACAAAGTGCATCCGCTCAGCACAACTTTTAACAGAGATACAAAAGATACAGAGCACATACGCTCAGCACTACTTTTAACAGAGATAAAAAAGATACAGAGCACATACGCTCAGCACTACTTTTAACAGAGAGACAAAGAACATAAGCTCAGCACTACTTTTAACAGAGATACAAAGAACATACGCTCAGCGCTACTTTTAACAGAGAAACAAAGTGCATCCGCTCAGCACTACTTTTAACAGAGATACAAAAGATACAGAGCACATACGCTCAACACTACTTTTAACAGAGAAACAAAGAACATACGCTCAGCACTACTTTTAACAGAGATACAAAGGACATCCGCTCAGCACTACTTTTAACAGAGATACAAAGGACATCCGCTCAGAACTACTTTTAACAGAGATACAAAAGATACAGAGCACATGTATACGCTCAGCACTACTTTTAACACAGAAACAAAGTGCATCCGCTCAGCACTACTTTTAACAGAGATACAAATGATACAGAGCGCATACGCTCAACACTACTTTTAACAGAGAAACAAAGAACATACGCTCAGCACTACTTTTAACAGAGATACAAAGGACATCCGCCCAGCACTACTTTTAACAGAGATACAAAGAATAACGTTCAGCCCTTTTCAGCACTACTTTTAACAGATATACAACCCAGTAAACACCCGACATCAAAACGACGTTGTATTTAGGTTGGATTTTGGTCGCGACGTCGGCGACCTAAATCCAACGTTAATCCGACGTCGAAAAGGCGACGTCGTTCAGACGTCGGGAAAAGACGTCGGATAGACGTCGGATTTTGGTCAGATATATTTGACTTCTTAACCTACTAGGAATAGTTATTTTCGAATAATTGTTTTTTTCCAAATCTTCTATACATATGCAAAAGTTCAATTAAAAAAAAATACGAATAAAAATTATTTCTTAATTTGATTGGTTTGCTGTTCAGTGGAAGGGATATTATCGAAACCTATGCATTCGATTCTAAATGTAAACAATCCACGCCATTTGAAACAAAGAAACAAAGACAAAGTAGCCAAACAAACACAGAAGGGGAAAAAGGAATATTTTATATTTGCCAGAGAAGGAGGATTAAGCAAGTTAGTTTTTCGTATTCGTTATTTGTTGTTTTATTCTATTTTTGCTTAAATCTTGTTGAAATGCATGCCCACCACATGTATAAGACACGTGGAGTTGTTTTCATGAAATACGTTTCGTCCTAAAAAAGTCTCGCTACCGGGCTATTGTTATAAACTTATAATACTGAGCTCATAAAACACATAACGTTTAGAAGAGAGGTTTAGTGATGAATTAAAAAAAACAACACCTTGATGGTATTTTTCAACTAGTGTTATTACACTGATAGTAATAAAAGGAAGAGGGAAGAGGTTCGATTTTGGTCGAATTTCGGTCGGATTCTGGTCGGAATGTAGTTAGATTTTGGTCGGAACCCGACGTAAATCCGACGTCGGGAAATGACGTCTAAAAAACTTTCATTTCCAACCAAAATCCGACGTTGATCCGACGTCGAGGTCTGACGTCAATCCAACGTCTTTTTGACGTCAAATTTTTCCTGGGAAAGGACATATGCTCACCACTACTTATAACAGCTACAAAGAACACACTCTCAGCACTACTTTTAACACAGATACAAAGAACATACGTTCGGCACTACTTTTAAGAGGACGTAGATACAAAGAATATACGTTCAGCACTACGTTTAACAAGACAGAGATACAAACAGCGTACGCTCAACACTTCTTTAAACAAGGCAGAGATACAATCTAACTAAGAGCATACTGACAACAATAAGATGTCTCCTTTGTCGTTTAGCGATAGTCGATATTAGTAAAATTGTGTTTGACCTCGTTTACTGGTCACATCAACAGGTGACGTATAAATAAAAGTTTAGAATTTAATCTTCGTAATTTGAAAATTCGTTTAAATGACAAAACATATTGCTGTCTTGCTATTTTACTCATTTGAACATTTAAAAGGATGTTTGTGTTCCTCAGTTGTTTTTTTGGATATAAAAATAATACTAGAGAACATTTGGTCTAACTTAGTTTCTTTTCTTTACTGTTCTAACATGGCTTAACAATTGTAAAATAAAGATGCATGTACGTTAATAATATTATTTTTGCAAAGATTTATTGAACTGAAATTTGCCCTTTTGAAAGATTTTGATAATTGTATTTTTATCAATGTGCAATAACGACTGTTTGGAATAAACACGTTGTTTCGTAGCTTTACAATTATTCAAGATCATAAAACGGAGATTGGAGACCGGTCTCAAATCTCAAGCATAAGACTGGCTGAAATGGCGACTGTTTTAGATCAGATGCTTAAGATTTGAGTCTGGTCTCCAGATTTAGTTTTATGATCTTCGGCAAAGTACTAATCACCATTCGCCATAGAGAAGAGGCCTGATCCTGACGTATTCGTCACGGAGACGATGCTTTGGCGTTTGAGTGGCGAAACACTGTCCGAGTCTGTGTAACTCAGCCGAAAAATCACGTTGTTCTTCTTAGTGGTCTTTGCCGACACATGTGTCGTACCAAAGACTGAAAGGAACATCTAAGTGACATGTTGTATTGATATATAACATTTAACTGTTTTAATTTCCAGGTGTACGAAATCCAATTCATGTGCATTTGTAGATCATCGCCCATAACATTGTTTAATGTTTCATACTACTTTTTACGCACATTAAGCACATTCACCGAGTCCAATCGTTCACTATAGGTCCCAGGAGGAGAACGCATGGATAGGTCGCTTTTTCAGGAGGGAATTGGGTACTGTTGTAAGTAAATCGTCTCGCATTTCTTTGGTAATGCATATATCAGATAAAGACATTGCCTATGCTGATCCCCTATATTTACTCTAAACAATGGTTATCTCACATTCGCCAAACTTTCGGTATCTTCTGAGAACATTCTCCACAACTGCACTAGAAAATCGCAAAAAATGGCAAAATCACTCTTTAAAAGCCAATATTTTGATAATTAGGCGCAGTTCTGAGCATGTGTTTCGTTCTAAAGATTCGTTTTACACTTGTCTTCACATGTCATATGCCTCCACTATTTGAAAGTCGTTTAAGAAGGATTTAGACCACCAGTAAGAAAATTTTCAAAATGAACGCATGGGTAGAAGTTTTCATCACTTTTCCAAATGAACGCATGGGCAGGAGGCATTTTAGAAATCCACGTTTTTTCGTGAATATCCCACATTAAATCGACTTTTTGACTGTTATATTTCACAATATTTCATTCTGAATTGCTAAAATGTGATTTAGATTAGTCTAATAATAACAGTAGTTTCGTATCGGTAATAAGCGATAACATAGGGCCTATATAGTTTTTGAGATTAATTTGGAATTATTCATCATGCAAACGAAACTTCTGACATCTCATCATAACTCCTAAGCTTCCCATGATGATTCATTATTCTCTGCTTCAGATGTAAAATTTAATATTCATTTATATTGACACCAAAAAGCAAGAAACACTAATGTTACAGTATTTACTTCGACACTTCAGGATTAACTCCCCTTTTTCTAACCTCCGCCATTGGTAGAATTTAGAAAGAATTGAAAAAAATAATTATAATTATAGTTGCTTTGGTCGATTTTCAATTAATGTAAACTACACATTTTTACAGTTTATGGTTCATTTTTATTACACTGTCTCTAGAAGTACATATTATAATCGTAAATTAGAAAATGACTTGCATTTAATCAAATGCAGACGATAACCTTGTGCCTGACATTCGACCCCGAGTGATATTTGACGCGGCATATTTGAAATACTCGTGCATTGATCATTTATCTCAAATCTATCACTTAAACGGAAAAACTTGTATTAATATTACAGAACTTGCGTGTAATGGATGACGAAGTGTCTAGCGACAGTGTAATAAAAATGAACCATAAAACTGTAAAAAAATATGTAGCTTACATTAATTGAAAATCGACCAAA
Source organism: Corbicula japonica (assembly GCA_038501625.1). Lineage (NCBI taxonomy): Eukaryota > Metazoa > Mollusca > Bivalvia > Venerida > Cyrenidae > Corbicula > Corbicula japonica. The sequence goes on from JAZAYU010000051.1 coordinate 3,690,751, forward strand.
ACAACTATAATTATAATTTTTTTTTCAATTCTTTCTAAATATTTTTAATGGCGGAGGTTAGAAAAAGGAGAGTTAATCATGAAGTGTCGAAGTAAATACTGTAACATTAGTGTTTCTTGCTTTTCGGTGTCAATATAAATGAATATTAAATTTTGCATCTGAAGCAGAGAATAATGTATCATCATGGGAAGCTTAGGAGTTATGATGAGATGTCAGAAGTTTCGTTTGCATGATGAATAATTCCAAATTAATCTCAAAAACTATATAGGCCCTATGTTATCGCTTATTACCGATACGAAACTACTGTTATTAATAGACTTATCTAAATCACATTTTAGCAATTCAGAATGAAATATTGTGAAATATAACAGTCAAAAAGTCGATTTGATGTGGGATATTCACGAAAAAACGTGGATTTCTAAAATGCCTCCTGCCCATGCGTTCATTTGGAAAAGTGATGAAAACTTCTACCCATGCGTTCATTTTGAAAATTTTCTAACTTTTGGTCTAAATCCTCCTAAAACGACTTTAAAATAGTGGAGGCATATGACATATGAAGACAAGTGTAAAATGAATCTTTAGAATGAAACAAATGCTAAGAACTTTGCTTAATTATCAAAATATTTGCTTTTAAAGAGTGATTTTGCCATTTTTTGCGATTTTCTAGTGCAGTTGTGGAGAATGTTCTCAGAAGTTACCGAAAGTTTGGCGAATGTGAGATGACCATTGTTTAGAGTAAATATAGGGGATCAGCATAGGCAATGTCTTTATCTGATAAATGCATTACCAAAGAAATGCGAGACGATTTACTTACCACAGTACCAATTCCCTCCTGAAAAAGCGACCTATCCATGCGTTCTCCTCCTGGGACCTATGGTGAACGATTGGACTCGGTGACATTGCGAACGTTTTAAATACACCACAGTTTCACTGTTTATAAACCGATTGTATCATCTGCCGGATATAGCGCACTGATTGTCACAAAAACATAGTAAACAGTTCAAAAATGAGGAGATTTTGTATGTATTGTAATGAGAAATCCAATCGACCAATACATGTTCAACAGGCGATTCTCGTTGCACTTGTTTTGAAAGACGTTATTACCATTTTTATGCAATATACTTTTTAAAAATCGCTAATATCACTCACAAAAATTACCGTTTGTACTGTGTACTGTTATAAAACCAGCGTAAATGTTTATGTTTAAACAGGTTTTGAGAGGTATTCTCATGCTAGCGATGATGAAACATATCATTTTTATTCCTACAATAATAATAATACCATAGTTGATCAATTTAACATCAAAACATTAGACCAAACATGCATGTAGCTTCGACCCAGACTGTATCATTTATTGAACATGCTAACTCAATCATTTGTATGTTTCTAGTGATCTATGTGTATCAGTTATGGCGATATTTTAAAGATGATTTTAGTATATTTTTCGGATTGAAGAACAACGTCTTGATGTAAAAACATGTATTAGAAGTGCTTCGTACAGAGATATGTGATACGTTATGAAATATAAATGCCTCGGTGCCTTAATATCCTGCGGCGACACGAAACAATTGGATGTACCTGACTTCATTAGTTAACACCCAGGTCGCTCTGAGAACTACAATTTACAACAAGCGATAATGAATGTATTCACAAAATGTTTTGGATTTGATAAAATAGTTTCAGGTTTTTTAAAAGTAATAGTTTCGAAACTGAAGGTTCACGATTATAAATACATACGCAGGTAGGCGTGACATACAAATTCTGAGGTAAAGCAAGTTATTTAAATACTGATATTTTAAGCTGATAATAAAACCTTTACTCAATGTACGACCAATGTAGATCATCGTCAGCTAAAACATCAATGTCATTAGATTGGAAGATACAATGGTCACTTGTTTTCAGAAATATTCTAATAAATGTAATAATAGCAAGCAGTGTACAGCAAAAACAATGTACTACATATCCCATGTAGTAAAGGGTCAAATGGAACTTTAGCAAAGGAATCAATGTCTTGTTTTCCGCCCAAGGATTGACGATCACAAAGGTATTCCCTTGAGAGTCAGGTATGTTCCCATGCTGATTTCAGTTAAAGAAATGAACGAATTCGCTTTCTAACATATTCTCATAATGCATTTATACTAGCCATTAAAATACTGTGTTGACAACTGATTTGTGTAAACTATGTGTATGCCAATTTATCAGTTACAAAACAGTTTATAGTTTATTTCAAGGTTTGTATGAAAAATTAAACAGTCGCCCAGCTTCGTTGGGACTGACAGTTAAATTTTTTATACAGGCCTCCAAACTAACAAAACCTATAGTCACTATTGTTGAATCATTCTGTTTTATTATTTTAAAGTTTTTCTCTTCGTGTTTTTGTACCCCATGATATATTATTTCTCCAAATATACCCGATTTGTATAGACAATACATGTAGACGAACTCCTCCATCTTACATAAAAGCATACACTTGATAAAATCAGCAAATGCGCATCGCCATAAGTGATACAGATTATTGGAAAATCACTTAACGAAGATCGCACTAAATGATACAACAGAAATAGGTGTGTTTGCTATAAATGATAGTATGATAATACTCTAGATGATACAGTCATTAGGAATACACCCATAAACATTTTAATAATTTACACTATTTATACATTTAAAGCAATGTTGTAATGTAATAATCTGTATATTTATGACATAGAGTCATATAACTAGTATGCATTCGTGCATCAGAGCGTTTATTTGTAGAGAATAACAGTATCTTGATACAATCGCGTAGGTCATTTGCCAGACCTTCTTGTGATTTAATGCAATTTTGCAAGTTTTTATCCCTATATGCGCAAAACAAATGGTATTACAACCAATAAGGACTATACAAAATATAACGTACTTGTTTTGTTGAAGGTACTTAAAATGATATAATCATTCCGATTGATTTCAATGTGTTATTTACGAATTGTTTACATCGCAGCCATGCAATCACCTTACTATATCCGGCATATGATACAATCGGTTTATATACAGTGAGTTTGATCATGGATATTTTTGAAATATATTGTAGTGAAAAACATATATAATTATGTTTCATACGATAACTGTTTTTCACAAGCAAATTACTTTCCAATATGTTCTGTTTGTCCATATAATTTACAAAACTTAGTCTACATATTTGCAACTTTGCAATTTTGCTTAAATATTACCTGAGGCAGAAGTATAAGTGAAGACTGGTGCAGCATTTTGTGTCAAGTTGACAGTTAGACTTGCAGTATCAGGTAGGCTAACACCATCGTCACACGTGATCGGAAGGACATGACTGCTCAATGCCGTATAACTAAGACTGGGACTGGACGTCAGCTGCACTGTATTGTCAACTGAACATTAAATAACACAATTTAATGGCCGTGAAAGTTCACAAACTCGTCATCGGCGGATATGTTCTCAGTCGATCCAGATAGATGTCTCCTTATCTAAGTAAAGTAATTTTAAACAATTCTTTGCAATCTTGCTTAGCTGTTCGATAAAATGCGTTGCAGTGTTTAATGCCGGTTTTTTGGTATATCCTCCTCAAAAGCCTTCGATTTTGTGACATTTGGATTTACCCCTACCTCAAGAAGTATAAACGATTTATTTAACTATGTTTAAAAAAATGGAGAGGCCGGGAGAAGGCGCGCACAACAAAATACTGATTGCATCAGAGCTCTGGAGTTCCAGAAAAAAAACAATACCGATATCGCTAAAACACAACCATTTTTTCAAAAAAAAGCCCAACTTTTAAAATCAACACATATATCAGATAATATCAGAAAATACTATTATTACTAACATATCATATCTCGTAGTGAGTGTCAAAATAATTCCTGTTAGAAAGTTCCTCTCGCATCTATTTTCGGTTTAATGGTCAAAATATTTTGCTTTATGATTTTAAATCCTGGCATTATTTTGGTTGTTTCCATAAGCAATTCCAAGGCTGTGAGGCAATCGGTAGTTCATTTTTTCTTACCTGTTATTTCGAAATTAGTTGCAACAGCCGGAGTGAATGAGCACGTTGGGGTTGAACCGGTGGTCGTGTATGCGACTATAGTGAAGAGAAAGGTGCCGCCGGCGGCATCTTCATGGACAAACACAGTATCCGGCAAGTTCGTTATCTCTATGTAAGAATGTACTGAAATGTCAACAAAAGAAAATTAAGAGCTGGCGTGTTGCTTTTTTGTAGTGAGGACCAGACTGACCGGTCGATTTAACAAGAGCAAGCCTAAGACGACAAACAATCTCGATGATTGATTATGCTCGTCCCTACCCACCCCCACCCCACCCCCTCCCACGATTTTTTTCTTCTATCGTTTACCTGCACTCGGCTCAAAGGTAATCATCTGCAAAAATTACAGTTTTCGACACACTTTAAAATCGTTAATGTTTGAACACTTGAACATTGTTTCCACGTCGTATACTTTGCCATTATAACAAAAAAATATGTATTTTCTTACCACGATTTTAATTGCACGACAACCCTGAATTAGTTGAAATGTTCATGAATTTTTTAAATAGTAAATTTATAGCCGACACAGTTAGAGTGAATTTGTATCGCCTTTGTCACCAAAGAGGTGACAGAAAATCGGGTGTAATTATGACAGTTTATGACAATTTAGGTCATTTGTAGTTATTGTGTGTGACAATTATTCATTTTAAACAAACTTTGTTCAAAATTGAAGACTTAGATAGTCTTTATTAAAAGGTTAAGCATTTCAAAATGTATTAAGTTACTATACCTGATTGAAAGTATATTATAAATCCAAAAATATATAATAACATCATTTTGAACGTTCTACATAATTATGTTAACTGGCTATATTTTAAACTGAATAAGGATATACTCTGTCATTTTATCTAATATCAGTAACAGTGAAGAGTTCTTATGAAACAAAGGGCTCATACACGCGTGTCGTGAAACAAAAGACAGTGTTTTAAGCGCCTAGTGTCAGTACAAACACATACGTAAACTACGAGGACATTCTCTAAGACGAATTCATTCTTGTATAGCTAAGGCCAGAGAAAATGAATTGTTAGATTCTCATCCGGATTTTGGAAAAAAAGGGGCGGGTGTACACCTTTTATTTTCTATTTTTATTTCCGAAATACCTGAGAATATAAGTAAAAACTAACAAAAGTAGCAGGTTTGTGCCTATCCTTGCTTGAAAAAGCCAAACCAGTCTTTAATCAAAGGACTGGAGGTACTGATGGGTCGGCCAACAAACACAATTGAAAAGCGATGGATCTTTGGCAAAGAGTTTGTGTTTGATTAAGTTGGACCAGAAACAAACTTTCGCCTCAAGGACGGGGACCAATTTGCTTTATGACCTCTGAGACATAGATCTTCTACCCCAAAACAATTAAGGTCCAATTAAGGTATGACCATCCTAATGAATACCTATATCAAGAAGAGTATCCAAGGGAGGTAACTATAGTAGTAAATTAGCTTAGAGTTCTGTCATGCAAGAGGACCAGGGTTCAAATCCCACTGGAAGCTATTTTTTTTTTGTAAGCCTAGAGCTTAAATAATTGGCATATTTCTTTCTTTCCTGTGTAATTCTGTCATTGAATATAAAATTCTCATGATTTAAACTAAAATAAGCAAAATAATCAAGATTAAAGGGGTTTTCGCTATCAGAATAGAGTTTTTTCAAGCCATCAATTTGAAAATTTCTAAAACTGGACGGTAAACTTATCTGAAATTTTGTTTAAATTTTGTTTAAGGTATAGAGTTAAAAAATGGTAAATTTTTGTATATTGCACCAATCAGGATTTTGCACAATTTTCATTAATTTAGTCTCGTGAAATATAAAAAAATGCATTTTTAAAATTTATTTGGTCAAAAAATGTCATTTTAAGATAAATTCTGTATATATATATATTATATCTTAAATTGGTTTAGTAAAATATAACATATTTTGGATAAACTGTAAAAAATTAGGGTTGAATTTATCAATAACAAAAAATTGTTGTCACCGATTAAAGAATTTGGATACTTTCACGTTTTTTCTCACTTTTTTAAATAAAAAAAGCTAAAAATCTCAAAAACTACACGGTGAAAATCATTAAAATTTTGCATACAAGTCAGTGGTATGAAGCAGTTGATGAAAAAATAATCAGATGTTGGATTCTTAATAGTGCCCATTAGGATGGTCATACCTTAACAAGTCAAGGCAAATACTGTTATCAAGTTTGCAGACGCAGTGACATGGAGAGCAAACCTGGTGGAAGGACAATATGTCTAAAGATATAATTAGAATATGATTGGACTTGTAGACGATAATATGAAATAAGACAATGCCTCTCTCGGAACTGACAAATCAAAATTAAGTGAAAGATATCATACTACATAGGTCATATGGTCACAAAGCTGGTCACAGTCCTCAGACACTACACTTTAAAGGTATTACTCCTTTCTTCCTTGCATTTTGCATTTAGACAGACTTTTTAATTTTTCATTTTATCAATGAGAGTTCAATGACAAATGAAATATTACCTTAAGGTAAGACCTGTGTAATAGGCACTATTAAGAATCCAACATCTGATTATATTTTCATCAACTGCTTCATACCACTGACTTGTATGCAAAATTTTAATGATTTTCACCGTGTAGTTTTTGCGATTTTTAGCTTTTTTATTTAAAAAAAGTGAGAAAAAACGTGAAAGTATCCAAATTCTTTAATCGGTGACAAAATTTTTTGTTATTGATAAATTCAACCTTAATTTTTTTACAGTTTATCCAAAATATGTTATATTTTACTAAACCAATTTAAGATATAATATATAAATACAAAATTTATCTTAAAATGACATTTTTTGACCAAATAAATTTAAAAAATGCATTTTTTATATTTCACGAGACTAAATTAATGAAAATTGTGCAAAATCCTGATTGGTGAAATATATCAAACTTTACCATTTTTTAACTATATACCTTAAACAAAATTTAAACAAAATTTCAGAGAAGTTTACAGGTCCAGTTTTAGAAATTTTTAAATTGATGACTTGAATAAACACTATTCTGATAGCGAAAACCCCTTTAATCTTGATTACTTTGCTTATTTTAGTTTAAATCATGAGAATTTTATATTCAATGACAGAATTACACAGGAAAAAAAGTAATATGCCTATTATTTAAGCTCTAGGCTTACAAAAAAAAAATAGCTTCCAGTGGGATTTGAACCCTGGTCCTCTTGCTTGACAGAAGTCTATGCTAATTTACTACTATGGTTACCTCCCTTGGATACTCTTCTGGATATAGGTATTCATTACACAGGTCTTACCTTAATGGCGTGAATACTTTTGTGAAGTTTGGAAGAATCCTGTGAGCAGTTGTTTGCAAGCACAGTATCAATAGACAGCCCCTAAAATTCTGAGTTGAGATACGGTGACACATATGACAGAACTAGATGGGTTTTCAGATGAACTCTTGTGTCGCCCTCTGGTACAATGTCGGAAATAATGCAAGTACAAAAAGGGGCATAACTCCTTCAAATGTGACCTTGACCTAAAGAATTTGGCATCATCATGAGCCTGTGGTCATAAGCAATATAATTTGTAAGTTTCATGAAGAAATATTAAGAAATGGCATTCTTTTGTTTAAAACTACCCAACAAGCGAAAAACTACCCAATAACAGACTAACGGAATGAATGGAAAGTTCTCACAGATGGGCATTTGTTGGGTATTTTGGTACCCAACAAGTGCCATCAGTGGGCCCGGATGGACCAAAGGACAAAGCGATCCCTATGAATCGCCATTTCTTCAAAAAGGGCGACACAAAAAGTAGCTAAGCTTGTCATTGTCTTTGAATATTCAAACTTGAAATCAACAAACAGAATTGGGTCACATGATTTAAAATAAAACTACAAGTGACACTATGTTTTTTTTAATAGTTTTATTATTCAGCAAATAATGTTTTATTATATTTTATATAAATTGTCTCATTTTCGCACCCACTATTTGTATCGACATTTGTGATTTTCTTTATTCTTGTCCGTTACAAACGCAGCATGTTCAATTGCAGGAATTAGTGGCAATATAAAGGCTGTATGCTCCCTCAGACAGTCATAGACAGAATTGTCAAACTGGTCTCCTCACAGCATTCCATGTGAAGCTATTATCCTGAAATATTCATTTCAACAAATTACCTATTTATATTGAAGTTCAAGCATAATTTATGGTCTGTGTTTTTTTTTAATTTATTTGTCAAAATTAGAAACTGATAAATATTTGACAATACATTAGTTTTGTCCAATAATATTAATTTTCTTGCCCTGGCAATACTACATTTATCCTGACTCTTGACATGGTAACCCTTAGGTTCTCATTTTTGTTCATTGGTTGTGGTGTATGTTTTGAAACTGACCATATATTTCTCATTTCTTATGATGAACCTTAACTCCTAGGAATTGCCTTAATCATATAGACATTTGACCCAGGAAATAACCTTTTGACTTTTGAAAATTAAAAAAAAAAAATCATTCCGACCCTTGCGATTTTACCTGAAGTGTCTTTGTTTTCCTTAAATTAAGGGTAATTTTGGTTATTAATTGCCAGAATCCACTAAAAAGTTACACTAGGTGGGTGTTCACTTATGTCTCCCTGGGAGCTATGTCAGGTTAAAAATTCAAGAACAAGAGGGGGAAAAACCCCATCTTGACATAAAGAACTTGGAGTCATGATGAGTGTGTTGTCATGAGCAATATAATTTGAAAGTTTGATGTAGAAATATTAAGAAAAGGCAAAGTTATAGTCAACATTAAGTTTTTCTGTTAAAATAAAAGTACAGAAAGGGATTAACTCCATCAAATGTGACCTTGGCCTGAAAATTTACATAAGCTCAAGCATGTTGTCACAAACAATATAATTCTGGTGTCTGATCTGGATTGATTGGAATCTACACTGATTGCATATTTGTAAGAAATAGCCTCGTGAATCTTATTATGAACCATGTAGATCCTATTAAGACTGCACAGATATGCCTGCTGATCTGAATATACACTGGTCACTCATGTCATGTATTCATGGAAGAAAGGATAAAAAACAACACAGTAACTTTTTTATAGGTTGATTAATTTTCTTGTGAACTGAGGTCTTACAAATCTTCACATACATACAATCACAATTTTATGTTTTCTAGTTACAAGATACAAATACCAACATTAACAGATAGATTAAGTGTCTCTATCATACAGTCATGCATCTCTAATACATGGAAATAAAAAAATGCAAACCTTGTCTCCATTTTTTACAGTAACATTCATATTCTGCTCCCTAGTTTTCTACCAATTTTGCAAACATTTCAAGTCCACAGCTTTTACTAGACTGATGGTACACATGGCTGAAAATGAATGTTGTATTTAAATCATAACAAATAACCCAAGTCACTTTCACTGTACTTTTTGTTGCTTATGAATATGTACATAAATAGCTGTTGCAGTTAAACAGTTAACAGATTACACTGTTGTCATAATTTGTTTTTAAGGTAATTTTTTTTATAAATATCACACAAAAGAGGTTTTTCTGATGTAAGCTTTGTGCCATCTAGATCAGCCGACACATCCATACTGCCTGATTAGGATCTAAGCTGTTAGCTTTTTATTCAATAGGTTATTTCTGACCACAATGTGACCAGTGCAGATCCAGATCAGATCTGCCATCTGATCTGTATCTCTACACTGGTTTCACAGGCATGAAAATGTGTATATATGTAGTAAAGGGTTAATTATTACAATAACACACTTGCATTTTGATACTCCATTTTACTCGAAGAATACACCTTTTAACACATGACCATCTATTGTAGATCTAGGTGCTGACACATCTGCTTCCAATTAAAAGAGCTTTAGTTTAAATGTATCTAATGAACAGAGTAGATACGGATCAGCCCACAAAAATGTCTGATGTGCAAGCTGATCTGGAGCTACATCTGTGCTATCTCTATCTGATCTGGATTTACACTGGTTGCCCATGTGGTGAAATGGCGTGTAAACGGAGTAAAGGGTCAAGTTATTAACCGAGAAAACAGAAACAGCATTGGATTTTTGAGACACATTCATATGAGATTATCCTACTTAATAAACGAATAAGCAACCACAAGAACACATCATGTTTGTGCAAGGTGGAACACAGATGAATATTATATAATGTAATTAATCAAGTGAATTCATGTTGGCCATGTTATTGGGCCAAGGGTAGTCATATATGCCTGAGGCAGAAGGCCGAAGGTATATATGACAGCCCGAGGCCCAATAACATGGTCAATAGGAATATATAATTGAGTGATAATGTTTTTAATTAACAGAATGAGGCCCAATAACATTGTCAATAGGAATATATAATTGAGTGATAATGTTTTTAATTAACAGAATCAAAACATCAAATTCATATGAAGACTAAAAGTTCTGGGCAAATTGATATAAAGTTGCTTTTATATCACGTGTGATTATCACGTTATTACCTAATTACGGCTCACGGATTATCCCTGGAATAATAGAATATCCACAATAACTGAATTTCACTTGAATAATTTTATTAAACAACCAAAGTTTGAATGTCTATAAAATAAAATATAATAAACTGTGCACACGAGTGCATGTTAAGCATAATTTTAATATTTCATTACAGTTCGTCAACCAGTTCCGGTTAATTCATATATTCGTTGTGAAAAAATATACTAAAGGCATTATTCAGAACTTTGTTTGTTGTTTGATTATAAGCAAAATATCTTACCTAAAGTATGATGAATTTATTTTAGTCTCCGCATTTATTTACTTTTACGTATTTTACATTTACTTAAAGACTAGTTTAAACCAGTTCCGGTTAATTCAATCTATTCTGGTTAAAACGTAGACATGTCTTAGAGTGAATTTTGAGTGTCCAATTTGATAGCTGCAAACTAGCTTTGACAGACCGAATTCATTTTTACACGTTTTCTGTCTAAGGGTGCAAAATAATTCTGAAAGTAATGTGAAATAAATATAATAACACACCAAGTCTTATGCTATAATTTATTTTTATTTATTACAGTATTAACAAAAGCAATTAAGCACTAATGACATCCCAAGGTCCATTCCAGAGTTTTTAGGTATTGCACCACGATGTTTATCTGATTAACATTACATCAATCATTTCATGAGATAGAAATGTAATAATCACGTGGTGGAACAACACCATCCCCTCTTCATGTGGAGTTAGCCATCGTGATTATATAGGTACTGGTGACCCATTAACTTCCGTTAACACTATACCATCATTGCTTAGGATATCTTAGATGTAGGGTGCAAAAGACCTTGAGACATGACCAATATGTAAACCAGCTGCATCCTCTAGCTTTAAGTATCTTTTTCCGTGGTAGCCGTTCCCATTTTACCCTTTAAAATTGAATTTAAAAACTAGAATTCACACTAATTACTAATTCTGAATCACTGATCCGGAACTGGTTAAAACGTATGCTTCTCAAAAACTGTCACAGAAACAGAATGAAAATATTTATGCATACGATCTTGCTTGTGATGATGGAGCATTAATATAACACACTATTGCAAATCAACTTTTTCATTGTCGGGCCCATAAAGTGTGTTTCTTGCGATGAATGTCACGCTTAACATAATTCGCGTTAAAAAACTTTGGACGCGAGCGTCTGCAATAGTCTTTGTTGATGCAGCGCTCGAGAGAAAGTAAACAATTAATCAAAGGTTTAAGTTCGTAAATCTTCAGTTGAAATGCTATTTATTGCAACTAAATGAGTATTTTCGCTCGTTGTATTGAAATATTTCTAACATGAGGTAGGAAATATAAAAGTTAACCGGAACTGGTTCATAACCGGAACTGGTTGACAAACTGTATTTATTTGGGGGAATATTATTTATTTAAATAGAACGGGGAATGATTTGGTAGATCAACATACTTGGGCTGTGAAAGGTAACTGAATCCAGTTACAAAATTATATGCTTAACTTGCACTTTACAATCATACACATTTAAAGCCATAAAATACAATTTTAATGTTTGATCTTTAAATTGCAATATTTGTTTAATTCAATCAATATTTTATTACAAGATGAAATTAAAGACGATTAAAACAATATATGTTTTAATTTGTAAATGTTATTAAACAAAATATAATTCTTAATCTTTAAAATGTCAATCTTTAACCAAAATTTAGGAAACATAATTTTAACATAGAATAGAATAACTGAGTATTAATGTTAACATACCTGGAATAATAGAATATCCACAATAACTGAATTTCACTTGAATAATTTTATTAAACAACCAAAGTTTGAATGTAAGTGGTTAAGAAATTCAGTGCTTTTTATTGTGGACAGTTCCAGTAGGGTAAACATGTGACTGCAGGGTGAGAAGTGTCATAAATATAAAAAGACAATGCTAAAAAGATGGGTAAATAAGATAATAATTAAAAGTCTTTGAAGTGAGAAACCTAAATGCAATTAAGATTGACATGTCATAATCAAAGTAGGAAGTGTCAGTCAAGTTGAAGGTTTAAAATGCAATTAATATTGAAATGACAATTTATCTGATTAACCCATAATATCTTTCATGAATTTTTGAAGATGATAATTTTCTGCAAGTTACAAAGTTGCAAAATAAAAAAAAAATAAAATAAAAGATTACAAACAAAAATAAGAAAATCATGAAATGCATAACATTATTATAAAATAGTACATGCTGTATTACATAAATTCTTTATAATGTTATGCAAGAAATTTTTACTACATAATAAAATGCAGGGGTTCTGAGCAAATATTGTAATTGCTGGGGCATCATAAAGTAGTTTAGTATCATGAATGTGATATACAATGTAGTGTCTGCCAGGATTATGGCATGATCAGGTCAGGTGATGACATGCCTCGAGATTTCGCTACATGTACACTGCAGTCATGTAAATAGGACAAAGTATGGAATACCTGTACTGTATATTCATACAGGGCTCTCACTAGAGCGAAACTTGAAGGAAGTAGTCCCATCAAAAGTGACCAGACCTCTCTTCGTTGAGCTTTGGGAGAAGTCTTTTTGTATTTAATATATAGGGAAAGAATGCATTGGACTGCAAACTTCTCCATAATTCAGTAAATTATGACAAAACTTCTCCCTGATAGGTGAGAGCCCTGTTAATAGTCTGTGTCAACTAATAAAATTAAATATACCATTAGCCTTCTTCCTCTGCTCTTCCAATATCATGTTTTTTGAACCAGAGATGTCACATTTCTTTCATTTGATTATACCGGTAACACTGAAATACATATTTAACAAACACAAAATTATAACAATTATTTTGATCTTTGCTCAAATTACAAATATTCTTTATAATAAATGATTTTATTTTTTAAGTTAGTGATCATAAAAATATTAATTTACTCTCATTTTGTACTTTGCTATAATCACTTTCTTCAGATTGTTTCTATTCTGCATTGGAATTCATTCAGTCAGAGGTGTGTCTATAAAAAGTCACAAACAATCTTTTGGACTGTGCAAAATGTTTTTCCTTGTGACATCAACAAGCATGCTCGACATTTAACTTGCTAGTTGGTTTGAAAAAGAGTGATGTCATTTGTTTTGTAGTTAATATGCCTGTTCCAACAGCCATTCAAGAATATTTCATAAAGTTATATTGATTAAGTGGATTAAGTTAGTATCCATATTGTTGCATCAGTGCCAGAGAAGTTAGTATGTGTTTCCTTACATGCACAGTTTCTTTGCTATCCATCATTGGAAAAAATCATGTGACTGCAAAAAGCTAAAAAAGTGTTGAACTGGTCAATTGGGTTGTCACTAAAAATTTACAAAGGGGTTCCTTTCCAAATAACTACCGGTAATTTATTTTACATTGCTGATCAGAATTCAAGTCTGGGTAAAAATCATAGAATTAAATAGACATAAATGTCTGAAGTAGTTTTGGTTTATTTTACTTTAAAACAATTTTTATTGGAAAGCTTATAAATACTTGTTACATCAAAATTATTAAGCTGAAACACTGTGTAAACCCAGGTTCATTTGAATTTCAATACTGAATACTGGTGTATAATCAAAAGGGAGGTAATATATTCATTTTTATAATTTGTAATAGTTTGTAGTGAAATTTTTTTAAATATTTGGTTTTCATTTCATAATTTATTGTTACTTTGTTGTTAGGCAATTCTACTATTAACAAGACTTAATTTAACACTATGAAACTTAAGGTACATGTATCGCAAACATTGCAAATGGCGAAAACAGGCTAAAATTTCAAAAAATGAATTTTGGGGGAAATACTTATTGCCACCTCGACTTTAGTTATTAAATGTATTTAGCTATGGATGTAGTGCCAATTTGTCAAAATAATGTTAGGGTTTTCAAGAAATTCAAGGAAATCTTACTTCCTTGTTCAAAGTGAAAGTAGAAAGTGAAAGTAGGAAGTAAGGTTTCCTTGAATTTCTTCAAAACCCTCACATTATTTTGACGGATTGGCTCTAAACATTGTAGACCAGCATATACTTATTTCAGGTATTAGTTGCTTTGGTATATTGTCCATGAATTTCAGAGTTCTCATGCAAATGTTTTTTCTTTTCTTTTACATGTAGTATGTGCTTGGTAATTAGAACAGGAATTAGACTAAATTGAGCTTGCAAACATTTACTACATCCATAGCTAAATACATTTATTTACTAAAATCTAGGTGGCAATAAGTATTTCCCCCAAAATTCATATTTGAAATTTTAGCATGTTTCAGCCATTTGCAATGTTTGCGACCTCTTAATTTGAGTTATACATAAAATGGGTGATGTAAATGTTTCTCTTTATGCCACATGAGATCAAACTGTTCAATACTGAATTTACATTATTTGCATATTAGGTATTTGAGGTAATAATTAACATTGTTCTGTAGAAAATTTCTAATTTATGAAGTGATTCATTTACAATATCATATCAGTAATATCATAGTAATTACTGTTGCACTGTTGCTACAGAACACAGAATAAATAACATCAAATTGCTTAAGTCCATTCATACTCTATTTTTGGGCCCAGAGCATGAACCTTGTGGGTAGTAGTTGCCCCACCTAAACCAGTCTGGCTAAACCTTGTGGGTAGTACTAGTTGTCGCCCCATCTAAACCAGTCTGGCTGCATGTTAATATAAATGAACACTGATTATTCATCAGATTACAGTTTACAGGAACCTGAATTTCCATCTGTAAATATCGAGATTCGGAAAAATATTACATTTTCCGAATGCAATGGATTTGTACTCCACCCACTTACATGTTACAAGAATTTACCAGTTGCAATGTTGACACAGCGTTATGGCAGCTCAAGCATTACAAATAAACTAAAATATACTGTTTATAAAAATTACATCTCCTAAAACAGTCATTGTGGATTTAACTCAAACATTTTTGTTTTACCTTCACTTTTGTTGTCCACTTCATTGCATGATGTCAAACAGTTCTATACAGCTTCAAATGGGGTATTATGTCAAACTTAGTTGATACGGGTCTGACCAGATCCAAAGATCATCTAAACCTGTTTATGAATAATTAAATAAACAATATACATATAATAAATAAATACATGATTATTCTTTCTTCCAGGATGATAAATTCACCCGAAATGCATTTAAGAGATACTATTAAATAAATTCATATAAGTTGTGAAGTTCCTGTTCTGTATACTCAGTGAATCCCTGAGGTTCTACTCTTCTTCTTTTGGTTTTCCCTGGGTTATTTTTAGAATATCTGTTCTGATTAAATGACCTGTGAGACATCATTAAATGGAGTGCAAGACAAAATTGAAAGTAGTAAAACTTCTGATAGCGGATTTCAGTGACCGTTCCAAGGCGGTAACCACTCGGGTTCTCATTTTTGTTCATTGTTAGTGGCGTCTCTTTTGAAACTGATCATTTTATTAACAATGCTCTCTCCCTCTCTTTTCTTGACTGTGTGGTGAGGCTGTTTTTTCTGATTGCGGCAATTCCCAATATGCATTTCAGAAGTTCTACATATAAGGTGCAATTATTCAGAAAACCCTGTGTCAACTATGCAGCCGGTTATGATTTGGGAATGACACAGTGGGTAAACCAACTGTATCCCACGCGGATGTTGCGAGCTGATGGCCATTGCGGTACTGTTCATGAACACACATGACAGTCAATAATTGTGTATTTGATGGTTAAAATCGTGAGAACGGTAAGTGATTTATATATATATATTACCACTTAAGAAAATATTGTTTGTTTATCGCAGTCTGTTTTCATCTGTTTTAGTGTGCTTTTCTTAAAATCTGGCGAAATCACGGACCCAGAACAAGCAGAACACATCATTGCCCATGCAAAACATTCTTTTTCCCCAAGTAGTACGTGGAAAACTGTATAGTTATTATTATTAAATCATTGTTTAACACATTGGTTTGAAACGAACATATGCTTACCTATGAAACGGAAAACACAATAACCGAACTTGCATAAAGTCTGGACAAGGTGTTGCACAATGACTGTATGCCTTATTGTCACCTTACTGTATGCATTACTGTGAGATTCTATATCAACTCTGTATGCCTTATTGAAAGTTTTCGTTGCGATTTCTGTATCAATTATTGTGAGTCAACATAATGATTATAAGTTATCTAATTGTATTTAACTAGTCTAGGGATTGGATTTAACAATTTGCAGGCCCTTATATTCAAACCGGTGATTTAATTAAAGACAATGTTAATAATTTATTAAAATATTTCTTTCCAGATCAACATGGAAGAATACCAGTGCATATATTGTCAAGTGAAGGAAAAAGACTTCAATTCCATCATTGACTTTGTTCCTTCTGTTGAGGGATTATTGTCAATGTTTGGTGGATTGCTGCTCTCATTATAGTGCACTTTCATGTGTCGTTTTAAATTTTGCTTGTAGTCAGATGAATAATTACAGATTTCACACACATGTTTAAAATCTTGTTTAGTACTAACTGTGACTTCACAACTGATGTCTTCAAAATTGTTATTTTCGTCTACAGGGTCTTCATGATATATTGGCGTGAAGCTTAGGTCTAAGGGTTCCGAAGAACCTTTCACTGGAGTACTTTCCAGCACTGTTCCATGAAATGTTTCATCAAGCCCATGTATTTCGTAAGACATATCGAGATCCATATCGAGATCCATCACCTAAAAAGAAAAACTGAACAGTTAAGATATAAACAGGTGAAGTCATAAAGAGCTTATATATATCTTTTTAAACTTGATTGAAAAAGTATGTTATGGTGTTTTGCACATACAGAAAGATACGCATTTGTAAATGCAGGAAAATGCCTTTTTTAAACCCACAATTAATGGCGTAATGGTCCTACGGCAATACAGGTCATGATTAAGGTCCGCTGAGACGGTTGCAATACATAAGCTATAACAGTTATCTCTACATGATCCTTTAAAAATTACTTCTTTACGATCGTGTACCTTCAAAACAGATGAAATCAAATAATACTGCTCACAGAAATGATACAGATTTCATCAAATCACCAAACTTTCCTCACAATAATTGATACACAATGCTCGCAAGTAAGATACAAATGATTACTTTTATTTATGCAATAAGGCATACAGTACGAAAACCACACATGTTCAACATTTAGTATTATTTCTTCGTAACAATCGGTAGTTCTGTTTTCGGAGGTTAACTAATTGCAAGTTAACATACTTAGCATTATCTTGTTTGCAGGAAGTATTGCCTTTTTTGACGCATTATTGGCGAAACAAAGCATTTACACACGACAATGGCATATATTGCTCATTCCAGTCAGTGATTATCCCTGATTATCCGAAAATAATGGTCGAGTTGGGATAAACAGATATACAGAAATGCTACGAATGTTGTGTTAAAATAAACAAAAGTCACTTACAGTATTTACGATTTATATGGCCAATATCGAGTTTTAAACCCGGCATATGCACGACGGAGTGATGTCGAAATGCTAATCAGCTCATCAACATCCGCTAGAGATACAGTTTGGTTTACCCAGAGTGAATGAGTTATGATATGGGAAAATTTCATTCATGTCAGATCTGGATATTATCTGATGCCAATGGAAATTCAGGTTCTTTCGATCAAATGCATAAAATGTATTCATTAATATATCTGTTAAATCAATTTATGTATGATTTTTAACTTACTTTAAACACAATTTTCAACAGATCTAAATGTGTTAAAAATAAATCATTGTGAATCAGATGCTTTATGTTTGAAGCATTCAAACGGAAATAAAAATCTTACACGATATTCGTTAATCGTACAAAATGTGTAACGTGCCCCGAGCGGAAGGCACATAAAACCGACTATTTGTCTCAGCCTATATATATATATATATATATATATATATATATATATATACATATATATATATATATATAATTTTTCTCTCAAAAAAAATTTCAACATATATGGCTGAGCAATGTATTTTGGTTAACAATATAATAAATTTTTCCTGAGCTACTTTGCTCCAAAATGATTTCAATGATTGCTGAAATGATTGGGGTGAAACGAAATTATCAAGGTTAGAATCAGCTGAACATATAACAATATTCCCAGGGCAATGAACCGCCTGGACAAAAATAGCTGATGCTAAAGTTTCAACCACTCACCCAAACAAAAATCACAGTCCGAAACATAACAATCACACACGAACTTCAAGCACGATCTCAGCGCATATGCTGAGCAATAAAACTATATGAAACACAATGATGTTTCGAACTACTTTCAACAGATCCTCAAACAATAACACACTTACATCAAGCAAACCTGAGCAACTAAAACTTTCAAATTCTGCTCAACAAAGTCAACAAATCACATCTAAACAAAACCTCAACCAAAACGACTTCAAACATACACTCAACACTAATCCCTGCTGAACAATAGTGTCTCAGACCTATGTGAATTCCCGAGGATACGAGAACCTCTTCGTCAGCAATAATCCGAGAACACTGTCTAACCTAAAACCTATCCTCAACACCTATTCTGAAACTACCTGAGGAACAGAAGTGTCTCAGACGCATGTGTTTCCAGCAATTGTCTGAAGGCACTATCTAGAAACCCTACCCTCAACGCCTACTCTGAAGCTACCTTAGGGACACAAGTGTCTCAGACGCATGTGTTTCCAGCAATTGTCTGAGGTCACTATCTAAACCCTATCCTCAACACTTATGCTGAAGCTACCTTACAAGTGGCTCAGACGCATGTGTTTCCAGCAATTGTCTGAGGTCACTATCTAAAAACCCTATCATCCCTAGCTTCAACCAATACTATTCACACCATAAACGTTGAAACAACCCGGTCAATATGTCCTAGTACAGAGCTGTACTATATTGGACCTATAATGCAGACCAAAATATTGAATCAAAATTCAATGATGTGAACACCTCGTCACTCAGAAACAGACTGCTCAGTGTCAATGAACGGAACTTGCTTTTATACCATTTGAGGGAATTCCTCGGACTTTACCGTTCAACAACACTAATTTAACACAAAGCATTCAAATAACCAAAAAGATTCAGCATTAGACTCGGCCCAAGCTAAATCATCAAATAATTTCCTCACAAATGCAATACATTGAAATGATTTTATTACTTACATCGCTACAAAGTTCCACAATAAATAGCCACAATGATTAGGGCCCTAAATTTTAAAAAAAAGTTTTGCCTTGTCCTACTCAGCGGAAACTCCTACTTTCAT
Source organism: Corbicula japonica (assembly GCA_038501625.1). NCBI lineage: Eukaryota > Metazoa > Mollusca > Bivalvia > Venerida > Cyrenidae > Corbicula > Corbicula japonica. Next base: position 3,710,494 of record JAZAYU010000051.1, read on the forward strand.
TTTGGAGAGTGCATTAAATGACGTAACGGGACGTAACCATCAATAAAACCAAAAGAGCCAAAATCTCGTTTACTGCGGTATAGTCTTTCGAATCTAAACATGGTAAACTTCAGTCAGTTGAAGACGGTGAGTATTCTGTAAGAAGAATATAAAATTTCAGTTTTACAACGATTTTGTAACGTTACCATTCGTAAACCACCAAATCCACCTCCATTTTCCATATGAAAAATTCTATTTACAAAGAGAAATGCTATTGTCAATATACATGTACATTCAAATGTAACCTGGGTGTTATAAAACATTGCATCACGAAAATAACTCGATAAATACTCACTATTTAGTTGATTGCGATGGATTTTTCGTCTTAACCGAACGTTGTCGAATCCAATATGGCGATCCGCCATTAGGTATTCATGCGCGTTCATGTCTCAAAATCTTGTCTGACGTTCCACGAGTTAAATTTCTTCAAATATTGATTGATTCCATATGTTTATATATAACTTTTATCATTTTGCACAGCATTACAAAATTGACCGCTCTGCAGCATTGACTTACATTTTGAAACTAAGAACTATATTCTAGGGTAGCACGCAAGACTGTCGTAACAATATTGAAATACAGAAAGAGGTACGACAGTCTTGCATGCAACCCTAAATTGTTAGGTTTGCAGTAATTCAAAACGATTGTCGAAAACCGGCTAAACTGGGTCGTGCCGACCCAAAAACGACTACATCGCCTTGGGTAAGCTTTGAAATGATGAACATTTTGTGTTATTCTTGCCACCCATATGGTGTTGTTTTTTTTTTACTTTATAATCTAAGCATCAGTATCTGGGGTGGTTTTGGACAGGGGCGGGTGGGGATGAGAATCTAAAATATTTTTTTCTATTGCCTAATCTGTAACACGACTGCGATAGAAGAGTTGAGTATTTTAGAATGTGAAACTGTCCAAAGACTTTTTTTCTAATTTCTTTATGTCAGAAACATAATTTATATACATATAACTTGTATAATCCGCAAAGGCATAAATAATGTACTTGTGAGGAATAAAAAAGGTGTAAGATTTGTCTGATTAAAAAGGAAGTGTGAATGAGCGGAGGAAGTAATTTGTCAAAATAGCATAATTCCAACTGGCCATCAGTTGCATACGTTTAAAATGTATGCTAGGTTTAAAAAGAACTGCATCGCCTTAAACCGAAATATTCAATATCTTTTTTATATACAATTTATTTATTGTTTTCTTAAATCAATTAAATGCCATTTACTTTTTGATTGAAAGGGAGGTTATAATAAAATTTGATACTTTAAAACTGATTCAAAATGGAAAATATTGTTGACTATCTTATGTTTGTCTTCCTTAACAGGGCCCTTGGTAAAACAAACGAAGTAATTCATGGTAACTTTTGAGTCGCTTGAGCTTTGATTGCATTAAATGCCTTTTAAACTAATAAACGTACGCCAACTAAAGCCAAGTTAATTATTACATGTTAAAATTGCAAATCTAACACTGATATTGGCAATTAATGAGAGTCAAAGAGTCAAAGTTCAATGTATAACAGTCTTATAATAATACATGTATTAAAAACTGAAAAACGATCAATTGGAACTTTGTGCGAGAGTAAGATGCTTACAAATAGTTTTGTATAAAATAATGCTTATTTACTCACTTTAACGTGAGTAAATTAATTATTTCCTTATCTCATAATACGTAAAAAACACAAACAAAAACTAGGAATAGGTCGTTGTATTCAGCGGTAATATACATTAAAATTTTCAAATGTCTGTAAAGTCCAAGTTCAAGTTGCTCAAAAACTGTCCAAAGAAGTAGAAATCAGTGGGCCTGTAGTGAACGAACCGTCCGAATGAAAAGCTGACATCCGTAGTTCTGGCTATTTAGCAGTCCAGAAGACGAACGGAAAACTTTCAACACATCTGGATAAAGCTTCGTCTAATAGTACCACTCGAACCTTAAACTAGTGAATGGCCTTACAATATCCATATTTCTTACATGATAAATAAATATATTGTTTATGACTAAGAGAAAACAGCAAAACCCGAAACACCTGAAACAAAAATAAACACTTTATTTACACCCATTATTCAATTTATTCTCTGAAAGTTCTGTTAAACCACGACAACCATCCAAAAATAATATTAACAACCTAAAGGGCGGGTGGGCGGGTGCCGACATGTTTACCGCTGAATAGAAACGCCTCGAATGGTGTACACAGATAAAACCAACACTTAAATAGCCTAATCGCACGAGATACACGCACCTTTTCCCTCCACACTGACAATTACCGTCAAGTTCGTATTATTCGAAACGGATATAATTACATATAATATTAGCAGTCGCTACCAATGTGTTAATATACTCGCTGTATATGTTTCCAAGGCGACGATGGGTGCTAACTATCACGTTCCCAAACCTCAAGACGTTTTATTATCACCTGGCCAGGAAGACAAAGAATCCATAACAACCGTGTCTTCAGACCGAGATATTCTCTCTTAAGAGAAATGTTTCAATAAACATTTTCTAGGAGAGTAAATTACTGAACGCCGCCATGGAGCAGATGTCCGATTTAAAGTAAGTAAAATTTATTATTTTTATATAACATAACTCTATAAACTAAATTCATTCTCGGTTATAAAATTTCTGTAATCATGTTATCAAAATATCACAATAGGTAGATGACCAGTCCCGAATAAAAGCGAACATGATATTTTTAAAATTTATGTCGCTCAGGTAAAGAGGTTCCGTGTTAATCAAGGAGAATTTCAATTTATCAAACATGTGGTTGCATTATATGAATAATTAATGAATAATTATGTAATTATTAAAAACACGGATGCGAGTCCGTCTAGTGATTTGGAGTTTCTTGTTCCGCAGGATGGAGAACTTGAAGAAGGGCGCGGCGGCCGTCAATGAGGACGACATCATAGACATGATCCAAACAAACATGTTAGCCGAGATCGGCTGTGGTAAGTGCGCACGCGCCGGATTGTTGTTGTAATCGAACATACCATCTACTTCCAGGACTGAGAACTTGAAGAAAGGAGCTGCCCCAGTAAATAATGACGATATCATTGACCTTATTCAGACCAATATGTTTGCAGAAATCGGCTGTGGTAGGTATAGGTAGGCATAGACATTACTGTGCTATCATTTTATTTCGCGCCGGTTTATTTTTTGTGTATTTCGCGCTATGGCAAATGCGCGTACATCAAACCCAGCAAAATTAAACCATTTAAAAGTATGTCGTTAAAGAATAATAAAATTGCGCGAATTCATATCCCAGCGAAATTGTCATTTGTGAATTTTGCGCAAAAATTCGTCTCCGCGAAATAAAATGATACTACAATATTTAGAATTGTCTGAATGCATGTCCTGAATAATACCGTAAACGTTAGTGTGTACGGTAGGCTATTTACCGAACCTGTAGGCTATTTACCGAACCTGTGGAAATGGTCAAGCATTTCGCTGGTCTGAAATTAGCTTTTTTCGAAAAAAGTGGTTTAATTACAAGTAAATTTACATAATATGCAGACGGGATTCTGTGACGACGAGTTCCAAGACAGTTTCTGTGTCCATGGACGTGAGTGCTAGGCCCTATATCTACCATCTGCAGTCAAGCAGCTCGGCGTACTTTCAAAGAGGGAAATGTGGCACCATGTGTAAGATGAATCGATAAACAAAGAAAGCACATGACGATTTGAAGCGAATTCATATCTGTTTTCTTGTTTCCGACAGGTCCGCTATGTCGTGTGAACCCGTTAACTGACCGAGGTAAGCGGTTCCAACTGTTCAAGATCCTGTGTCTGACTGTGATTCCTATCCTAGGGGTCTGGGGCTTCACCATGTACTCCTTGTCCGACAGTGTAGAGAGCAAGACGGACATTGAAGTGGTTTGTATCTATATTTTAGTCTTCAAGTTTAACAACCAAACTACTTTTATTGTTCGTGAATCATGTATGTCACGTTTCTTATAGCAACATTCTCCAAATACCACGTACTATTAGTGAGTATCATTAATGCACTTTATTATGTATAGGGCAGCCAGGCTTTGTATTTTTGCATCTTTGTACTCATAAAGGCTAGTCAGTGATTTGTCATTTATTAGCGTAAGTCATCGGCCAGCTGCTGCAGCGTAATTGTCACTACAGCATAACGTTACACACAACACAAGAGCTAGCGTTTATGATAATTAAACGATATATCTAACATTGTAATATAAATTCTTGGTGATCAGATAACAGAGTACTGCACATTGATTTTTTTATGTCAGGCAAAGAATTCCATGTCTATCGTGGTGGTACTAGGCAGGTTGATTCACAGGCTACAGATGGAACGCGACATGAGTGTGCTCTACCTGAGCGACCTGGGACCGGGAACCAAGACCTTTCTTCTCGCAGAGTACATGGCTACTGATGACGCCCTCGAAAAATTAACCATCTGGCCTGGAGCTCTTCAGGTATACCTAATTTTCTTTCTCAGATGATTGCGCCAATTTACGGTCTAAAGCATTTAAGGGTTGTTTTTTTTTGCTTCCAAAGTTTCTGGCACTGGACTTTACCTTTTCGAGTGTCAACCGAGGATATTTGTCCTGACCTTTAGATATATGTTTTCAGATCATTTTGCCCGAAACAAATTATTATGTATATACACTCCAGTTACATGGATATATTACACACCTGATTTAATAAGTAACATAATTATGGATTACTAGTATAATATGTGTTTTCAAGTTTTGTGTCCCTCCAGTGAATATGATTTATATGTTACAGTTTAAGTTTAATGTTAGAACTCGAACAATTATAGTAAGTTTGCAGCACTATTGAGATTGTGCTTTGCCCATGGACGAAGACCAAGCCCTCAACTATTTCCGTAAATATTTGCAGAGAAATCCAAGAGAGCAGTTCCGTAGCAAAGTGAACCTTATGTCCTACATCGCTCAACACAGGACATCCCTGAATCCTAAGAAAGTGGACTTGTACGAGGAAATCAACTTTTACAGGTTTGCAACGCAATGTGCATCCGCACCTTTTCACACTGACGTCAGAGCTATCTTTATTATCTATGTCCAACATAAAAGGTCTGTTTTCTCAAAAATAGAATTTCATTTTAATCAAACACAAGTTTGGGCCCTTAACAAGTGATTTGTTTTCGGTTTAATTCTAAAACACGACGAATAATTAAAGATGTTGCTCGTAGACTTTGTTCGACATAATCTGTCTAAGCTCACTTTTGACCTAGTTTTTGGACCAATGAAATGTTGTAAATAAAACTTATTATGCAGCGGGAACATCAACAAGATTATTTCGATTGGTTGTGAGTGGGTGTTGATTACGATTACCGTAACGATTTTTATATTGTGCGTAAGCATTTACCTGGCACTTACATGTTCGGGCATTTTCGTTTGCAGAAGCGAAAACTGTATCGGAGAAAAACATATTTTCGGTATAAATTACCAGATAAGTCGATTGATGGCGTAAATACGATTTTATATGGAATATTCATGAGTGTCAGGTACACACTTGCGTACAATGCACAGAGTAAAACGACAGAGAAGTGCAGATATTTCTAGTTCTTACTAGATTCTTTCTAGTTTCTTTGATACTGATTGTTCATTTCAAGTCCAGAAAAACAAATTGCCTTTTGGTGAAGTGGTTATCACACTCGTCTCACAAGCGGAGGCCCGGGTTCAATACTCAGGAAGGACACTTTTTTAAAAGTTAATTTACGTAAAAATTGGTATATTTCGCTCTTGTAACAAGTTGCTATTATTTATATTTATTATATTTCAAGTACATTTATTCATCTTGAGTACTAGCTCTACAAGAGGTAGTTTATTGAAACTGAATAAATGTAGATCAAGACTTAATGTAAGGCATTGCTTCTTTAATCGACGTATTATCACCAGACGATATTACTGCAACACCCTCAATATTTTTTTGACAGACACTTCCAATGATTTATGGGGTTTCCATGACTCGGTCGCTTAATCCCTAGGTCATAATAAGGAAGGCAGGGATGGTTCGTCAACAGCTATAACAAGTAAAATAAAATTACTAAACTGTGTCTGCTTCGCCGTCAACGCCATTTAACTTTTTTAAAAGATAGGTCTTGTATTAACAATACTAACACCAACAGCGCAATATGCATTATATTTCAGTGACATCACACGAGAGTTCTTGGAGTGGTTGGTTGAGAATATCAAGGGATCTGGGTTTGGTGCCACCTGGAAGACACTGGTGGCTTACCAGAAAATCACCCGCTGTAAGGAGGATATAGGTGTGGAGCGGGCTTACGGAGCTATGTTCTACACGATTGGTCGCTTTCCAAGGTGGATCGATTTCGAGTTTTACAATGACCAGGTCCATGATTTCAAGTACAATTATAAAACTGCAGTCTTCTATTCGGACATTGTGGTTCCTCTGCTGATGGAAGAAGTTAAGGTAAATGTATGGCGAAGCACAGCAATAACCATTCTGAAAATGCAGGGTTATCTGTATGCATGTCATGATTCACAGAGCAATTACTCGCTAATATTTTTTCTTCGACAAACGTCTATTAGCCTACTGCTGCGTCATAAAATATTTATCAGGGAACAAAGGAACGAACGCAGGGTGACATTGTTTGCAATATCTTGCGATCGCGTTGATCAAATATAGTGAAAATCGGTCAATGTTGCTGTACCGACTTTCGCATTATGGGATTGCGTAACGATGTCTAACGGGAAATCGTGAAAGGGAGAAAACTAGAAATTCTAGGATCATCTTCAAAGTTACCCTGCGTTTCTTTATCCAATGAGGATATATAGAATTTTAAAAGCTTTTGATTGAGACAAAGATATATAGGTCTCTGATTGAGTGGTTGACCAACACAGGTTCATGTTAGGGAATTTAAGCGAGCCTGAAGACAAACAAAATAATACTGGAATCTTGGTCAAATTTCAGGAACTGAAATCTACCGGTATCAATATCACTGTGACAGTTAACGCATACCGATACGAGATTCAATACCACGACCTAAACGTGTCGTACAAGTCCGAGGAAAAGACCAAGTGGTTCTTTGACAATATGACAGAATACTTGGACTCGTTACTGATGATCCAGGAGAAAGTAGCCAGCAGGATCACAGAGGAGGTCGAGGGGGTCCTTAAACAGGTAGGATGACATAAAATAATAAATCAAAATTGCCAATACTTGGTAGTATTTAGTGGCCCTTATTAAAGGTTAAATATCTAATTCAAGACAATCATAGGGAGATAAATCGAGTTCTTCAACTTGTAAACAAACAAGACCAAGGCTGATAAGTATGTCAATATGACCCATGCAGATTGATGTGGAGGGTGTCCTTAAACAGTTAATAGAACATGAGGTTTCATTTGATCAGGTATGCTGGGGGATAAGGAAAGAAATGTAAACGACTTATATGTCTAAAAAGGACTATTTATACACAGTTTCATTGTTGCATTGAATTTCGTGGAATATCTTAAACTGATTTTCCTTTTTGTTTAGTACTTTTTTAACATGTAAGTTACTTATCTTTTTCAGGTTGTTACAAAGGTTGTGATCTACGCCTCAATGGTGGTGGTTGTCATTGCCATGTGTCCAGTGATCATGTTTTCCTCCGAGGCGCTTGCCAGCGACATCCAGCGCTACACGCAAACCTTGGTAGCCAAAACAAAAGAACTTAATTTAGAAAAACACAAGACTGACACTCTTCTTTATCAGATGGTACCGAAATCTATAGCAGAGCGTTTAAAGAACAGTTCAGCGGTAGAATCGGAATTTTTCCGTTCTGTAACGATCTTCTTTTCGGGAATTTCCGGCTTCAGTCAAGTTTGCACGGAAAGTTCTCCGATGGAGTTAGTGAAGATACTCAATAGTCTGTACACGTCCATGGACGAACAGATCGGCAATTATGACGTTTACAAAGTGGAAACCATCAACGACTGTTATATGGTCGCTTCCGGTCAGTTTTAAACAATTGTATTTTCTTTTAGCGAAATTTATTTCAATGCAGAAACAATTACTGGCAATTATCTTGTTTCATGCATTATCATAACCAGCCGAATTTCTTCCATTGCCGTTGCGTCATCTGGCCAAAAGTAACCAAGTATCGATACGGTACGTTTGCAAATAGCCACTTAAAACGTTCTTCATTTGCTGAAAACGCCTAAACAACGAGGGGTGGAGATGGCTTCCATTGTGGCAAGTTTTCTCGAAATAAACTGTGACAACATAACCCGAAAGATTTTATCCTGATTCAATTCCAGTGCCCAAGATCATAAAACTAAATCTGGAGATCAGTCTGAAATCTCAAGCATCTGATTAGCTGAAATGGCGACCAGTCGCCATTTCAACCAGTCAGTTGCTTGAGGTTTGAGACTGATCTCAAAACTTAGTTTTATGATCATGGGCCCAGGATCACAGTCTTCCATACAATTTCTCAGGTTTTCTGACAAGATCGCTTTTAAATATTTTATAATTTCGGAATATGTTCATCCGACAACGGAAAATCATCCACTTTAAAATCTTTGGAAAATAAGGTTTAAGTAAAAAGACGGTTAGGAATGGTGACTTTTTACATATACAGGGTATGTGACGCATCGTGACAAATGGCCTATCCGCGTAGTCTGAATAGGGTTACAACGTTCGCAGTTCAGTCAAAGAAGCATTAAATTTTAATGCGTCTTGAAAACAATTGAAATATTTTTCTTTCAGACCCATCAGTCCGAAATTGTAGTGGGTCTACATTTATCGCCAAGTCAGAAAAGGCCAATTTTGTTTTGTTGTGTCACATATTTCCTTTCCAGATTGTGTGTGCTTTTTTCCAATGTTTGTGTGACTTCGTGCGAAAATTGAAATAAAAACTCAAGAAATCTCAGAATTTTTTGCCGATGTTTTGCAGACTTGGTACGACAATTATTTAAAACAGTAACGAATTCGCGGATGTTACCATTCGACACGGATCATCATAATGTTGTTATTTATATGCTAGTAATAACTTATGTAAATTCATTTTAAACAAGAAATATCTTTAAAAAAGATAAACGGCGTTGATGGAAAAGATTTTTATATATAAGAAAGAAAGAAATAAAGACCGTGCAAAAATTTCGTCTGGTGATAATACGTCGATTAAAGAAGAATGTCTAACATTAACTGTACATTCAGTTTCAATAAAATACCTCTTGTAGAGTTAGCACTAATGATGAATAAATGTCATTAAAATACAATAAATGAAAATAATAACAACTTGTTACAAGAGCAAAATCTACCAACTTTTACGTAAATTAACTTTAAAAGAGAGTGTCCCTCCCGAGTATTGAACCCGGGGCCTCCGCTTGAGAGGCGAGTGTGATAACCACTACACCAAGGCGTTTTGAATTTCTGGACTCGAAATTAGCAATCAGTATCAAAGGAACTAGAAAGGAACCAGTAAGAACCAGAAATATCTGCATTTCTCTGTCGTTTTACACTGTGTATTGTACTCGAGTGTTTACCTGACACCTATGAATATTCCATATAAAATCGTATTTAAGCCATCAATTGACTTAACTGGTTATTTATACCGTAAATATCTTTTTCTCCAATACAATTAACGCTTTTTAAAACGAAAATGACCGAACATATAAGCGCCAGGTAAATACTTACACACAATATAAAAATCGTTACGGTAATCATTAACAAGACCCACTAATAACCAATCAAAATAATCTATTTGATTTTCCCGCTGCATAATAAATTTTATTTACAATATTTCATTGGTCGAAAAACTAGGTCAAAAGTGAGCTTAGACAGCTAACGCCGAACAAAACGTACTTATGAATTGACGGTTATTCCAGGATTACCAAACCGGAACGGCGAGAAGCACGTGTCCGAGATAGCATCGATGGCCATCGACGTTCTTCACATGTCCAGAAACAAGAAGTTCCCGTCCGAGCATACACCTATACAACTGCAGATAGGAATCAATACAGGTTCGGCCTTTTGCATGTTTCTGCCAATTGTATAATGGTTCTTTTACGTTTCCAATAAAGAGCCGATAATATTCGTTCCTGTGAGTGTACAAGTACGGTTTGAGCGCAAAACCCGGAAAAAGTGCGCCACCGGAACCTAACCAATTCGGTAATCTGTATTCTTTTTTGACCGAGATGCCAGCATAATCTCTTTTATGCCGACCCCGACCGCAATGGTCATATGCAAAGGATTTTGTGAGATAAATTTGGCGAGCGGATTACCTGCGAGATGACAAGTCCATTTCAAAATCTGCCTCCGTATGTATTATTCTTATTGAACATGCAAGTGTCCATATTCTAATGAAGTTGTCTGCTGTACAGGTTCGGTGTCGGCTGGTATTGTGGGTACGGTGATGCTGAGATACTGTTTGTTCGGAGACACCGTCAACATTGCATCCAGGATGAAGTCTTATGGTCTACGTATGTTGTTTTTGTACTATCAATGAACTATCGATGAACGAGCGATGCTTATTTTATCATTTTAATTAATAAAACCATGTAGATAATTAATGTATGAAGAATATAAATAATAATGGTGCAGAGTATTGTAATCATATCGTAAGGATTTGGCTCCTTCACTCTCAGTTCCGTGTTCTTTTATTTCAACAATATCATAATCAAAATAGATACTCTTATGTCATTTGACGATAAAAAATTCTAAGTCGAATTTATAAAAATCTTCATTATTTACCAATAAAAAAGCGTCATGTAGATTTTATGAATAGATGTCTAGGTATTTGATGTTAAGGCTACTGTACAGCTCTTGATTTTCAGCAAACCGGATCCATATCAGCGATAACACCTATCTTTGTCTGAAGAAAACCGGAAAGTATAAAATGAAGTTCCGAGGAAATATGGACATCAAGGTAATAATTTTCTTACAATACGTATTATTCTTAGAGAGTGAAAACTTGATGATGATTTTCAAGTCCTGGCTCGCCTCCTGCGAGTGCGTTTATCGGTGTGGACTTCCGCCAGAACCAGTGGACAACGGCCAGCTTGCCAGTATGACCGCCCGAACCAGTGGATAGCGGTAAGCCTGCCATCATGGCCCTGGAACCAGTGGGCAACGGCCATCTTGCCAGTATGTCCGCCGGAACCAGTGGACAACGGTCAGTTTGCCAGTATGTCCGCCGGAACCAGTGGGCAACGGCCATCTTGCCAGTATGTCCGCCGGAACCAGTGGGCAACGGCCATCTTGTCAGTATGTCCGCCGGCACCAGTGGGCAACGGTCAGCTTGCCAGTATGACCGCCGGAACCAGTGGATAGCGGTAAGCTTGCCATCATGGCCCTGGTACCGGTGGGCAACGACCATCTTGCCAGTATGTCCGCCGGAACAAGTGGGCAACGGCCATCTAACCAGTATGTCCGCCGGAACCAGTGGGCAGTGGCTATCTTACCAGTATGTCCGCCGGAACCAGTGGGCAACAGTCAGCTTGCCTGTATGACCGCCGGAACTAGTGGATAGCGGTAAGCTTGCCATCATGGCCCTGAAACCAGTGGGCAACGGTCAGCTTGTCAGTATGTCCGCCGGAACCAGTGGACAATGGCCAGCTTGCCAGTATGTCCGCCGGAACCAGTGGATAGCGGTAAGCTTGCCATCATGGCCCTGGAACCAGTGGGCAACGGTCAGCTTGCCAGTATGTCCGCCGGAACGAGTGGACAATGGTCAGAATGCCAGTATGTCCACCGGAACCAGTGGACAACGGCCATCTTGCCAGTATGTCCGCCGGAACCAGTGGGCAACGGTTAGCTTGCCAGTATGTCCGCCGGAACCATTGGACAACGGTCAGCTTGCTAGTATGTCCGCCGGAACCAGTGGGCAACGGCCAGCTTGCTAGTATATCTGCCGGAACCAGTGGGCAACGGTCAGCTTGCCAGTATGACCGCCGGAACCAGTGGATAGCGGTAAGCTTGCCATCATGGTCCTGGAACCAGGGGGCAACGGTCAGCTTTCCAGTATGTCCGCCGGAACCAGTGGACAATGGCCAGCTTGCTAGTATGTCCACCGGAACCAGTGGATAACTGTTAGCTTGCCATCATGGCCCTGGAACCAGTTGACAGCGGCCAGCTTACCAGTATGTCCGCCGGAACCAGTGGGCAACGGCCAGCTTGCCAGACAACAGCCATCTTGCCAGTATGTCCACCGGAACCAGTGGACAACGGCTATCTTGCCAGTATGTCCACCGGAACCAGTGGATAACGGTAAGCTTTCCATTATGGCCCTGGAACCAATGGGCAACGGCCAGCTTGCCAGTATGTCCGCCGGAACCAGTGGAAAAAGGCCAGTTTTCCAGTATATACGCCTGAACCAGTAGACAAAGGCCAGCTTGCCAGTACGTCCGCCGGAACCAGTGGACAACGGCCAGCTTGCCAAATAAGTCCGTCGAAACCGAGTAGACAGCCTCTGAGTATTTCTGCTCGAAATAAGTGGACATCGGCTTTCTGCCTATCATTTTCGACCAAGCTTGCCAGTATATACGCCAGGAGCCAGTGAACTGTAAAGAGGAATCGGCTCTATGTTCGTATAATAAATGCATGCGTTATTCTAGTGCAAACTTTCTGACATACATATATTATTCAGGGCAAGGGCCGTATGGACACGTTCTGGTTGATAGACCGGATGTACGGGGGTACCGGCGGGCCCAATGAGGAGGACTATTCTAAGGATCGTGGCTTACAGAGCGAGGAGAGATTCCTGGGTGACCGTTCATTAGAGCAGAACTTCAGTGAGTTGTCCAACCAACCTAACGCTAATAAACAATCCGGCAGGAAATCCCATTCATAGGTTCAAATTCAGGCATGCATCTCAATTACTTGACTATGATGTAAAATAAAGAAGCTTATAATATACGAAGTGGTAATGTTCCCAAGCCTTGCACGGGGGTCTAGGAAGGCATAGAAGGCCTGTATTGCCATTAATGTATATAGGACCATATTCATTACACTCAAAAATCTAGTATTAAATATCTCTTTGAACAGACTAGAAATATTTTAAAATCAAAGACATAAAGATGTGAATTGATATAATTTAATTTGTTCACTAAACGCAACAGTTCACTTGTATTTTAGGTAGTTCGGACTCGTGTGTGAGCAGCGTCCATCACGTGCAGTCCGATGACGGCGACGGTAACGTCGGTAAACGGACCGAGGATAAGACGAAGAAAGTTCGAACCGATGAGTCCCATGGCGGATCTCTCGTTTCCAATGCCGGAAGTGCCGGCTCCCACAGAACCGGACATGAATCCTCCGCATGGAGTTAGAAAGAACAGAAACTTCGTTTGTCGAAACTAGAGAAATTGTTTTAGCATTGCGGCGTTACCTGATATTTTATAAATAATTATGCCCCCACAAAGTGGGAGGCGTATAGAGTTGCACTCGTCCGTCCGTCCGTCCGTCCGTCCGTACGTCCGTCCGTACGTCCCCAAATCTTGTGGCATCAACTCCTCGTAAACTATAAGGCGGATTTCTTTCAAACTTGCATAAATGATCAAGCAGGATGTGTAGATGATCGTAAAGAAAGGATTTTTTCCTGCGACCATTTTTACCAGAGTTATGGCCCTTTGTTAATTTCAGTTATTAAATCTTGTGGCGTCAACTCCTACTAAACTATAAGGCGGATTTCTTTCAAACTTGCAAAGATGATCAAGCAGGATGTGTAGATGATCGTAAAGAAAGGATTTTTTCCTGCGACCATTTTTACCAGAGTTATGGCCCTTTGTTAATTTCAATTATTAAATCTTGTGGCGTCAACTCCTCCTAAACTATTAGGCGGATTTCTTTCAAACTTGCACAGATGATCAAGCAGGATGTGTAGATGATCGTAAAGAAAGGATTTTTTCCTGCGACCATTTTTACCAGAGTTATGGCCCTTTGTTAATTTCAGTTATTAAATCTTGTGGCGTCAACTCCTCCTAAACTATAAGGCGGATTTCTTTCAAACTTGCACAGATGATCAAGCAGGATGTGTAGATGATCGTAAAGAAAGGATTTTTTCCTGCGACCATTTTTACCAGAGTTATGGCCCTTTGTTAATTTCAGTTATTAAATCTTGTGGCGTCAACTCCTCCTAAACTATAAGGCGGATTTCTTTCAAACTTGCACAGATGATCAAGCAGGATGTGTAGATGATCGTAAAGAAAGGATTTTTTCCTGCGACCATTTTTACCAGAGTTATGGCCCTTTGTTAATTTCAGTTATTAAATCTTGTGGCGTCAACTCCTCCTAAACTATAAGGCGGATTTCTTCCAAACTTGCACAGATGATCAAGCAGGATGTGTAGATGATCGTAAAGAAAGGATTTTTTCCTGCGACCATTTTTACCAGAGTTATGGCCCTTTGTTAATTTCAGTTATTAAACCTTGTGGCGTCAACTCCTCCTTAACTATAAGGCAGATTTCTTTCAAACTTGCACAGATGATCAAGCAGGATGTGTAGATGATCGTAAAGAAAGGATTTTTTCCTGCGAACATTTTTACTAGAGTTATGGCCCTTTGTAAATTTCAGTAATTAAATCTTGTGGCGTCAACTCCTCCTAAACTATAAAGCGGATTTCTCTCAAACTTGCACAGATGATTAAGCAGAATGTGTAGATGATCGTAAAGAAAGGATTTTTTCCTGCGACTATTTTTACCAGAGTTATGACCCTTTGCTAATTTCAGTAATTAAATCTTGTAGCATCAACTCCTCATTAACTATCTAAGGGATTTCTTTCAAATTTGCACAGATGATCAAGCAGGTTGTGTAGATGATTGTAAAGAAAGGGTTTTTCTTACGGCCATTTTTGCCAGAGTTATGGCCCTTTGTTAATTTCAGTGATTTAATCTTGTGGCATCAACTCCTCGTTTACTATTGGATGGATTTCTTTCAAACTTGCTCACATGATCAAGGTGGATGTGCAGATGATCATAAAGAAAGGATTTTTTCCTGCGGCCATATTTACCAGAGTTATGGCCCTTTGTTAATTTCACTTACAAAATTTTGTGGCATCAACTCCACATTTTTTATTTGGCTGATTTCTTCCAAACTTACACAGATGATTAGACATGATGTCTTAATTGCTGTAAAGGACATTGCCTTGCAACCATTTTCACCAAAGTTATGGCCCTTTGTTTATGTTAGTCATTAAATTTTGTGGCTCTTACTCCTCATTCACCACATATTGTTAATACCTAGTACACAATTTTGTTACAAATGTACTTGCAGCAGTGGGGGCATCAGTGTCCTGAGGACACAGTCTAGTTATTATTGTAAATATGTGTATCATCTTTATGGATGGTCGATGTGTAAATTATAATTTATTTTCATTTCGTGACGCGTTTCTGTAAATCCAAATCAGTGAATGTACAATGTGCCAATAATGTATCCTGTGTGGGTGAATTCAGTGTAGAGACTCACTGTCTGATCAATGTAAATATGCTTTCGAGCCACAGGGACTACTTTCAACGAATAGTTATCATTTCTAAGCAATTTATGTGGATGTTTAAAAATGAAATTATTTAGGGTGAGTGAGCATTTTTGCTCGGACAATCGCTGGACTTGATAAAAGTAATATGTATTCTGTCAGATCTTATCAAAGTGAGATTCTGGTAACGTTTCAATATAGTACTATTCAAAAGCAACTTAAAAAACTAAGGTATCAACCTTTTGATCAAGCATCAGTTCTGGATTAAAATTAGCGACCTCTCCGAGGTCTCCGCGAAAGCATTTCTAGTGGGGAAGTACCTGTTCTTTTTCGTGTAGCATCATGTTCTGAATTGGCACTTAACCGGAAGATTACTGAAGAATTCTGTTTGCAAAACAATATACTTTTTGTTGCATCAAAACTCAATCTTGAAACATTCAAACTTTGGTTTGTAGATTATTCATGGTAATAATAAATCTGGTTTTTGATAGAGTACTTGTTATTCTTTGTACTTTCAGTTACCAAACTTTGTATGGAGATTGTTAATGGTTACTGGATGACATCTATTGACGTTTAGGTTGAAAGATAACATAATTTTAGTTTCGAATCAATAATTGTTTAACTGCCGGGCTTGCTGTAATCAAGTAAAAGTCCTGATTGGGTTTGCACAAAGTGGGAGTACATGATATGTTATTTATTTACGCCACCGAAACTCGGCATAAAAGACTTGGTCGAATGTTTTTTCATACGAGGGGCTTTCAATACAAAACTGCAAATCAGCATGGTGATTTACTAAGTATTTAAGGTGATAATGAGAACTCAATAGATTTTTAGGGATTTTTAGGTCTAACTATTTTTCTTTGCTGTTCTAACTGATCTTAAACGTAAGTAAAATACATTTACAATAATAACTTTGATTTTGGGTTTTATTGAACTGCAATTTGCTGTTAGAGAGATTTTGATAATTGTCTCTTTTATTAATGATAGCGCAACGACAACTGCCTTAGCACCTTAAGTCAATCGCCGATCGAGTGAATAGGTAACTGTCCCTTATACTTTTTAAGCGAGATATCAAGATTCAGCAAAAACAAGAACACGAATATATTGATTTAGTTGTTGTTTTATAAAATACTGATTTCATGTTTTTCTGTCTAGCAAGTATTTGATGTTCATAAAGTCGTTCATTATAAAAATAAATAAAAACATTTTCAATACTTATTTTATTGTCATTTCTGCTCATGTTTACAAATACAAGGCCGGTATACCTCACCATATTCGTGGTTTTACGTTTTGTCTCGCCTCCATTTAATTATGTAAAAAGTGCAGAATCTGCAAGGACCATCAGACTGATGGTCCTTGCAATGCCAAACGTTTCAATTTTGAAAATTAAAAATGATGGATGAAGCGACACAGAATGACAGTATGAATCCTTCACCGTCTCCTCTCTCTTCCAATGGAGTGCACTTATAGATATATAATTGAAATGTTTATTTGTCGTCCTTATGTAACATCTGATGTTGGTTTCACTGAGCTACTAGTAGATGATGAGTTGTTGGAGTCTTGTAGAAATCGCTGAATTCATTGACTATCTCTGGCTCGAGAAGTTGAACGGTTCGCTGGAGATATTGTGTTTGGTGTTGAGGAGTGAATCGGATTGCATAATAAATTCGGTAGGTAGGCGTGTTTGCCATGCACAAAAAGGCACAAAAGATAAAGGAGTTGCACCTACAAACAAATTTGCTGTTGCACCCATAATTTTAAACATCGCACGTATTTATTAATACGGTAGACATAAATATATGAAGTTAAGCTTTAAAATACTGGTGCACAGCCATTGAAAATACCGTTGTACCATCATTTTATAATCCAACGTAAAAATGTTAAAGTCCGTCGCAGAAAAAGAGGTCCAGCAGTATATATGTAAATAATCTGTGCACCGCTAATTTATGCCATGGACATTAAAAATTTACTAGTTGGACGTATAATTTTATTGGTGGATCGCCAATTTACTTGTGCACCAATATTATTTAAACATCACGCCAGTCTTCGCTGCTGTTTTGTTTCAAATGACCAAAACTGGGTGATCACAAATTAAGAGTTCTTGCTCTTGAACTTACAATTTTGGGTCCAGAAGCAAGAGGGTCCCGCTGTTGCTGACTGGTCATTCAGATGTTGAGATCAGGCAGATGATAAGAAAAATAACGACCATATTCGTATTTTAAATTTATTATCATATCATACATTTATATCACAGATACTGAAATAAAATCTTCAACAAATAGTCACAGTAATAATTAAACAATATCGTATATAACTAAAACAGGTGTTGTGTATACCTGTATAAATAGTTAGATGGCATGTAACATCCTGAATCTCAATGCTAATTGTACTTAAAATTTATACTTCTAGATCTCCATATTTTTTTTAAAGTTAATTAACTTTGCAGAAATGTCTTCTCCGAAAACTGTTAGAAATGTACTAACACATCGAAATTTTTAGTCACAACTTTGTTTCAATTTATATTTTTCCATGATTAGAATCAATGAACAAACATGTTAGTTTTATTGGACTGAGACAGCTTGTCCCTGTATGGAAGGTCCAGAGCGTGAATCCCGCTCGTTAGCTCGTTCCTTCACGTGCTCCGCTATACCTGGCAGCCGGGAGAAGTAGTTCCTGGCCAGCACGTGCTTCTGTTGTACCTTCTGCATGAACACTTGACCATAACCCTGCAACAACACAGTAAAATATAACTGGTCAATATGTCTGTTAATCATTGATCTCGTACAACGTTTCATACTCTTCATGCTAAAATCATTAACAGAAATTGTTGTGAATAAATGTCAAATGCCATTATAAAGCGTTCTTAAATTCTTGATTTTCAAATGTCTCATATTACATGAATTCCAAAAATTGTGAGATTTTTAATCACTTAAATCAAATCAAATATTTAAGTTAAAAAAACAAATTTTATATAGATAAGTTAACTATGCACAATAAGTGTCCTTTAAAATACTGTTCTATGAACACATCCACTGTAAAGGGGATTGAAATGATAATAATAATAATAATAATACTGATAATACTGATAATACTTATAATTATTATTAATATTATAATTATACTGTTCTGTAAACACATCCACTGTAATGGGGATTGAAATGGAAATAATAATAATAATAGCTATAATAAAATTATTATTATTATCATTATTACTATTATTATTACTGCATCAAAATTTTTATTTGTTTTCATGTATTGTATGTTTTTTTTGAATATTTAAGTTAGCTTCATGCTTACGTTGACAGTAAGGTTTTGGTATTGAAAATGAATGTTTATACCTCTTCTATGTTGACCAGTTTATCATGAGCAGCAGCCTCATCTTTGGTGAGCAGTATACAGTTCCAGGGAGACCACTCTTCATGCTTGTTCCATCGGACCAGAGTGAGGTCAAACAGGTCATCCCAAGCGCTGAGGATACTCTGACCTCCCCAAACCTTGTCCACCAAGTAACGCAGGTCATGCTCCTGTAACAGGCACCATGGATGTGACGACAATCATACACAACAACCATTAAACTAAAGTATCTCACTTTGTACTGCTATCTTGCCAGCTGCGTACCAAGGGATCAACCCACACCTATTCACTTTCATATGAAACTATGTAAGATATATAGGATCTGATATGAGTTGTCACTTAATATAAAAATTGAGCTTGTATAATTATGTAACCATGTATCACATAAACTTATTAAATAATGCCTAATAATACTCATCTGTACCTGCAACAAAAATGCAATTTTGGATCCATCTCCGATCTGTTCCTCGGACTTTCTGAGCTGCTTGAGAAGGTATCTGTACAAGCTGAAGTCCTGGCGCACTCTGGCATCGTTGTCCATCTTGGTACACCGACGACACTTGCCCACATTGCGAGAGTTTGATGAAAGCGCAAACTCTGTAGATGGGAGGTAACTGTTGCAACTTGGACAGAAATAAATGTTCTTTCGCAGAACTGAGGGATCCTGAGGAACCTAAAAAATAAAATCAAATTTTGGGTTTGCTTCAAATAAGTACAACATATTTTAATATTTTGTATTAATTTCTGATATTTTTTTTGTAAAGATGAAACCCTTCATATAATTGTATATCAAGCACTTTGACAAACACTATTACCTCTAAAATTAAAAATATCTCCAAAAAAAAATTAAGTACACCTAGCTAACCCATCAACTTTCTTTAAATTTATTTCTTACACATATGTTGTAAGAATACTTTGCTAAAACATTTTCAAAAAAAAAATCACACACTGAAAATGTAGCGGTTTTAACAAAAATGAAATTAACAATTCAACTTCTTCTTTTTCTTAAAACCTATAAAATAACTGTATAACGTGTATTGTTATGTAGTGTTATCAGAAAAGAACCAACCTTGAGAAGTTTGGCTGCCTCTGGGTTAAAGGTGGGTGTTTTGATATATTGCAGGAATAGTGTGGAGATACGTTTCCTGAGGCCGTCCAGGTTAGTCTCCCTTACTCCTCGCATCAGCAGGTCCGCCTCACGATCTATTAACTCAATTATCTCCTGTGTTAGCTTACAGTCATGTTCCTGCCAAGAGATTATATGTAGGTCAAACATCAAAATTATCATTTATATAAGCCGATGACTCTTTGTTTTACCAACATTTTTCAGTCATTTACAGCTAGGACCTTCATCCAGTAGCAGGTAGTAACTAGTGTAAATTTAATCTTTTGACATCATTTGCCTGGAGACCTAGCAGAGAGGACACATGATAATATTGTAAGAACTTTATAGTATAATACCTAAGCTTTTTTGCTTTACTACTTATAGTTTATGTATATTCATCTATACCTGTAAAATAAATGCCAAAAAACCTTCAGATCTAGCTATGTAATCAACATGTCACCTTGTTTTGTTTTCTCAGCAGAAGTATTAAACCAATGACTACTGAAGATCATGTAAACTTACCTTGACTGTGTGCTTCAGTGTTAGAAGAACATCGAGTCTTTCATCCTGTGTGAGATATTTCATGTTAATGCTGTTATAGATGTCCCGGAGTTCCTTGGCACGGATTGTGAATGGAGTGTCCATCTCAGTGTATTTCCCATCAAATGCCTTCCACTTTTTGGGAGCTGCAGCCTGCAACAGAGCAGTATAAGCTATTTCAACCAGTACTGTTCACATCTTTATAATTAAAATAACGATGATGGTATTATTATGTTTTACAATGTGCAAAAGTTTTACAGCCTCAGCACTTTCATCTTTATTATATACTTTCTATTTACTATCAAATAAAAACCATGGACATGACCTGATGTGGTGTGCGAAATCTAACCACTGAATATCTCAGTTTTATGATATTATGCCTTATAAGTGAATGAGTAATCATTTTCACCTCCAGTCAATGTACAGCTGGGAATGACTTCCTTCCATAATACTTTTCTGCACCACAGTGACTAATATATTTTAAACTTATATGAACTGGTCTAATAAAATAAAGATTAGCTTAAAACTAACATTATCAAGGAAGTTTTGTATTCTCTTGTCCTTGTTTTCTCCGTCGGCCTCCAGTTTATGTCTTCCTATAGAGGCAATGAGTTGTGTTTCTT
Source organism: Corbicula japonica (assembly GCA_038501625.1). Lineage (NCBI taxonomy): Eukaryota > Metazoa > Mollusca > Bivalvia > Venerida > Cyrenidae > Corbicula > Corbicula japonica. Next base: position 3,731,545 of record JAZAYU010000051.1, read on the forward strand.
GATCTAGCAGCATGCATAGAGCTGCCTTCCGTTCAGCACCGGTCAATGTCTGGTCTATCCTTCCTAACTCTTCTTGTCGCCATTCTGTGAACAAAAACAAACATTGAGACAGGAGTCATAATCTGCAACAAATGTGAGGACTCATAAATTTACATAACATGACTTTAAATCACACAAAATCAATGTGTTCTGTGTTCTCCAATTTTGATGATAGCAATACAGAATATGGCATATGTGTTACAAATGTAGATCTTTGCGCTCTGACCTAGATCTACACTGCTCATTGAGGATCATAACTGATAAATACTGCATAGATGTACAGGTTGATTTGAAAGTACACACGTTGTCCATGTGATTAATCAAAAGGCGTAAAAATAGTGAAAAAGATGAAATATCTGCTGAAACATATAGGTGACATATTGCAATATTTAGAGTTATCTCCTTCTGACACTTACTTTCTAAAGCATGATACAAGAGATCAAAGTCTTCTTTAGATTTAGGGTTCATTCTTCTTTCAAATTCTTTCTTGATTCTATCTGCTTTTTCTTTCTTTTTCCTAATTTCTTCTTGTCTTTCAAATTCTAATCTTCGTCTCTTATCTTCTTTAAGTTTTTGCACATATCTCTTTGCGAGCCATCTTCTATAATACTTTTGAATTATAATTATCTGAAAATAAAAATAATACTCTGTTTTAATCTATGTATTTTACATTTAACATTGTAAGAAAATGCAAGTTACTAAACTTAATCTATATGAAAGACTCAGGCAAATTTTCAAGAATAATGTTTAAATTACAGTAATTTTAATCAGGTTTTTAAGAAGTAATCATTAAATCTGATTACTTCAAAAGTGAGTAATCATTACAGCTGATTACAATTACTGATTAAGATTACCCCAGGTCTGATGGAAGTACAACAAATTTATGGTAAGGTATATAAATATGGTGTCTTCCCAAGGCCTTTCAATTGCACAATATGTTTGAAATTTAATTTAATTGGTATAAAACAATTCTTCACTATTATTACCTCTTAATCCTCTTAATTAATGTAAATGACTCAACTTTGTTTTGAGCAAGTCCTCTTATATATTAACAATAACTGCATGGATTTACAAACTGATCTAAGTCTACACCTGTGGCAAAAAAAATTAACTCTTAAAGTGCTTTGCACAAGTCAGTCACCTTTGTGGCCAAATCAGACCCAGATGCCAAATCAGACCCAGATGAGCCTGTGCATCTGCAGTCTGATCAGGGTCTACACTGCTGTTCAGGCAATAACTTTAGGTAATAAAGTTCAACAATACAACCCATCACTTTTAAGTGGACTTACCCAAATAAATAGAAAGATTGGCTCATTAAATTATTTAAGCACTCAAAGTGAAAACATAAACTGTGCTCAGCACTAAAAGGCTTAACCCTTACTCCATATATAGGGTTTTTATTGTGTATGCAAACAGTGTAGATCCAGATCAGCTGGCACATACATGCTGTCTGATCAGGATCTACACTGTTCATTTTCTGGTCTGAAATAAGCTAAGAAATAAAACAACAAACAGTACAGATCTCCTGATTGGATGGTATGGATGTGCCAGCTGATCTGGATCTACACTGTTTGCCCATTGATAACAACCATTTTCCATGCAGTAAATGGTTTATAATCTACATGTACAAATAAGTGTACATGGGAAACACTTACTCTTGCTAGTATCATAGAATGATGTTCATCAGCTGTTGTGTATTTTTGTGGCGTTATCAGCTTGTCCTCAATGTTAGACACGTACACACCAATGCCGGTCATCTGTGTAGATGTGTCGTTTGTGGTTTGTTGAACACGATGGTGTTGCTCTACTGTCTGTGTGTCACGGCAGTACTTCTCAATTCCTGACGGAGGTCGAGGTTTCTGCATGGTCTGTGCTGATGCATGATGGTATTCTACTGTCGTCTTTTTATGGCGGTATCCACCTAAAAATGGCTTCTTCCTAGTTGTTCTCTCAATTTCTACCACAACATCTTTGAACGAACTGTCCTCTGTAGAAACAAAAACATTAACACGTGAAACATGAAATTCTGTGGGCTTAAAAGTCTTGAGAGAGTACCGTAACTTTCTGTTATAACATTCTATACTGTAGCTTTTACTGCTACAGACATATTGAAATATTTAGAGTTTTTATTATGTATTACTGATACACTGTAATATCTATATGACATTTATGATACAACCATAGGTTTAATCTTGATTATTGTTATATAGCTTATCCTTGAATTCAGATAAAAGTACTGTTTTGTGGAGAAAAGGCAAATATTTAAAAATCTGATTACAACACTTGTAATGAACTTGGCCTACACTGGGTGCAGTGTGAAGAACAGTGCATCATTCAGTGTTACATCATATACATACCAGTCTGTACCCGGACAGTGATAACATCTGGCATGTGATATTCCTGTCTGGGTCTGTAGGCTTTGATGGGTGTGTTGACAGGGTCTGCTGACTGAAGCTCTAACTGGATTGTGCCATTAGGTCCCACTCCCAGGTCGGCTAGGGTAGTGGCATCTGTCATAGTTTTTCCTGCAAATCATGTGTAACATGTTAAAAAATTGCTCTTATGTTAATAAAGCTAAAGTTTCATTCAGCTTGTTCCAACTGATTTTGTTTGGGGACAGCAGACAGTCATAGCTATGTTTGTCTCTTAAATTATACAACCATCTAAAGCAGTCCTCTTTTTTTTCTAAAAAGTTCCTGACCCATTATTGAATAAAGCAATCACAAAAACTGTACCAATTTTCTGAGAAACTAACAATCTGGTAAATTATTCAGTAAATGCAAATGACATTCTTACCATCAAACATGAGCATGATGAGGTTGACTGGCATCTTGAGCTCGGAGCTGAAGTGCTGTTTCAGCTGCTCCAGTGTCTGGCCAAGGGTGCACGCCTGAGTCACTACCTGTCCACTCGGCATCAGAACAAACTTTACTGCAATGTTCAATAACTGGTTGAATCAAAACACTAGCCAAAATGTATAATAAGAAGAGGAATTTATTTGGTTTAAAGTATGCTTCAATATAAAAACAATTAATATATTAGTATCCTTGTTGTGATAACTGAATAATTATTGTTAAGCAAGAAGTTACCTGTGGCTGTAGCCTCCAGATTGACCTTTGACCTTGGGGTTGTTGCATGAGGGTCAACATCTGGCTCTTGTTCTTTAGCCAGCTCAGTCTCTGTACCAGCATTGACAGGGGTGGGTGCTGGGGCTGGATGGGCCTGGTCTTTTACATCCTATGAACACATTTACACACATATTATGCAGTACTTTTATATATAGCTAGTGTTTACCCTGCTTATTCTGTGCATTACAATTGTGATTCAAATAAGGATTACCTCTGCAATGGCTTCAACATGCAAAATGTAACAGAAGGCATAGGCCGCTTCTTACAAATAAACTTAATCTTTAAGCTGTCACAGATTGATTATGACACTGACTTCATTCTGATATCAAACTGCATAATTGTATTATCTATTTTTTTATGTTTTTATTATTTTTATAATAACAATATTGATTTTACTTAGGGATGCAAATGAATTGTAAAAGTTGCATTCATATATTCTGCTTTTTCAAAAATGAATACATGAACAAAAATCAACAACATGCTATAAACAATTTTTGTATAAAAAATGTGTGAAATCTGCTCTTACAACATTATGAATAATTTCAGTCACTTAGTTTTTTCTTATAAGGCATTTTCCATGATGATCTCATTTATAATAAATATGTTGTAAAATTATTATTACTTGCAGATAATACAGTACCTTAGCTTCAGGTTTCTCTTCAGTTGTCTTCTCTGTTGATTCTTCTTGTTCAACTGGTTCCTCAGCTGGAGCAGCTTCTTCTGCTGGTTCCTGGACTGGAGCAGCATCCTCAGCTGGTTCCTTAGCTGGTGCAGCTTCTTCTGCTGGTTCCTGGTCAGGAGCAGCATCCTCAGCTGGTTCCTCAGCTGGCACAGCTTCCTCTGATGGTTCCTGTGCTGGAGCAGCATCCTCAGCTGGTTCGTGATCATCCTTAATAGATGCAGAAGAATAAAACTGGTTAATTCATATTGTACACATGAAAAATACATTTGAATCGTTATATATTTAATGACATTTAATTAATATAATTTATGATATTTAATAATATTTTGTTCTTATTGATATCATTTTATAATGATATTAACCTAAGTATAACTCTATATTCTAATTTAAGCCTTTAAACACTAAAGACTTATGGATCAATAAAAATATAAGTCTCGTGACTGCTTTCCAAACAAAAAAAGCATGTGGTTTTACATTCCTAGTGGTACTGACTTTCTACTACCGATAGGGTACAGCTTGATATTTCACATCTCAGTCAGCAACTCCTACCATCAATAAATATAGGAACAGAATAATGAATGGCAGTTGGCAATATACAACGCATTATGGGTGTAATGCATGTGGCATCATGTTTTTTTTACATTCAAATGTCCTTTAGAAAAAAATAATTAAGATCAGGCATATTTCATTTGTATCAACAGGATCCTATGTATGTTTGAATCAGGTCTATCTACTAGGCTGAAAATCATGAATTTCAAAACATTACTTGTGTTTGTTCTTGTTCTACGTTTGGTATTGGATCTTCACCTCTCCCATCATCTTGCTGTTCCTGTTGCTCAGGCTCCTCTGGTGCAGTAGTTGCGTCGGGGACTCCTTCTTCACCTGGCTGGTCTGCCATTATTCTCTAAAAAGAATATGAAATCCTGCTGATAATTAATAAATAAGTTGTTTATGAGAAACAATGTTGGAGATCACGAGTTTGTTATTAATTCTTATCACAAAGTGTTCGGATAAATACTGTAAATTGCTTGTCTTTGATTTTTTTTTACCTAAAACCAGTAAATTCCAACTAAAACACAACGACGGCGGCCATTACTGATTTGTTTCGTGACGTCTTGGCAACGAGACGCTCTGTCAGTTGGTAAATGTTAAGTATCTGGCGATTGGTTATTTGAATAAAATAAACCAATCAGATATATCGTTAGAAAGTAATTTGGCTAAACGGGCACCGAGTTGTAGCACAACAACGGAATGTAAACGGTCGAAAAAGAACTTTTTTTTAAGTTTACATAAAATGTCAACTATCAGGAATATTATTTTATAGTAACTTTGATTTGGAATAATATAATTGATCCAACTGCTGACCATCAAAGGTATATTTTTGCATACAAAAAAGAGATGGCTTTGATTTAAAAATCATTCCATGCCAAGAGGCAAGAATAGGGCACATGCATGGCTTTTTCTTTTGTAAGTCGGTGCATTAAGGACACAACCAGGTTTTCATTTAGTCTTAATTTACTGGTCAAATATCTGTGACTTAAACATTAACAATCTTGAATGTATTGGCACGTTTCAGATTGAATGTTATGCAGCATGAACAACAGAGACAGGAATGAAACAATATTCTTTATCCAGCAGTGCCCTTCACCATCAATCAGGAAACATTATACATATATTATACATATATGTTTTTGTCTTCTTTGTTACTTACCTCTAATAATTATTGTTGCGCAAGCAATTATAGATTTATGGTTTCATTATTACCCAGAAGAAATATGAATACAGTAAGCTAGAATGCTGTAGGCTATTTCAAAATGAAAATGACTTGTTTGGGAAAGATCTCAAACATTCAAAAACTCATTTTAAGATGAATTTATTAGGTTTATTTGGGGATGTAAATTCTTAGTTTGGCCTCCAAAGTGCATCCCCTCTAACATGACATCCTGGATCTGCCATTGGGGAATGTATATTTTATGGTTATATAACGGTTCGCCCCACTCTCGATTCGCCCCATCACGATTCGCCCCATTTAAATAACGACTCGCCCCACGTTTAATAACGACTCGCCCCACTCAAGAACGATTCGCCCCAATAATAATAATAATAAATACCTAAATGACAGATATGATTGCAAATCATTGAATATTTAACATTTATAAAGCCTAAATAGTTAATTGTGTGTAAAAGTGTATATTGATATTCATGTATGAAAATAATATTGTTCCTAAAAGTATTAAAGGAATTCCATGTGTGCTGACTGACATAAAAAAATTAGCATATACACCTTATTTATTTTAATTTAAATATCTTTTACAAATAAATTTTCATAACAAAATTTTATTATTCGCGAAAAACGGAGATTAGAGCTTTTGTTGTTTACGTTCAATGTAAAATATTTTTATTGCCAGGTATTTTAACTGGCAGTAATCTAGTGAGATTAAAGTAAACAAGTGTTCACATCTTTCATTAGTTAATCACTTTCCCGGGCGATGTGACATTACAACATCACTACTGTGGCATTATATGGCCCTGTGTGAACTGTGCGTCATTGACAGTTAAAAGTGCTGTTAATTTATATGTGCTGTGTTTAACGTTGTTAATGGTTGTTGTTTTATACAGGGGTTACACTTGGCTCTGAAAGCCAAGGGTCAATGACCCTTGGGTCAAAATTTTCAAGGGTCATTTTCAAATTTTCAGGGGTCATCATCAAATTTTCAGGGGTCATGTATGCGTTAAACAATGCTGTGCGAAACCCGACTGCTGCAAAGCTTTCCCTATTCATATGTGCTTAAATCTCATACTCAAAAACAATACTGTTAAAATCAATTTTACACAATCTTTATTCATAGAATGTTTACCAGCCTTCACATATATTGAACAATATGACAAATAACTAAATGAACAATGGACAATTATAAATAACATCACTCATTACCGACTGACAAATGACAAGAATTACATCACTCTGGTACAACAGGCAAAAAAATATTCGGGGTATGCTTTAGCCTGCCTGTCAAGAGCACTGTGTTGAAAGTGTGTGTTGCCGCTAGTTGCAAACGCGTTTTTTTCTTTTTACCAATTCTACACAAAGTACAGAACATTGCCATGATTCCATCACTGTTTGGTTCATGCGCGAGCCAGTCAAATTCTGTTAGCCAATTTGAGTTAAACTTTTTCACAACTTTTTTAGAAGCACTCGAGAAAAATTCAGTAGAATCATTTATTTCTTTTCACGGGAGTACCGGGCAAACTCTCGAAATCGAATTTTGCGTCAACATCCAAATCTTCAACGGGTCGCTTTCGACCGCCAGACATGATTTGAAATAAGCTAGTCTGAACAATTTTTCGCGATGCATTAATCGAGATTACCGAGGAATATTAAAATACTTCGAAATTCAGTTGCAACGTGACACAGCTTCTATAAATTTGTACAATTACGAACTCAAAGACAGAAGATCCATTTACCGTTCACGCCGTTATCTGAAAACGTTTGATGATTTAACCCGCCGATAATCCTTTCATTACTCGACAAATTTAATTAAACCAATTAACCTTTCATGTTTCTATAATTGTCCCATCATCAGTGATCATAATATACAGGCGCGCGTGAATTATCGATAAAATGTTAACACATCAATTAACTTTCTAACCACAGGTGTGTTGTAACGTTTCAGTAAGCGAGACTGATTATTGGTAAATCGGCGTTTACGATTGGCCAGTTGTGATTGCGTTAGGCGGGCTTTCGGTGTTATTTTTGATTTGATTGATGCACAGGTCGATTTCGCCCCGGGTCATGATGACGCATGCTCCAGAATTACGACGAGTCAATTTGGCGTATTTTATAAATCTCCCGGGTCAAAACCCGAGCTTCCGGGTCAAATGGAACCCCTGTATATACAGTGGTTCATTGATGTTCATTGATGTTAATATATGTCGTCGTTTTACATGTACAGCATTATTGTTGATTTTGTGTCAGTATCATTTGTTTGCATTTAGTTTCTGCAAGGTTAATCAATTTCCATCAACATCATAATTATCACAATTATCATATTCTGTAACTATTGGTAATGAATTGATTGAAACATTGTATAACCTTATTTGTTTATATTACAATAATGAATCATGTTTTGAAATAATTTCTTTTCATTTCAATTTAATATTGTCCCCTAATCTCCACTCAACTTGCATATGCCAATTATGTTTTTCGCGGTATGCGGACATAATCCCCTACGGACAAAATCCCCTAGGTATATTTTCAAGAAAACGGACAAAATCCCCGACATGAAATAATCCCCTACGGACAAAATCCCCTAGTAAAAATAATCCCCTACGGACAAAATCCCCTACATAGTAAAATTAGTACTTATTGACAATGTTTATCATGAAATACTTCAGATTTTCATTATAAAAAAGCAGGAATTATGTAGACAATAAACTAAAATAAATAAAATCTTGAAGGACTCTGATGTGGTTAAAAGAGGAATTTGTTAACTGTGACTTGTGTTTCCATTACAAGTACAGGTCTTGTGTAGATTTTACAATTTATTACTGCATTCTGAAGGTAAATAAATATTATTACTTCTAATTTTATATTAAATGTGTGTATTGTGATCTTGAGGTTGATCATTACAACAACAATAACAACAACAACAATTTTGCAATTTTATTTCAGAGTTTAATAACAGGTTAAACAAAACATACAATGCACAATTTCAAACTGTAAATGAAAGCACATCACAAAGCACATAATTATAAGGAATCAACCTATCATCAGAAAATTGTCTATGCATAATAACAAACTGTTAATTAAAACTCAAAAAGCAAATCAGCACATAATTATCAGGAATCCACCTATTATCAAAAAATGTGTTTATTATATTTTTACATTAAGTTTACATATACATGAAGAACTTGTGATAAACTGATAAATTAGCAACAAAAAGAAATGAAAAGATGTTTGACTTTATTACAAATTGAACACAGTCATGAATTAAAAAATAGTTGTTTGCCTAAGTAAAAATGAAACAGTCAATACAGTCAACAATTACAATACTAGTTTACCAATACATTTTTTATAACCAGAATTATACTACAACAGTTTCAGACTTAGTGAAAATTAGTGAAGCCTCACACAATTTCCAATAGCCTCCATAAACTCAACAAGGGACTTCTCTTTGCTCACAAAGAGTCTGCACAGATTTTTGAGTCGTTGTTGCTGTTTATTGTTCTTTTTGTTTTTTCTGCGTTTTGGGGGGAGGCCTTGGCAGTGCTGTTCATACACAGTCTCAACATCACAATTATCTTTCTGTAGTTTATCACATACCATAGACTGGGGTTTGAATGGCCAACTAATGTTTTGAAGGCATTATTCCAGCCCTCACACACATTATTGGTTCTGCTTTGGTCATTAAGGGTAGCCTCATGGACATTCCATGTGTGTGGGGGAAACCTTGGAGGAGTTTTCTAAACCTTAAAGAGCCATTCTCCCCCCTTACTGTCTTAAACCCACCTGATACATAAGTGCTGTCAAAATAATCTACAATACCAGATAAACATTCTGGGGCAGTTTCTCTAATGTAACTTATGCCATCACTGACATCAGTCACCGGCAAAAATGCCAGACTATCTATCTTTCCCCAGAAGTGTCTCACTTCTTCGTCTGACAGATATACTGCCTGGAGTCCTTCACTTTGAACTCGTCTCCAAGAACTTTGGGTTAGATGGTAGAAACACCCTTGTATTTCTACACTGTCGCCTAACACTGATTTTATGGCATTGTGTATGGCCATTTCAAAGTCCACTACAACTCTAGTTGGATTTGGTTTCTTAACAAACAAGAATCAAGAACCGAAGATAACAGTTCCTCATACACACTCTGTTGTTTTGATGGTAAGAACGCGTATATGCATGTCACACATGTGTCACCTACTGCAGATCTGATGACATACAACTGGCTGAACTGGGATGGTGCTGTGTCATAAGTTCCATCCATAAACCACGAATCACTATCCGCAAGAATTCTAAGTCCTGTATCACTGCCGAATATAAGTATCCTATCAGTCTCTGAACAATTATCATACAAGAGAAAGTCAGAGTTCTCAGTGCCACCTGTTTTCCTGAATTCTTCCGTTAGAGGACAGGGTATTTCTTGTATCGAAGCAGGCTCTTTTGGTACATTTGCCCGTTTCACACGACGAACTGTTCTTTTCATGCTTTCGGCTTTCCTTATCTCCGCAGGCAGCTCTGACCTGAATGCATAAAATACAATAACAATAATAAATATTTCCAATTAACTGTAACATTTACTTTAGTCATTTTGCTTTAATACATATCATTTCGTCCATGTCCGTATTAATAATTATATTAAATTTATATATAAATTTGATGTATGCAAATCTCAATTTAAGAAAGAGACAACCTACCTGAACAGGGTACTGGCACATCTTTTCAGCTTTTACAGCGCTGGGATTAGAGTGCTGACTTAGAACATTTGCTTTGATTTCCGCTTTCACTTTCATTGATGCTACCTCGAAGTGGTCTGCAGGATGGGTGTGGTCCTTTTCAGATTTCACCGTGGTTATCTGCAGAAAAAAAAAGATAAAGTTTGTATTTTAGTGTAAATTAAAGACAAATAAAGCTGAAACATTTCAAACCTTTAACATTTAATTGTTTATATATTACAAAATATTTGAACAAGCAAAACATGATTGAAATAAAGAAGCAGAATGTGGTTACTTACTTCTAGGTCTGTGACTAGTGCTCCTGTACACTTGATGCTGCCCCTTTTGCAGCATTCCCATCTGACAGTAGACTTTGTAGAGTGTTTCTTTGTATAGGCATACCCATTAAGACATAGTTTTTCAGAACCTTTGTTGCTTCTGATAACCACCATTGTGAGGATTGTGAAGCATTATGGAATTGTATGATATTTATATACACAATTTCTTGTGAGATGATTCACTCTAAAGACAATGTTTGTCACATAAAAATAATTAGTCCTTTAAGTAATTATTCAGTGATTGCAATTAATTATTATTAGGTATTTTAATTGCAATGTAACATCATTTTTTATCAATCATCAATTATATGCTAGATAAGTGTTTGTCACTAATTAAAACTTAAATATTTTTCTTCTGTAGATTAATAATTAAACATAATTAATGTACAGTTGTACTATGTGTAAGATAGTTAATGTCATTTATACATATTCCATATTAATATATCAGCTTTATTCTGTATGTAGTATGGGATGTGAAACTTAATACTTTATTTATAAAGTAGGGGATTTATTACTTAGGGGATTTTGTCCGTAGGGGATTTATGCAAGTAGGGGATTTTGTCCGCCAGTGGAAAACTGATGTAGGGGATTTTGTCCAGGTATGACTAGGGGATTTTGTCCGTAGGGGATTATGTCCTACATTCGTTTTTCGCACCTTTTTAAACAAGTCACCACCTTCTTCCGGGCAAACTGGCTAGTGAGAATAACGTGTCAATTAGTGACAATAAACAGTAACACGGTCGTGTTCAAAAATTGTACCCTAATGTGTAATACATAAAAAAAATATTTTGGAAAGAAAAATACTATTTTAGTAATTATAAAGTGAAATTTAAAAACAATATTACGGTTGTTGCATGCGCCGCATACAAGAGCTTTAGATCGCTGTATTTGAACGTTCAACTGCAATAAAGGGAAATCGTGTCTCCATTTCGCGAATAAAACACTTTTTGGTCCGAAAATCGGCTAAAAAAGATTCTAAAAAAGAGAAAATCAAAGAATAAGATAAAACACCCTAAAACTTTGTTTTGCCCTCTCTTCTAACACAAAAACTATAAAATAGGTTTTAAAAAATGTGCGTTAATTCTGTGCACTTTGTGGCAATTGGTAAGCATATTTCCTTTTTTATACCAGTGATGCCGGTCTAATATATATATATTTAAGATCATTTATGTTTTTAACGGGTTTTGATGTTGTTCACTTGACTTGATGTATCTCCATACTTATAATAATGGAAATAATTAACTTGGGGCGAATGGTTATTGAGTGGGGCGAGTCGTTATTAAATGTGGGGCGAGTTGTTATTAAAATGGGGCGAATCGAGAGTGGGGCGAACTGTTAAATTACCTATTTTATATATGTTTAAAAGACAGTACAAGTGTTACATGTATATACATCTAGGAAAGATAGAATATTTTTATAATAATTAGTTGTTTCTGTGATAAACATACCCTATAGCATATTGGATGGTTATGACTTCACTGTATAGTAATCGGAATATTAAAATGAGTTGTCCTTCAATGTGGATAAGCAACACGAGTTCACTATCACTATCTGATAAATTCTCTCTTAATGTCCTAAAGAAAGATGTAACTTTCCCCTAAATTGTTTCTAAGCCTACTTCCTGATTTGATTCAAACTTTTCAGTTGATTAAATGATCAGTCTGCATTGCATATGACAGAACTTTTGATTTATTCAGTCAGAAGTACCCTGCTTATGCCTGTAGTTTTTTGAAGATAAATATAATGGAAACTGGTGACACAAATTCAGTGCAACCTTGGTATCAACTAAATAATTACAGAAACCAAATTCCTGAAGTTTAAAGTATGTATTTTTATCATTCTCACTTTGAGAAAATATATTTATAGACAAAAAAACAACAATTTTCGTTTCAAATATTTTTCAGATGGCAGCAGTGAATGGTCACACAAATGGTGTGAATGGCCTTGCCAGTGGCCTTAACGGTCATGCAAATGGTGTAAATGGTCAGTTAAATGGGAACAGTCCTCGGGCAGAGAGCAGACAGAAAAGTAAGCTTGGAGGTATAGGACCAGATGGGTACCCCAGACTGCCGCCAATCGCCAAACCAAACAATCCACAACGTGATGATCCCTATGCCAACAGCAAACTGATGACATTCAGACTGGCAAACCACAAGCAAGCTTTGCTGATGAAAGTCCTGTAAGATCTTAATCTCTTGTCCAGTATTGTTAAATTTTATCAAGAAATTTTGTTCTGATCAAATATGTCTTGTTTCTTTGTCAATCTACAGAAACCTTTGAACAACATGTTCAAGCTGAAGATATCAATGTCACGGGATATGCATTTTGTAGTAGCAGCAGTTGGTTTTTGTGCACTAAGCCCAAAACTTTGAAACTACTTAAGATTACAACTTCAAACTTGAAATATATTTTCACCATCTTAATTGACTCATTTTCTTCTACAAATATTTAAAGGTTAAGCTCCATTTTCACTTAGATTTTGTGTTCAAGTTTTTATTCAGTTAGTTCATAACTTTTAAAATTACATAAGTGATTGATATCAAACTTTAAAAAAACATTTTCCCATCATGACCAAGTTATTGTGCAGTTATCCTATATATTTAACATAACTGAAGTGATCAATATAAAACTTAAAATAACTGTCAAACATGATGACCTTCATTTCATAACATTTCCAAAAGTATTTTTCAGTTATTCCCCGTTTTAAATAAGAATGCACTGTTAATTAAGGGATTGATTCTACTAGTAAATTATAGATTTTATAACAATTCAGCATCATAAATTGCTAGCAAGTTTTCTAGGAAAATATTGTACAGTTATTCCTCTTTCAGTACATCAAGGTATTAACTTTTCACTTGAAGAGTTTAATTTTCTCTTTCATCATTGGACTTGTTCATATTTCTGTTTTCACATGAATGTTTGGAAGTTGTTGTTTTGACTTTTAATTGTGTAATTGAAATAATACTTTAAATTCAAATATATCAAAAGATAAAATTCAAAATTGCATTATTTCTAGTGATATAAATTTAAATATTTGAGTGTGGTGTCTCCTTTTGACATCTCATGTTTTCAAACCTACATGTATCCAATCTGAATATCTGAATATTAGTTCTTTTTGTGTTTTCAGTGCTGACACTGCTATGAAGTCCTATGAGGACACAAAGGAGAAACTTGAGAGAGAGCCAACACCTCCTCCAGGGCCGGACTATCCTGAAGAGGTATATTCACTATTTATATACTTTCCATATTGTCTACTTGTAAACTCTATCACTCTTACATGCCAGCAGTCTGTCATTTTTGAGACAAGCTATCATTGACATGAAATGTTTTAGCATAAAATGGAAACTGCTCTTTTTATAGGAGCAATTTCTTGTAGGTTTTACAGATTTTAATCGTAGCACATTGTTAATTTCTCCGATGTTGCTAAGTAGAAAGAAAATGTAATTAAGGTCTGTTGCATTTACATAATATTTCCAGGTTTGTCTTGTACAAATGAAGCGGCTTGAGCATTCATAAACAAACATAACATTTTAAAGGGATTTTTTTAAAGTAAAAAATCATTGAGTTCAAATGCATTTTAATTGAAAGTTAAGCTCATGAGGGAACGAGTATTCTGCATATGTTAGAATTATTAAGTAATTTCTTTATTCTTCATAGTAATGATCCATTAAAAAAAGAATCCTGGCTTGTAAAAGTCACAATACCAGGGATATTATTTTTATTTCTTTTTCAAAAATCTTTAAATTTAGATTAGTTTTTAAATTATGATAAACATTTTAGTTAAAACTTCCTCCAATCGCTAATCTTGAGCCAAGAAAAAAGAAAGAACTCACAGAAGATGAAAAGAAGATGGTACAGTTCATGTTGTAAAATTCATTCACTAACACTGCATATGGTGTTTTAAATTATTTCATTTTGTAATTGCACGAAAATGCTTAGTATTACAACATATTTCACAAAACAGATATAACCCTTTACTCCATGGGTATCGCTTATTTTACGTGTGTCACCAGCTGAGGTTCAGATCAGTCTGTACATCTCTGTAGTCTAATATGGGTCTACAATGTTCACTGCTTTTTATGCCCCCACAAAGTGGGAGGCATATAGAGTTGCACTCGTCCGTCCGTACGTCCGTACGTCCCCAAATCTTGTGGCATCAACTCCTCCTAAACTATAAGGCGGATTTCTTTCAAACTTGCACAGATGAACAAGCAGGATATGTAGATGATCGTAAAGAAAGGATTTTTTCCTGCGACCATTTTTACCAGAGTTATGGCCCTTTGTTAATTTCAGTTATAAAATCTTGTGGCGTCAACTCCTCCTAAACTACAAGGCAGATTTCTTGCGAACTTGCACAGATGATGAAGCAGGATGTGTAGATGATCGTAAATAAAGGATTTCTTCCTGCGACCATTTTTACCAGAGTTATGGCCCTTTGTTATATTCATTAATTAAATCTTGTGGCGTCTACTCCTCCAAAACTATAAGGCAGATTTCTTGCGAACTTGCACAGATGATGAAGCAGGATGTGTAGATGATCTTAAAGAAAGGATTTTTTCCTGCAACCATTTTTACCAGAGTTATGGCCCTTTGTTAATTTCAGTAATTAAATCTTGTGGCATCAACTCCTCCAAAACTATAAGGCAGATTTCTTGCGAACTTGCACAGATGATGAAGCAGGATGTGTAGATGATTGTAAAGAAAGGATTTTTTCCTGCGACCATTTTTACCAGAGTTATGGCCCTTTGTTAATTTCAGTTATAAAATCTTGTGGCGTCAACTCCTCCTAAACTACAAGGCAGATTTCTTGCAAACTTGCACAGATGATGAAGCAGGATGTGTAGATGATTGTAAAGAAAGGATTTTTTCCTGCGACCATTTTTACCAGAGTTATGGCCCTTTGTTATATTCATTAATTAAATCTTGTGGCGTCTACTCCTCCAAAACTATAAGGCAGATTTCTTGCGAACTTGCACAGATGATGAAGCAGGATGTGTAGATGATCTTAAAGAAAGGATTTTTTCCTGCGACCATTTTTACCAGAGTTATGGCCCTTTGTTAATTTCAGTAATTAAATCTTGTGGCATCAACTCCTCCAAAACTATAAGGCAGATTTCTTGCGAACTTGCACAGATGATGAAGCAGGATGTGTAGATGATCGTAAAGAAAGGATTTTTTCCTGCGACCATTTTTACCAGAGTTATGGCCCTTTGTTAATTTCAGCAATTAAATCTTGTGGCATCAACTCCTCCTAAACTACAAGGCAGATTCCTTGCAAACATGCACAGATGATGAAGCAGGATGTGTAGATGATCGTGAAGAAAGGATTTTTTCCTGCGACTATTTTTACCAGAGTTATGGCCCTTTGTTTTTTTCAGTAATAATATCTTGTGGCATCAACTCCTCATTTACTTTTGGACAGATTTCTTTCTAACTTGCACACATGATCAAGATGGCTGGGTAGATGATCATAAAAAAAGATTTTTTCTGCTGCCATTTTTACCACAGTTATGGCCCTTTGTTTATTTCACTTACAAAATTTTGTGGCATCAACTTCACATTTTCTAATTGGCTGATTTCTTTCAAACTTGCACAGATGATTAGACATGATGTGAAGATTGTTGTAAAGGACATTGTCTTGCAACAATTTTCACCACAGTTATGGCCTTTTGTTTATGTTAGTTATTAAATTTTGTGGCACTTACTCCTCATTTACTAATCATGATCACCACATGTTGTTAATACCTGGTACAAAATTTTGTAACAAATGTTATTGCAGCAGTGGGGGCATCAGTGTCCTGTGGACACAGTCTAGTTGATTATATAGGTTGTTTTTGACCAAGAAGCGAACATTGTAGATTCTTTTCATGAACTACACAGAGCACACATGCATACAAGACATATTAATGGAGTAAAGATTTAATTTTAAAACAATGAAGCTGTTTAAATGGAACAATACAAAGTTTGTGAATGAGAAAACAAGATACTGATCAGTGTTGGACTTTAATGTTATACAAATACTTGCCCAGTGTTCACAACAGTTTCATTGTCAGCTGACATTAAATGTCTGATTCCGACATAAAATAAAATTGATAACCAACATGTTCAGGGGTGGATCCAGAAGGGGTTCAGTAGGGGTTCGGAAGCAATACTTAACTTTCATGGAGAATTAGGCCAGAAAGTTGTAATGTCCAGAAAGTTGGACATTACCATGTAACTACCCTAAGATTGCCCTAAATGAACCTCCCTTCCGGAAATCTTTCATCTGACCCTGTTCTTTCACAGATTATTTGACACATGTATAAAATCATTTGATATTTATGGTCAATAACAGCTGGAAATGATGTCAGACTGTGATGTTTAGTGTTGGCTGAGGATGATCATATATATTTTTTTTGAATGTATTATGAAAAAATAGTATAAGGAGGCCCATTTTAAATCTGACTGTGGCTTTTGAACACTGGGTTTGAATTGCAGAAAATTCTAGAAAATAGTGAAGTTAATCCTTTACTCCATTGTTACATTCATTAGGTTATTTCTGACCAAGAAGCATACAGAGTAGATCCTGATTAGATGGCAAAGTTGCTGATCTGGATGTGCAGTTGTCAGTCATGCAAAAATATATATGGAGTAAACGGTTAAAGAAATAGAGGATATTTGTTTTTACCAGTGTAAGATAGAAATATATTTCACCGAGTGAGCTCCGGAATTGGTATTTTCACGAGTGGCGAAGCCACGAGTGAAAATACATAATTTCGGAGTTCACGAGTGAAATATATTTCTATCTTACACTGGTAAAAACAAATTTTCTTTTTATTTTATGCTTTTAGTGCATAATTTGTGTGAAATAGACAGAAACATTGCATGAAATGGCGCCAAAAACGTTTGTTTTCGACGTGATGTCATGACGTCATATGACTAAACTTGAGTTCGATTTCTAAACGTTCTCATTCGGAATGTTATGTGCGTTTGGGTACCAACGTCAAACAAATAGTGAAAATAAAAATGATATTCCACTGTTTGAAAACAGTGAAATACCACTTTTATTTCACCGGGAAAATTCTATATTTCACTGAAAAGCATAAAATAAAATTCTTATTCTGAACTCAACGTTCCTGATTCTTTAGTTGGGATACATGTCCAACATGATAAGTGTCTGTTTGTAAATTTGTACATTATGCATGTACACTAAACCACTATAACTGTTTGATGTTCCTATCTCCCTGTTGTTGTACTTGTACCAGTATTTGAATATGCTGCTATATTTACCATAGATGATGAGTAAAGACCGGCGGATAAGGGTAAGTGATGGTGTGCTGATGGGCTGCTAGACTAGTTAAAATAACCCCACTCCCTCTCTTTATCTAACCTATTTAACCTGGGTGTTACTTTCACTTTCATAATGCATAAACTATGAAAGACTTATCATAAACTCCTGAATTGATGTGATACTCTTGGAATGGGATATAATAACCACTTACTTCTTTTCTAAAATATGTTAACCACATACT
Source organism: Corbicula japonica (assembly GCA_038501625.1). NCBI lineage: Eukaryota > Metazoa > Mollusca > Bivalvia > Venerida > Cyrenidae > Corbicula > Corbicula japonica. Next base: position 3,749,683 of record JAZAYU010000051.1, read on the forward strand.
GTTAAAGCTTATCAGAAGTTTTCTTGAGATTTACATAGCTATACTCAATTATATAAAATCAGAACATTAATCTCTTAACATAGTACTAGGCTTTCCTTCCATTCTCTTGTAGCTGTAGAAATTAGTACTAGTAGGTTACATACTGTACCAGTGTGTCTAGTATGATACATGTACATTCCAGTACTGTAACTGTGTATATAGCCCTTTCCTTGATATATACGCTTTTTAGCTCACCTGAGCACGAAGTGCTTATGGTGAGCTTTTGTGATCGCCTGATGTCCATCGTCCGTCGTCTGTCCGTGTGTCGTCAACTTTTTCTTCAAACGACTTCTTCTCCTGAACTCCTGGGCCAATCTTGCTGAAACTTGGCAGGAATGTTCCTTGCATGAAGCTCTTCCAAAGTTGTTCAAAGAAATCAATTCCATGCAGAACTCTGGTTGCCATGGCAACCGAAAGGAAAAACTTTAAAAATCTTCTTGTCTGAAACCACAAGGCCTAGAGCTTAGATATTTGGCATTTAGCATCCTCTAGTGGAACTCTACAAAGTTTGTTCAAATTATTTCCCTGGGGTCAAAATTGGCCCCGCCCCAGGGGTCACTTCATTTTACATAGACTTATATAGGAAAAACTTTAAAAATCTTCTTGTCTGAAACCACAAGGCCTAGAGCTTAGATATTTGGCATTTAGCATCCTCTAGTGGAACTCTACAAAGATTGTTCAAATGATTTCCCTGGGGTCAAAATTGGCCCCGCCCCAGCGGTCACTTCATTTTGCATAGACTTATATAGGAAAAACTTTAAAAAATCTTCTTGTCTGAAACCACAAGGCCTAGAGCTTAGATATTTGGCATTTAGCATCCTCTAGTGGAACTCTACAAAGATTGTTCAAATTATTTCCCAGGGGTGTAAATTGGCCCAGCCCCAGGGGTCACTTCATTTTATATAGACTTGTATAGGAAAAACTTTAAAAATCTTCTTGTCTGAAACCACAAGGCCTAGAGCTTAGATATTTGGCATTTAGCATCCTCTAGTGGACCTCTACAAAGTTTGTATAAATTATTTCCCTGGGGTCAAAATTGGCCCCGCCCCAGGGGTCACTTCAATTTTCATTGACTTATATAGGAAAAACTTTAAAAAACTTCTTGTCTGAAACCACAAGGCGTAGAGCTTAGATATTTAGTATTTAGCAACCTCTAGTGGAACTCTACAAATATTGTTCAAATGATTTCCCTGGGGTCAAAATTGGCCCCGCCCCAGGGGTCACTTCATTTTGCATAGACTTATAAGGAAAAACTTTAAAAATCTTCTTGTCTGAAACCACAAGGCCTAGAGCTTAGATATTTGGCACTAAGCACCCTCTAGTGGAACTCTACAAAGATTGTTCAGATGATTTCCCTGGGGTCAAAATTGGCCCCGCCCCAGGGTCACTTCATTTTACATAGACTTATATACTAATATAGGAAAAACTTTAAAAATCTTCTTGTCTGAAACCACAAGGCCTAGAGCTTAGATATTTGGCATTTAGCATCCTCTAATGGAACTCTACAAAGATTGTTCAAATTATTTCCCAGGGGTGTAAATTGGCCCCGCCCCAGGGGTCACTTCATTTTATATAGACTTGTATAGGAAAACCTTTAAAAATCTTCTTGTCGGAAACCAGAAGGCCTAGAGCTTAGATATTTGGCATTTATCATCCTCTAGTGGAACTCTACAAAGATTGTTCAAATTATTTCCCTGGGGTCAAAATTGGCCCCACCCCAGGGGTCACTTCATTTTGCAAAGACTTATATAGGAAAAACTTTAAAAATCTTCTTGTCTGAAACCACAAGGCCTAGAGCTTAGATATTTGGCATTTAGCACCCTCTAGTGGAACTCTACAAAGATTGTTCAAATGATTTCCCTGGGGTCAAAATTGGCCCCGCCCCAGGGGTCACTTAATTTTATATAGACTTGTATAGGAAAAACTTTAAAAAATCTTCTTGTCTGAAACCACAAGCTGAGAGTACTTTTGTAGTCAGGTGAGCGATATAGGGCCATCATGGCCCTCTTGTTTACGCATGTGCAACCAGTGTAGATCCAGATCAGCTGGCACATCCGTGCCATAAAGGTGTATCTATACAGGAAAGGGATAGTATGTAACTTGGAATAACTGTAACTGTATTTAGAGTATGATACATGTCAGAACTGTTTGTCAGCTTCTAGTATGTTTCATGCAGAAAAAATAATTTGATACAAATTTCATAATAATTGAAACCCTTAAAATATTCTGGCTAAATTTTAACAAGGAAACTATAACATACATGTATGTTATATATGGTCACTATGGGAATGGAGGAAATACTTGTATATCACTTTTTTCAATTCACAAATATTTTTGTGTTAATTGTACAAACTTATAAGGGAAGAAAAAAGCCTTTCAAGATATGATAAATGACAAACACTTTTCAGCTTCTCCAAAGAATCAGTGAAAGAATGGAACATTCTACTTGTTTATGTTAACTTAATGAATCTAGTTCAGAAGTGTTTATAAAAATGTTCTGCTGATTATTTGCTTAGTCTTGGAGGCATTGGGGACGCTGTTTTAATGGCCCTTTGAAAATTGTTCTGTTATAGATTGACGTAGGGAGTTTGTGTTAGTGTTAAAGTGTTCAGTTTTAGCATTATTTATCAAGTTGTACTTATTTATTTTACTTTTGATTTGTTCCATGAAAGTCAAGTTTTTCAGGTGGGAAGGTTAGAGGTGTGTACACATCTTTGTTTTCTAGCAAACTGTGGTAGTTTCCTATCAAAATAGCTATGCACTGTTTATCATAGAAGACAAAAAAAATGAAACAATCTGGCTTCAAACCAGTTTCTACATTTACCACTTGTTCTGGATAATAGTGACAGTAGTGTATATATATTCAAACCAGTTTTCCAACAGGATGCTGGAGGTCCTCCATTTGAACCTCTAGAAGTTCAAGCAATCATATTGTTAAAGGGACTTTTATTCAATATTGCACAATTTCCATGACAAGTATTGGATTGATATTCCGTGAAAATGGTGTTAATATTGCATTAAATAAATAGCTTTTAGTATTAAAACACTTGTACAAGTTTTAGGACATATAAAATGCACATGTTTTTGTTTTCAAATAACAAAGAAATTTGTCATCAGTTTGGCAGACTGTTACATTGAAGATAGCTTTGTAAGATTATACCATTATTGGGGTATTTTATAAGGTAAATTATAACTGGCTCTTTCCCAATCAAAAATGTAAGATAATCTTTTGCCAAAGTTTATTGCGCAGAAGTATTTTTATTTTATACTTCTAAATTGCTTTGGCAAGGACACAGTTAACAGTATTGATTAACAATGATATTGATTTATCTAGGTTAGTTTGTTGTGGTGCCATTAATCAGGACAGATTGTTGTAACAGATCTAAACTAATTTGAATTACTTTAAAAGCTTTCTTAATGCAATGTAAATGGTGCTTTAAAAGTTGACGAACCGATAATATATTCTATACTTAAGCATACATATATGGGTACACGAGGGATAAAGAAATTCAGGGTAAACTTTGAAGAAGATTCTAGTGTTTCCTGTACCACCCGCCCTGTACCCTAGAGTGTTGCTTGACCGACTTATATTGGTTTTTATCAACATGTTCACAAGATATTGCAGATAATGTCACCATGCAGTTTCTTTATCCCTTGAGTGTACAAACAGATTTTGAATACAAAGTCCTGTTTTTACCAGAAATTTTGTCTCCAAAATAGTATTTATAAGCATGAGAAACAATCCATTTTCACTTATAGACACATGTTGTTATGGCATTATTGTAGGTGAACTATCAGTTTATGAAGAAATGTGTAGAGAGTGGTCCTGTCACCCCGATGCAGAAGGAATGGGCTCACAAGATAGTCAAGTTGATCCCTGAAAGTTTACGATCGACTCCCTACATGAAGGAGTGCATCAGGGACCTCTTTGATGAAATCAAAACAGACTTTGCTGCCAGCATGAAGAAATCAATGGGTAAAACAAATTTTCGTATGCATTTATCAGTATTGTGTCAAAGTAGTGTGGTATAATTATATTTCGCATGGATTTTAATGTTGCTTATTTGGGTCAATGTTAAATATGCAAATTTAAACCCAGCAACATAACACCATGTATTAATATGTCTTAATAGAAAATACAATTATTGCAAGAATTTATGCCAACATAAATATGTATATTCTGAACACAGACTTGAAAATCTGACTTTTGATTGATGCATCCCATGTGGCCAGATTTTATGCTTGCAATACTTAACTATACTTTTTTTATTGGTGCTTGCAAATGAAATTTATCCTGTCCTAGGCATGACATTAAATATTGATTAATTGTGTTATATGTTATATTATAGTACAACATGTGTTGATGACGCCAGATGTAAAAGGTCTCGATGGAGAAGTGGCTGGTCCTCCTCCTGAGGAACCAAGGTAACTAACTTTTTTTGGGTCATCTACCAGTTGTTTTTGACAGACTAGAGAAGTTGGGAAAGCTTTTAAGAAACGGTCATAAGTCTTGTTGTTGGTCCAGTATCAAGTTGGACAACATTGCTATGAGAGCATATCACATTTACTTTATCTCCTGAGTTAATACCATTAGAGTAAGGTGTCATTAAAGTGTACAAGTACAGTTAAACCCCAGTATTGCAACCATCTTTGGGACAAAAAAGTGGTTTTAAAAGTGAAGTGGTCTTTATGTTGGGGTAGAAAATGGTGCAAAATTGTAAAATGGGTAGGGATGGGAACGAGTAACCGAGTACTCGGGTACTCGATTAACGTCCAAGTACCCGAGTAGTTCATAAAGTATTCGAGTAGTCGATTAAAAAATGAAAACAAAAATCAATAAATTTTTATAACAGTTTTCTTTATGGAATCTTACAAATCGCCACTGGCAGTTAATTGTGAACACCTCGCACCTGGTTTCGAATAAACAAGATGACACTTAGGGGCACAATTATCCGATAATTGGCGCCTAATTGACGTTATTGTTTAATGCCGTTACACAGAAAATTTGCAATCATGAAAATTAGCACCTGAATATTTTAAGCACGACGCTTCTCTCGTCGGCGTTTTATTTCATTTTGTTTATTGAGCATTTATGTTTATATGCGATTGCTGATTGTTAGTTTGCAAAACTGAAATACATACACTATTTTCATGTACATTTTACGGTGATGTTCTAGTTTGTGACACGCGCTAATTAATGATTGTTTGTTTAGTTAAATATTTTCAAAGTTGATAATCCAAATGCATTAAATATGATTAAATATCATTAAGGTATTTTTGTTTGCTTTAAGTGTGTTGTTTATCTTCTTGAGTGATCGATAATGACAGGCAGTCTGGCATGATCATATCGTTAAAACTTAAGGAAGCTGATATTTCCTCTTATGTTAGAGAAAGGTTTCGAGTACTCGAGTACTCGATCGGAACAAGACCCGAGTACCGATTTTGCTAATCGTTCCCATCCCTAAAAATGGGACACTAAAAAGGGGTCTTACTTTAAGGTGCTCTTCATTTTTGGTGGTCTTAACGAGTTTTTTTTCCATGACACTTAGCTTAAACTTATTAATTTTACATTGATTATGGAACAAATTATCCCAAGTTATATTAATGCCCAATAATTTTACATTGATTATGGAACAAATTATCCCAAGTTATATTAATGCCCAATAACTGCTTCCTATGATGAAATCAGTACTTGCACTGATTGTGATTTGGGAAGATTTCAAAAGAATCTCATCCCTTTTGGGATTTGAACCTGCAATCTAAGGACATAGAGTAACATGTTCTACCCTTAGACCACTGTTTATCTGATATATATAGGTAACATATAAAGAATGCTGTCACTGTAACATTCATGTTTGTCAGCTATATTGCTTGATCTTATTAATATTAAATGAAGACGTCTTTATTGGATACTGGTTTTAAGATGTGTAGGTTGAGCATTTTCTGTATTGATTTTATTTTCAAGAACATTATGTACTCAAAACTAGTGTATAAAACCAGATTCTGTTTTTGTGATCAAGATGAACAAATTCTTACATTGAACATAAAATCAAACTATGTGATTCTTTGTCTGTCAATTTTCACTGCAATACACACCATTTTGATTCTGAATTGCATTGATTTTTAACCAACACTTTTTGTTTAGGTTGTTTTGAATGTTACTGTTAATGTTAGAAATGTTTATATCATTTACATGCTGAACAAATGTTTGTTAAACACCTTACAGAATGCATACCAAATTAAGGTGTGTAAAACATGGTTTCATGTATTTTAGTGGTCTAGATTTTTCGAAGCCATGGCATGAAGATTTTCTGGCCGCACGTGAAAGCATCAGAGAGAACCTGCACATGTTGCACCCATCCATGCAGACAGTACTGGACATGTGTCAGGCCACACTGGGCAACATGATCCTGGTCGACTGCTCCAAGTTCAGGTACTTCTAGCAGCTTTACAATCCATTCTATTAACCCATTCTCCATTTATGCACCTTTTATCGCATGAGCAAACAGTGTAGATCCAGATCATCCTTCACATCTGTGTCATCTGATCAGGATATATGCTATTCACTTTTTGATTCCTTGGGTTATTTAAGGCCAGAATGCGACCAGTGCAGATCCTGATCAGACGGCAGTAATGTGATGGCTGATCTGGATTTACACTGGTCACAAATGTGTAAATATGCATATATATGGATGAAAGGATTAAAAACAACATGTATAAAATCAGTAACTATTGTAATTTCATATATGTTGAAGAAAAGAGTACCAAATTGAAATTCAGCAAACCATTATATCTTAGTTTGGAACAGAACTTTTTGATCTGCTCAGCCACAAAATCGATAAAGTTAATCTCTCATAATAACGATATGTTCACAGTAGGTTTTATAAATGTAATGATTTGAAATATGTTAGAGGATGTAGGCAGTGTGTGAAGTCCCTCAGTGACAGCTTGTGTAATGATATCACTTAACATGCAGGATTGCTATCAAAATAGATTTGTTTTTCTATATTTATGTTTTACTGCATTTGTTTTAAATTCTTAGTTTGTTTGTTTGTTCCAGAGCTCAAGGTCCCATGGAGTTCGAGTCACTGAAGAACAATGTGATCCTAGATCTAGAGAAGGCCGAGGAGAAGCTCATGATGAGGTTTGTAGAATGTACACTTACAGGAAGTGTACTACCGATTACATTTTGCTAAGTTAAAATAGAATATTATTGCATTTTGTATTCTGTGAGTTGTTGTATTTTCAGTGGTGTGTAAAATCTGCATCATAAATTATAAGACTGAAGAATCAAACAGGTTAGGTGTGAGGTTAATCAATCAACAAAAAAATGATACAAACCCACTGACCACAAATGGCATTCTGTTTCTTTAATTATGCTGAAAAATAACATTTTAAGCAAAAATGTTGTTTGTGACCAAATAATTCTATGTGGTGTAACTAAGACCAGTTATATCATGATCTCTGAGGAAGTGATTACAGACTTTCATGTGATTGGCTGAAATGGGGACAAGTCTCCATTTCAGATGCTTGAGATAGAAGACTGGTCCCCAGCCTAAGTTTTATGGTCTCAGGCACTGGTGTGAGTGTGGTATTTACAACAGTTAGCAATGGATTTACTCTTTTTTTTATAGTTTTACTGATGAATAAAATCCTTTGCTAAATTCAAAAGCTAACCATAATCATAGCATAAGAAACTTTATGAATTTCTAGTTGCATATTTTTTATCAGTGTTGTGTTTGTTTTATCTTTTGTAAACTTATGAAGAAGCACAGCAAAGGTATATACATCCAAGAACAGCTTTCATATTAAAATCTGAAATTTGGTAAAATCAATGATACCAGTTTTTGACATAAGTAACAAATTAGCACAAGGTAACACTTGTTGTCTTCTCTGTACAGCTGGTACCCCAAGGTGATCAATGTGTTTGGGAACAAGGAGAACTTCATGAATCTAAAGCAGGAAAAATTTCCTTCCTTCTACAACAGTGTGACCACTCTGATCTCTAATCAGGTAACCAGTTGTTAAAGTCTGAGGGCTGTATGTTAAAATGTTCCATCTTCTTCATCATTTTCTTAGACTTAGAACAATTTTGCATTAAAAGAACAAAATTTTCTCTTTGTCTTAATGACAGAATTACGGTATTCTCTGACAATTCTTACAAAACAAGCAGACAGACATTTATTGTGATTTTAAATTGTTATTATTTACAGTATAAAAGCAAAGTAATTTTTTTTTGTTTTCTTTTAAGTTTCCTTGCAGCTTTTTATATCTATTTAAGTTTTTAGGTTATGTTCATAAAAATACACAATATTTATCAACAAATAATAAAAAACAACTGGTTCATATGTGCATGTTTTTTGTGGTGAACAGTTACGTGACTTACTTGAGCGCACCTTGGATGCATATGTGAACCTGTTTGACCTGGAAGACAAGAAGTACCTGCCGTTGATGAAGATGGAGCTTACATTTGATGATGAGAAGATGCAGTTCTACCCTCCAAGCCAGGACCTGGAGGACACTGTCCTGTTTGTAGTGAAGCAGATCTGTAAGACAATGCAGCAGGTGCCCACCGTACAGTCCTGGCTGTCTGGAGGTAGCACCCTCAACCACACCGATGCTTCAATCGCTGACCACATACTCCAGAGGTTTATACTGAAGCTCAAGAATGCTGTCAAAGTCAACTTTGAGGAGCCCCAGGCACATCTCGCCTCATTTGGTATGTCATTCTCAAACCTGAAACTTGTTTTTTTACTTCCACACAATATTAAGTTAATTATACTTATACCCTTGCCTTTTTCCAGTTGTGGTAGGCATCCGTGTAGATTATGTGTTTTGTAAATATTGCATGTTTGATTTGAAGTTGCCATCACTGTACTTTGAGCATAAGTGTTACAACAACTTCAATGCTTCATGTTGGTATTTTCAGTGGAGAGATATGATTATATTGTCAATGGAACCGCCCTGGCAGAGATCAAGAAATACATGGAAGTAGATCACACATTTTCTGAATACACAGAGGTTAGTCTTACATTACTATATTAATACAAGCTTGTCTGCTGCAAGCCAGTGTACAAACACAACAACATCCACAATTGCTTGTATGTTGTCTGTTTAAGTTTTTGAAGTGATCATAATGTTCCAAGACTGGGTGAATAACTTTTGAATAATTGTTTATATTGAAATTTATAAGACATACCATTACAACAAAATTAATGAAACATGATTTATATAAATATTTATGCAAAATTATCCCTAGCTTATTATTGGTAAGTTTGGTGACCAATATGCAGCAACATAACATTCAAATATGCAATAAAAGTGATCATGCTCATGTGTATTTACATTGTAGGCATCTGGATTACCTGCAGGGTTGTGTTTGTTTTGTTTTTTTCAATGCATTTAAAATTGTTGAGTATTAAGGAATAAAACCAGTTTGTTTTAAATAAAGCCATATCTCTACTACTGCTGTCTCGGAAAATTTGACATTTGATTTTGAGACCAAAAGCAAACATTGTAGATGTTGAATTGATTGCCAGGATTTACTTGGCTGATCAGGATCAACAGTGATTGAGCATGGGATATAAGCCTTATCCATGGACCAAGTTGTTAGCCTGTTAATGCCTCCTGTCTTTGCGAGAGGCTCTTGTAACCTGTTTGTTACATTACAGCAAATAGAGAAGTACAGGAACCTGGCCAAAGAGATCATGGGTCTTCCAAGCATCGAGCATTTTGATATGATCCGACTAGACTGTGAGGATCTGAAGCGTGGTCTGGCCGAGGCATCAAGAGGTCTCGCCAATGAACTTCTCAAGAAAGTGTCAGATGATCACAGAAAGGAAAATAAAGGGTGCAGTATATTCATATTGGTTTCACTGTCTTACCTTAAATTGATCTGTGCTTATTATTTAAGTTACAGTAGTTATTCCTGAAACTTTAATGGAAAAAATATTCTTTGTTAGGCACATCTTAGAAGCTGTATTGTCTCTAACTTAAGACTGTTTTAAAATCTAGACATTAAAGAAATTAAGAATGACTTTAGAAGAACAAGTATTTTAATCATATGACGTTAATCTTAACTATGTAGTTTTTGGTTGACAGTATCTGTGAAGAGTTCCAGACGATCATGGACCGTGCTCTCAAACACCCCGAGACAAGCGAGGAATTGATTGATATGATCACATTTGTTGAGCATGCTCGTACCCAGGGCATGGTTCAGCTCAATGAGCGTATCACACAGTCCAAGGACAGACTGGCATACCTCATTGATGTGTTCCTCTTCACACCAGAGGACATTGCTCTCAACTGTGAGGTGCTGACCTGGCCAAAGAACATTAACCCAGTGTTTGACCAGAATGAAGAAGTATGTTACTCCATACTTTATTGCCATGACTAATTAAACTATGCACGAGTTAAAAAATATTTTTGATCAGAAGTATTAACAGAAAGGTTTATTTCTACTGTTTTCACAGTCTGACTTAAGTTTTCAATCAAAGTGTAATTTAATATTTCTGATCATAATATATGAAGTTATAGAAATTTTGCTTTGCATAGATATGAGTATTAAAAGTGTTTTATATTAATTATGTGAACAATATTAAAACAATATTTCATTAGAATAATATTAGAATCTGTTTATTTGTCTTGTATAGGTTTTTGAAAATGTTAATAAGTATAAAATTTCATAATAAGCTCCCCCACAGAAATTCAAATTGTAAAGTAACTGTTTTGTAGCTGATAGAGAAGTCGAAACAGGCTGGAGAGAAGGGCTTGTTGGAGAAGAGAGAGAAAGTCATGCTTGAACTGGAGAAGTTACGCCAGCGTGTTGATGAATTCAATGACTATGGTGAGCTTGACATGATGCAACAGTATGTACAGGATGTGCGCGCAGTACAGAAACGACTCACAGACGTCTCAGAACAGATCTCCTGGATCAATAAGGTATATCAGGGTAACCATGGTTACCATTTTATAAAATGATTTCACCACTGTTCAAAGTTGATCTTCAAAATATTGGTGCTCTTTCAAGACTTTGTAAATAGAAGGTCTGAATTTCAAGACAGGGTTGTCCATTGCACCCCTGATGTTTTAACTACAACTCTTCCACTAGTATGCCAGAAGACTATCTATAACCTCATTTTCAGAAACCTGATTTTAAGCACTGCCTTGAGGTGTTCAGACTCTTCTTTTGCAGTAAGTAGTAATGGGTAAGTGGCTTTCCATAAAAAGGATAAAATTTGCTTTGTGTCAGAGGGGCCACATTCTTACTGATGTTTGCTCTATATTGAATGTTACTGTATTACAGGAGGAGCAGCTATACAAGTACCCAGTGACACAGTATCTTGAAGTGGAGGAGATCACCAATGCTGTTGATCCTTTCCAGAGGCTCTTTAACATCGTCATGAAATGGCAGAGAGCTGAGAAAAAGTATGTCTGTTCAATTGATGTATGTTTATATATCATGCTGAAAAGTTTTTTGAAAAAAGATTACTACAAATGAATATAAACAAGCTCTTAAGTGGACTTGATGTTGGTAGGACAAAATGCAGCCTGTGTTTTTATAGCTTTGTTTGGTTGTACATTTAATAATATTATTCATGTTGGTAAAACTAAATATTTGCTAGGGTTATTTAATATAACTTGTCGTATTGTATTCTGCATGAACAAAAAAGCTAGATAATTTAACTATGTAAGTCATTAGGGTCCCAATTATAAAGCAACATTGATTCCATTGTAACTGCCTTGTGATATCAGTATTTACTATGGCACTTTAAATTAAATTTTATAACAACTATTCAATCACAAGCATGTATTTGCTATGTTAGATGGATGGATGGAGCATTCATGGACCTCGAAGCTGAGGTTATTGAAGGGGAAGTGGATGAATACTGGAGAGAAATCTACAAAATTCAAAAAGTCTTTAATCAGAAGATGAAAAAGATGCAGATTGAAATTGATGATATAAATCGTGAGCGGAAGAAGAAGCGCCGTCTGGCAGAGGACGAAGGGACGGAGGCTACTGATGTAGAGCCAGATGTAGAACTTACCCCACCTGCAGCAGTCAGTGTCTGTAACAGTGTACAAGACCACATGACTGAATTCAAGGTGTGTGTTTGTAGCCATTTTTGTAATTACTCCAAACAGTATCATCAAAAGTCAGTTTCATGAAATTCAGTTTTGAAATTGAAGTATTTTCTGGTAGACATTAATTTGTACTGGTAAAATCATCATACAATTATTGAAATATAATGATTATTTACTCACTGGGGGATTCCATTATCCATGGCATCACATTTGTTTTATGACCAATATTGTATTTAATTGATAAGTACTTTTCTGTTATTGATTTTTTTTCAAATATTAATAACAAATTTTGTGATGTATTTCAGGCATTCATTCCTGTGATTGGTATAATGTGTAACAAAGGTATGAGGCCACGTCACTGGGAGAAAATGTCTGCTTCAGCTGGGTTTGACCTGACCCCAGATTCTGGTTCCACTCTAAGGAAGGTGCTCAAACTGAACCTGGAACCATTTATGGAGGAGTTTGAGGGGATCAGTGCTGCTGCAACCAAGGTACAAACAAACTTCTATTCTTATCATAATATTATACAATTCATTATTAATTCATAAATGTGGTTGTCAAGTGTATGCATGTTTAGATTTTGATCTGTTAAACTACTCAGATTGATTTTTGATATTTAAACTGAATTCTAAATGGATAGGCTTGTCAAAATATGACATTTTTGTAGTTTCACATAAATTTTGACATTCTTTCCATATTGATCAGTATTTCCCTTTCATTTTTTAAGTTTTGACTCTTTCAAGCATATATGTATCAACATACCAAGTGCCACATGTTCTTCCCAAGTTGTCATTTTTTGTTAATGCATCTTTAGGCTTTTATTCCTATAAATATAAATACATGTAGTCCCTAGCACTGCTTCAAACAGAAGGTTGATGTTACATATTTTTAGTAAGACTCTCTAGTCAGTATTTACAGCAGGAATAGTCTCAATGCACAATTTTAACTAACCTATATACTCACAGCAGTAAACAAAGTATGTATGAACTATGTTACAGGAACACTCGCTGGAGAAAGCCATGAACAAGATGATGGAGGACTGGAACACTGTTGACTTTAACCTGAGCTCATACCGAGACACTGGCATCAGCATTCTGTCCTCCGTAGACGACATCCAGACACAGCTAGATGACCAGATTGTCAAAACTCAGACCATGAGAGGCTCACCATTCATTAAACCATTCGATAAGGAAATCAGGGTAAGAAAAACATCCTCCTTTTATTACACATTATAAACCAGGCCACTTTGGCAATGAATAACTGTAATATTTTACATAAATATCCATAATAGTTCTGAAAATTATGTAAATGTAATTTTTTTCTTCCCGCTACATGGCTTGAAATTGATAATAAGAAGATATGTTTTTCTCATTTGTCTATGCTTCTTGCAGTCCTAATACTCCTATTGCGGGTTGTTGCTTTGGATTTGCAATAAAATGGAACATGTAAGATCTAGAACAAACTGCAACATTAATTATATATTGTTGTTGATTTTACACATTGAGCATAATGTTTTCGTTGTTCAGGAATGGGAGGAGAGGTTGATACGTATCCAGGATACAATAGATGAGTGGTTGAAGGTGCAGGCCCAGTGGTTGTACCTGGAACCCATTTTCTCATCTGAGGACATCATGCAGCAGATGCCAGAGGAGGGTCGTCTCTTCCAGATTGTTGACAGAAACTGGAAGGAAATCATGAAGCACACAGTCAGAGATCCTAAGGTTTGTAATATAGGATTTTTTTTTTTATAAGGATTATTAATTATTCTTTCAGTGCTCACATTGTAAACACTAAATTGCATGACAGTTGTAATTTGGAGATACATGTAAGTAAAATGCAAGATTTATTTCAAGCAAGAGAAATACCTGGATGTTAAAATATCTTAAATGAATTATTAAAATTAATAAGACTTTACCTTCTTCAATAAAGACAAGGCAACAGTTTCATTATATATTGTGACATCTTCTTAATATGTAGGTCATGCCACTGACAGGGGTAAATATATACATTGTTCTTGTAAAAATGTTGAAGAAAAATCAGTTGTACTGGTGATCATGAAAGCTCCTGTCCAGAAGATATTGTGAAGACTTTGTATTGAAGAATATAATAAAAGAAACTATTGTTCGTACATGTTTCATGTCCACCTTTGTAATTGCTGCAAAGTCCTTGCTGTTCACAAATGTGTTGTACCATATGGAGATTCATGTTGTGCAGAATGGTGTATTTGATGTCCCAAATATCATTGATTGTGAAAGTGTACATTTCTTGATGAAATAAACTCGTCATAAGCATGTTTACTAGAATTTAATGTGATTAACATGCAAAATATCTGTTTGTAAACATTGATAAAATAATGAAATACAGTAAAGATATACAGTGTTTTTCATGCCATTGGGGGCTGTTCTATACAAAAATAAAAAGGAACTGTCTGGCAGATGTAAGACATGTGATTGTATATTGTAGGTGTTGGTTGCCACTGGTATGACAGGACTACTGGAAAAGTTACAGGACAGCAACGGTCTGCTGGATAAAATCAACAAGGGACTTAACGCCTACCTCGAGAAGAAACGTCTCTTCTTCCCACGATTCTTTTTCCTGTCCAACGACGAAATGCTGGAAATCCTCTCCGAGACCAAGGACCCGCTACGTGTGCAGCCTCACTTGAAGAAGTGTTTTGAGGGTATTGCTCGGCTTGAGTTTGATTCCAAACTTGATATTCATGCTATGTTCAGTAGTGAGGGTGAGAGGGTGAAAATGGTGAACACCATATCAACGTCTGAGGCGAGAGGAGCTGTAGAGAAGTGGTTACTACAGGTGCAGGATACCATGTTACTCTCCGTCAGAGATGTGGTCAGGGCAGCCCATGAGGTAAACACATTGTATTTACTTCTATAACTGCATTTAATATTTTCCTAGACAGTAGTCACTATATGTGGGACCAGTGCCCAA
This sequence comes from Corbicula japonica, assembly GCA_038501625.1. NCBI lineage: Eukaryota > Metazoa > Mollusca > Bivalvia > Venerida > Cyrenidae > Corbicula > Corbicula japonica. Next base: position 3,764,755 of record JAZAYU010000051.1, read on the forward strand.
AATCATTAAACTGAGAATGGAGAACAGTCTCAAATCTCATGCATCTGATTTTCTGAAATGGAGACAAGTCACCATTTCAGCCAATCAGATGCTTAAGATTTGAGACTGGTCACGATCTCGGTTTTATAATCTTTGGCCAATGATATATTAGTATGTTAAAGTCATAATAGACCTGGACATGTAAACCACTTTTTTAGAGTCTTTTATTTGTGAGCCAAAGTTGTTGTTAATTTCTTGGAAGTTCATCTAAATACTAGAATATGTGTATTCATTTAAGTGTTCCTTTATTGCTATAAGGGCATACATGTTTGAAAATAAAAGCTTGATATTTGCTTTTACACAAATGTTTTAATAATTTCAGGCTTATGCAGTAGAGCCTAGAACAAACTGGGTGATAGACTGGCCTGGTCAGGTTGTACTGTGTGCATCACAAGCCTACTGGACCACAGAGGTGCATGAGGCTATTCGGGCCTCACCAGCAGGGCTCAAAGACTACTGGAAGAAACTACAGAAACAGCTCGGGGACATTGTAGAGTTGGTGAGAGGAAAGTTAACTAAACAGGCTCGAACCACCCTTGGAGCTCTGGTCGTCATTGATGTGCATGCCAGGGATGCTGTCCTGGAGCTGGCAGAGAAAAGTAATTTACCTCACTTACCTCCAATTGTTCACATTTAAATCTTTTGGCTGAACAAACTGAAATTTAATCAGTTATATGGAAGACTTTTGGTACCTTTTCATGTCACCTGAAACTTGCTTTCCTACTTTACAAATACATGGAAAAGAATGGACAACTTTTTAAAAATTAATTTCTGATAAATACTTACCCTGTAATTTATATTTAACTCTTGGTAAGTTTAACGAAACAAACAAAGGTTGAACAGCCTGCCCCTAATGGCAAGCTCCTTAAGACACATGTTAAGCTTTCATCTGCTACATCACCACACAGTCGTTTTTTGATGTTGTCAAATTGTTTACTTTTCACACTGTATATCCACAAACTGAGAAAGAATCATGTGGCACCATGCTTTTGAAGTACTAACAAAACACATCGCAGAATCACATGGCACTATGCATTAGAATTTCAAAACAAGGGTGACATTGGTTTACGGTAGCTTTGATGCTGTGCTCATTTTCTGATGGACGATCATCTAGTTCAGTGAGAAAGCTTCAATGGCATCAATGGCAGTGCAGCAGATTACAGCTGAACTTCTTTCCCATGTGTTAATAATGAGTTTCAATTCAAGGGTAAAATGGGCACAGAAACACATCCTGAGCAACATGGATAATTATGAGAAGATGCTGTGTACTGTGCATATTATAAACATTTGTAATCAGTATGTATTTTATTAAACTACATTAAACCTTAAACTACAGAAAGATGATGTTTTGGTGATTGTAGATGTGTCCAGTGAGAATGACTTCAACTGGTTGGCCCATCTTAGATACTACTGGGAGAACGATAACATGTTGGTCAGGATCACAAATGCTACAGTCAAATACTCCTATGAGTACCTGGGTAACACCACTCGTCTGGTCATCACGCCACTCACCGACAGATGTTACCGAACTCTGGTTGGAGCATTCCACCTGAACCTGAACGGTGCACCAGAGGGGCCCGCTGGTACGGGAAAAACCGAGACGGTGAAGGATCTAGCAAAGGCTTTAGCTGTACAGTGTGTCGTCTTCAACTGCTCCGATGGTCTCGACTACCTTGCTATGGGGAAGGTGATACACAACGTCTTTTTTTGCAGAATTTACAGCTTTTCAAGAAATGTTTCGTGGCATTAGATGATATGACAATAAACTGTGGCATAACTGTATTCTCCTAGGGATGTTAATTTGCAAAACTTAGGAGCAATTATGTGTTTCAAAGACTGTAGTTTTAGGGGAAAGAGATTATAAGAAGTAACTGCAACTTTTTTTTTTCATCCTGTTCATGGCTATTGTTTTTGACCTTTTACAAAAATGAAAATATAATTTTTTAAACAGAGGACAATAGTTGTTTTTGCAGCAATTATCATTTTTAAGTACTCTAAGAATAAATATTTACAGCAGTTTATTACTTAATCCAGTTAAAACAGATTTTTGGTCCGTTTCTGACCAAACTTGACGGAGTAAAATTAAAATAAGTTTTATATAAGCATAAAGTTTAGGTCAGTGAATTGTATTGTTTTCAGTTTTTCAAAGGGCTGGCATCGGCTGGAGCTTGGGCTTGTTTTGACGAGTTCAACAGAATTGATCTCGAAGTGTTGTCTGTCATTGCTCAGCAGGTACTGTAACCTTTCAGATGGCTGTTTGTAAGATTTTTTCTTCTTGTCAGATTAACTGTGGATATTTGATTTATTTAAGATGAAAAATGTTTGTTTTGTTTATCAGATATTCCATAGGTTTTCCTGCATTTCCATGTTAAATTAATCCTTTAGTTTATGATTGTTTAAAAAAGCAATGTGGTATGTCATAAGAGGAAAATGCATTACAGTGCATTTCTTTTATTTATTTTAACTTATTTATTTAAACTTAAAATATTTTCAAAAAAAACATCATTAACTTTTTCCTTTTTGTGATTTTAGATTTTGTGTATCATCCGTGCTGTGCAGGCACATCTGACAGTGTTTGTGTTTGAAGGCACTGAGTTGACCCTGAACCCTCAGTGCTATGTCAACATCACAATGAACCCTGGTTATGCTGGCAGGTCTGAGCTTCCTGACAATCTAAAAGTGTTGTTCCGCACAGTAGCTATGATGGTGCCGGATTACGCTATGATTGCTGAGATATCACTGTATTCCTTTGGTTTCCTGGAGGCTAAGTCACTGTCTGTGAAGATTGTGACGGTGTATAGACTGTGCTCGGAGCAGCTGTCCTCACAGTTCCACTATGACTACGGTATGAGAGCTGTGAAAGCTGTGCTGTCTGCCGCAGGAAACCTCAAGCTCAAGTATCCCGATGAGGAGGAGAACATTCTGGTGAGCTCTATGTTACACTCATACAGATACCACATTGTTATTGGGTGATAATCTTTTGCGAATTTTTGTAAGTCTTCTCAAAGATATCATGATCCACCCACTGTTTTCATAGTAAAATTAGAAAAATAAATAATATTATAGTTTATTGTGACACTAAACTTAGCATGAAGATAACTGTAAATGTATGGAAATGGTGTCATTTCAATCTTGATAATCGCCAGAAAGTGTCTGAATAAGTCTTTTGTCAACTTTTCTTGTATGTGATTTATGTTTGGTATCTATATTTAATGCAATAGTAAAAAGTGTAGATCCAGATAAGTGGCAAATCCATGACGTCTGATCAGGATCTGCAGTGTTTGCATTTTGGTCAGAATTTACCTAATGAAAATAAAAGCTTACTGTGCAGATCCTGATCAGATGGCATAGATCTGATGGCTGATCTGGATCTACACTGTTTTCCAATGCAATAAAAGGCATATATATGGAGGAGAGGGTTAAACTCAAACACTTGTTCATTTTCAGTTGTTGAGATCCATCATAGATGTGAACTTACCCAAGTTCTTGTCTCACGACATCCCCTTGTTCAATGGTATCATCTCAGATTTGTTCCCTGGACTTTCCCTTCCTGAGGCTGACTATGCCCTCTTCCTCAATGCCATGGAAACAATTTCAAAGAAAAAGAATTTACAGTTTGTTGACTTCTTCAGAGAGAAGATCATTCAGACCTACGAGATGATGATAGTCAGACACGGGTATGAACATTATAAATTAATGTATTGCTATCTAAATGACATAGGCTTAGACCAGGAAGAGAATCACTATGGCAACAGGGCCTAGCAACATAAATCCGAACAGGCTACCAACTGCATTAACCAGGATTACCACACACCCACAAACATAAAAGTCATACACACACACCACACTCCCAATAAAAGGTTGCATGGATAATGCTGATAAATGTGGCCATAACTATGACACTAGTAACTGATTTATACCAATCACAGTACTAACTTATTTGCATTGGGAGATTTTCTAGGCCACTGCATAAACAGTGTGATAAATGTTTTATGAGATAAATGCCATATAACAAGCATGTTCAGGAACAATACTCATTAAAATTTGGATTGAATGACTTAACCATTTGAGTCAGAAAATTTATTTAGCAAGTTTAGTAAAGGAAGTCACATTCTACAAAACTAGAGATATCTTAGCAAATTTTCTTGCCATAAAATAGAACAAAACATTATATGTGGAAATTCTTGCTGGACTTAACAAAATGTAACTAAATAATTTTCATTAAAGATATGGCAGTTCTCAGAACAGGGTATTCATAAAGTGATCATTCAAATTCTATTCTAAATATACATTAACTAATGTGTTTTAGATTCATGTTGGTTGGTGAACCATTTGGCTGCAAGACCATGGTGATTGAGACCTTGTGTGAAGGCATGACCTTGCTAAACGAACAAGGTCACAAGGAAGATTACGAGAAAGTCAAGTATCGTATCATCAACCCAAAAGCTGTTACCATGGGACAACTGTTTGGTTGCTTTGATCCAGTCTCACATGAGGTGAGTGCAGTTAAACTCTGCATAAGGACCACCCCATAATTGAGAGCACTTCAGCATAAAGAGCACTATTTTACTGTCCCATTTTACAGATTTGCATTATTTTTTTACCCCAGAATAAAGACCACTTGTTCAAAAGACCTTTTTAGTCCTAACCCAATGGTGGTTTTAAAGGTGGCAGTTGTTTGTTCAGGTCTCCACATTTTAACTAGTTGTTGTTGTCGTCAAAATTCTTACTCTAGACACTGTTACATCTGTAATACGATGTTTTCACAGAGTTTAAAAAACTGTATCTTTACAGAATTGATGCTTAAGTAATTTGTACCTTTTGTTTAATTATAGTCACTAAAATTTTTGAATTGTTTTTCTCTTTATTTGATAAATAAAGAAAACCAAATTAGACAAAGACATTCCATTTAACCTGAATGTGATTATTTCTATCAATAGTGGACAGATGGTATAGTAGCAAACACATTCCGTGAGTTTGCCTCAACAGACACCCCAGACAGGAAGTGGGTTGTGTTTGACGGCCCTATTGATGCACTTTGGATTGAGAACATGAACACAGTACTTGATGACAACAAGAAACTGTGCTTGATGAGTGGAGAGATCATCCAGATGTCCAATCCTATGTCCCTCATCTTTGAAACCATGGATCTTTCTCAGGCTTCTGTAAGTGAATATCATTTAAATTATACCTTGGTTTTTTGTCTTATGACAGTTTGTGACTTTCTGATGAGTGTCTTGATTGCTGAGAATTACAACAGATATCATGGAACCTGACAAATGTGTCGTGTGCACAGTTTTTACTTGACCATGTACTGTTTTTCTTTCAAAAATCAACAAGTAATAGATGAAATCGGAAGTGAGACAACTATAGTTTAAGGTGTCTTGTGAGTGTGATGTTGTTAAACATTCACCTTTTAATCAGGAAATGGGTCCTGGGATTCTTCGATTATCTGTGTATAATGTGTAAGAACATATATCACTATCATGGCATTTTAATAGATCTTTAACAAGTAGACTCATGCAGATGTGTCATTGTGTACTTTGTTCTTGCAGCCTGCTACTGTGAGCCGATGTGGTATGATTTACCTGGAGCCAGCCACACTGGGTTGGAGGCCCATCATGAGGTCCTGGCTCAACCAGCTCAACGAGGTGCTGGCAAGAGAGGCTGCTGATGCCATTGAGGCCATGTTTGAATGGCTGGTAGACCCATGCCTTGACTTTGTCAGGAAAAACTGCAAGGTAACCAATATGAGGCATTACTTCATCTGTAGGAAACATAGTTATAATACTTCATTGTAACTGATAGTGACAATTACACATATGAACTGACAGTGTATTATGCTATGTAGATGGTTGTGGTATATAACATATTTATCTCCAGTTTCTGTATTATACATTGTTCAAAAGAACTTTTTGATAAAGAACACAGGTTATCAAAGTATATCTGAGGCACTTTTATTTATAAGATTTTTTAATAATTCTTTAATATATGTATTTGATTCCAGTGTTTTCTGGCCTTTGGTCATTGTGTTTTTACAACATTGTGTACATTATTTCTAGGAATATATTCCATCCAAGCCGTCCAATGCTGTTCGCTCGTTGATGTACCTCACAGACATGCTAATGGCGGAAGCTCTCGCCTCACCAGAACTAGAACACAACAAGTCTCTCAGGACTTGGGTCATTGTAAGTAACTGAACTGTTTCTTAGTCACCTCGTTATAAAAGTCTCAGATCTAATAATATGGGTCCTTGGATTAAGGTCTATCAGTTGTACCATAAAAATAGCAACCGCCTTAAAACCTGAATTCATAAATGATCATTTCATTTATATTTCTGTAAAGAATCATTTGAAATTTGTTCATGCTCAACATTGGCAGAATTTACTTTCGCCTGTATGCTTGAAGAACTTTCCAGCATCAAAAACTATAACTGAATATAAATATAAACAAATAATAGACAGATCTGCAGGAATACACTAGTACTATTTGAATAATGAAAGAACTTCTCTGCTTGCTGTGTTAAACAAAGACTTGATTGGGTAGTGGGATTAAGCAGTAGTGTATTCATCAAACTTCTTGCAAGTATTTCAGCATATGTTTGTTATGTTTTCAGAATGTGATCCAGTTTTCCATTGCCTGGTCTATTGGTGCAGTTGTAGATGTGGACGGCCGACACAAATTTGATGTTTTCTTCAAAGACCTCATAGGTGGCAAAGATGAGAAGAATCCAGTTCCTAAAGCTATCGGAAAGTTTGAAGTACCTGTACCAAATGAAATGTCTATTTATGAAATGTTCTTTGAGGTAAAAATTTATGTTAATAATTTCTTTAAGCATAATATATATACATGTATTAATAGTGAAAATGTCATCTAACTGTTATAAATGTATACATAATTCATTTTAATGTAAATGAATATTTATAAAATGAATTGATATCTTGCTAGAAATAAATAGCTAGTCCATTGAAATTTATATACATTCAGTTTCATAGTTTCTGCCATTCATCAGTTTTATAGAAATTTTGTACTTGCAATATCCTAGATCATAAATATTAGACTGGTGTTAGATTAATGTCCAAGATCTGAAAACAATTTTAGACTGAAGACAGGTCTAAAATCTCAAGCATTTGATGAAATCGGATTGATCCATTCACCAAACTAACCAATTACAAGCCAGAGTTTTAGTCTCAGTTATGTGATCTTGAACCATTTGATCTGTGTACATGCTTGTACATTTATTCCTGGTAGATCATAATTTTACCAGGCTGATGTTATTTACAAAATGTCAGAGTGTTTGTTTTATTAATGTTAATGATTATTAAATTGCTCATTGAATGCATTTTCTAACCTTTTGTTTATGATAAATAAAGCCTCTACTTGGAGATGGAAAGGTAGGGTCAGTGGAAATGTAAAACTGTATACCTTTTATATTACCTGTAACTATGTTGTTTGCTTTTGGTGGTGCCAGTAGGTAGGCTGTTCAAAAATGACAAGGGCCCTAGATCATAAAACTAAGATTCCAGACAAGTCTCAAATCTCAAGCATCTGATGCTCGAGATTTGAGACTGATCTCTAGATTTAGTTTTATGATCTTGGGCAAAGATTTCTGAGTGAAATGAAGGAAAGATAGGCAATGTGCTATGTATTCTTTTTTAAGATGTAGATAAATTTTAAATGAAAGTACACTATTAATTGAACATTGATTTAAAATTATTACCGTAACATGGTTCACCCACATAATACTGTCAGTATATTGATATGAGCATTGTTATTGTAGCAAAAAGCACGTGGACACTGGAAACACTGGAATGAGCTTCTAAAGGGAGTAGAGCCGAAGACCAAGAAAATCCGAGAGATGCTTGTGCCCACAATGGACACTGCAAGATACAGATTCATTATGGAGCTCTGTATTGAACACTCCAGGTAGAGTTATGACAAGAACTGCTCCCTCTTGCAATAACCCTTTACTCCATAGATATGCCTTGATTGCATGGGCAAACAGTGTAGGTCTAGAACAGCTAGCACATTCATGCCATCTGATCAGGATCTACACTGTTGGCTTCTTGGTCAGAAGTAACCTAATGAATCTAATGTAATGAATCACCGATGTGGCAGCTGATCTGGATATACACTAAAAGGTGTATGTAAGGAGTAAAGAGTTAAATTGACTGGAATAGTTTTTTAATGAATTATATTTTTATACAAGTAATTCAGTAGCAGAAGGAAACATAATGATGAAGACTTAAGATTAGAAGTTGTTTATTCTAACTTACAACAAAACAGCATTTATTTGAAAGTAGTTCTAAAACATGACAAGAACTATTTGACAGAAGTTTTTAACATGTTAGTCAATATCACTTATATCTCATGTGCAGCCAGCTTAGATCCAGATCAGCCTAAACAGATCTATGCAGTCTGAATAGGATCTGCACTGGTCACTCTTAACTAAACATAACAGAGTTGAATCTAAAAGCAACAAGTGTAGATCCTGATGTGACTGCACAGAAATGCAGATTGATCTGGATCTACACTGGTCACTCACATGATTAAAAGCATAGCCATGGATTAAGCGTTAAACTCAGAAAAAGCAGTGAAAGCACAGACATAAAAAAAGATTCCACCATTTGCCAAATGTTGTGGTTCATGTATTCTAAAATATATTTTTAATGAGCTATGCAATAAAACAGTTCCATAACATTTCTGAGTTTGAAATGTGACAAGACATAAACTTTATGTGAATGATTACGTTGATCAGAGTACACAGCAGCTGATAAGCAATTGATTCATTACATGGGCCCGGTATCATTTGTCATCCATCCTGACAATCGGATAATGGAGCTGCAGTATTAATAGAACACAGGCTGCAGTTTACTGTTGTTTCAGATAAACATATATTCTTGCTGTATTATTAGGTAGCTTTGGATTTTCACTGCTGTTGTTTTGCCTGCTAATGCTGCCCATTACACACAACATGTTATAACTGCTGTTTCACAACTAGTATGAAATGTTTGTAGCAAAACTAATGGCGTATACAGGTAAATGCCGGCAACTAGCAAACATGTATTCTTATACCTATATTATATGTGGGAACTGAGCATTTGAGCTTCAACATAGGAACATGAGGCCTTACCACATCTTTCAGGATTTTCAGGTGTCCATTGTTTTTTTTATACGCCCGTCAAAGACCCGTCTAATTGGAACACCTATAGCATCCTGGTGGGCGGCATTCACAGCGACGTCCCCTGAATAATTTAAATAATGGTTTTTTAATTGCTAATATGGTATTTCTGTAATGACCTCTAATCTCTAAGGACACATGTTCTTATCACTTGGCTCAGGTATATGCACACATTTCTGTAAAAACATGGTACTTGGATGTTGGTAAATGCTAGATTCTGTACAACAGTGTAACAATGTATTTTATTGTTCGTTTATACAATGTCTAACAATGTAACTGCACTTTATGCATTACTTTTTCAGCCTAGTATACTTAGTACTTTCATGCTTTGCTTGCCTGATTTATTAATATACTAAGCCCAATTTATGAAAAGGAAAGTTACTTAAGACAGTGATTTGTCACATCTATAAACATAATTGTAACATGAAGACATATGATGGAATAGGGACATTGATAGTAATTGTTGAAAGGATGGGATAGGGGCATTAAAAATAAATGTTTGAAAGTACAGAGAAGGGGAATTGAAATTGAATGTAAAGATAGAATTGGAAGGAAAGGATAGGTGCAGTAACAGTGATTGTGTAAAAGGATTGGAATGGGGCATTATAATTACTGTTTTAAAGGATGGAACTAGGTCAGTGACTGTTGAGAAGGAGGTATAGAGGCATTAACCCTGTACTCCATGACTCGTATCCCATGTGCAACCAATGTAGATCCAGATCAGCCTACACATCTGTGCAGTCTGATCAGGAGCTACAACATTTACTACTTGGTCAATTTAGAACCTTATGAATCTAAATGTAAATGCATGGAATAAAGGGTTAACTATTTGAAAGTATGTGATAGCAGTATTGACAATCCCTGTTTGAAAGGACCAACCTGGGGAACTAACACTAAAAGACATCCATGGGGTTGACAGTGATGGTGTGCAGTGGATTGAAGATATACAGTAACTATTTTGGAGAAAGTGTTGGAACACACAGTGTGTAAATAAGAGAAACAAAAGTGTGAAAAGTCCAGTGTCCGTTTGAGAGGAAAGATGATATGTTTGGTATATTGAAGATGGCATAGGGGCAAAAAGGTGTCAATGATTTTAGATTGTACTTTTAAATAAGTTTGTTTTTTTTGCTTTTGTTTGAATGGAATGAAGCTAAATGTTATTTCTTAACTAGAATGTGACAATGCCTCAGAACCAGGTCATTTGGCTGGTTATGTTTTATTGTCAGAAAGACAGACAGACAGACAGTGATTCAGTAGAACGTTTGCTATGGTGTATGATCACCATGTGTATGATCTCCAAGCTTTTCTTGCACTGCACTGTATGTAATCTTCACAGCATTACTTGTATTTCTTGGAGTGATTTGTATTATGCAGCACCAACTTATTTTCAAAAGGCTTGGGACAAATCATAATAACAAAGATTTTGAATAGTTTATATCAGTCTCTAAAATGTATTCAACATCAGTACCTTGTAGATTTTATATTTTGCACTTATTCATAGCAAGTACTTTCTTTACAAATTTTTAAATATTACATTTGGATATAAAGCCCTTTGACATAATGCTGTACGTTGAGAATTCAAGATGTATGCCCAAACAAATTTCTGGTTTTAATCTCTGTCGTCAAATGCAGTAATTGTGGGAACTGTTAATTTGTTTACTGAAATAAGACAACATTTTCAGTAACTACTAAACTTGAAATAGATTAGTACAATTATTTCCATTTCCATTACTGCCCAGGAACAGGCTCAATTGAAGTGAGCCTGCAAATTTTCATTTGTGTGTTTTAACACAGCTTTTAAAGTTCCTTTTTCATCTAACATTAGAGCTGCCCATTTTCTTAGATTATGGATTTTACTAAGGTGTACTTATTTTGAATTTTATAACATATTTGACTTATGTTTGTCTTCTGTTTTGCTCGCCCTGGTTTTTAATTATGTGCGTTTGCCTTCATTTACAGCTTAAAATGTCATTTGCTGATTCTGCTTTATGTTTATTTTGAACAACAACCTGACTTACTTGCAAGTGGTCACATTATTGGGTAAATCTCATAGTGTTAGCTAATGTAATTTACATTAGTCCTGAAACAGTTATTTCAGTTTATGATATCAATGAACTATAAAGGTTTTGGTCTGGATTAACCCCATACTTCATTGACAAACTGTAATTGTATGGGTGAACAGTGTAGATCCAGATCAGCTGGAACATCCATGCCGTCTGATCAGGACCTGCACAGTTCACTTTCTGATTTTTTAGGTTATTTCTGAGCAAGAGGCAGACAGTGTAGATCCTGATCAGATGGCACAGATATGCGAAATGATCTGGATATACTCTGTTCGCATGGGCGATAAAAAGTGTTTACCGGTATATAGAGAGGAAAGGGTTTATAGGAAAGGTTAGTTTGTTGCTCTGGATTTATATAAAGGTTAGTCCTGAGGTTTAGTGAGGATTGTTACAGCAGTACTCAATGTTGTATTGTATGATTTAACTCCAGCTTCACTGGTCTGCAGTCTGTCCTCTGATTTTCAGGCCTCTGTTGTTTGTGGGGCCTACAGGAACAGGCAAGTCAGTGTACGTACAGGATAAACTGATGCATGACTTACCCAAGGAGAAATTCCTGCCAGCCTTTGTCAACTTCTCAGCACAAACCAGTGCAAATCAAACACAGGTATGCTATAAATAGCATGTAAAACTGATGTGGTCAGTTAAAGAAATTCCGTTCTTCATATAGCACCCTGTCTGTTTGTCTTACATAATATTTTTATGTTTTAAGGTCATTTATAAAAGACATTTTCCATTTGGAAAACAGCAATCAATACAAACTTTAGAGTCAGTTTTCAATGGATTCAACTTACGTATATTTGCTTAAGTTAAATCTATGCAATATTATTATTAAACATTTATTCTCTTTTAAGCTTTAACAGAATTACCAATAAATATTTTGGCATTTTCAAAATGTAACCCATTATATTAAAAATATGTCATTTGATTTTGCTTATTAACACTGATACTTTATTTGCAGAATATTATCATGTCTCGTCTGGACAAGAGACGTAAGGGTGTGTTTGGTCCACAGATGGGTAAACGGGCGATTATCTTTGTTGACGACATGAACATGCCACAGAAGGAGGTGTATGGAGCCCAGCCTCCTATAGAACTGCTCAGGCAGTACCTGGATCATGGAAACTGGTAGGTTCATTCGCCAACAACCAGTTTTAGTTATTGCACTTGAAGCATGATGAAAACTAAGGGTAAAATTGACAGCATATATTTTTAATGAAATATGTACACATACCGGTTTTCTTCAATGTTGGTTGTCAAATATAGAGAGAATTTGAACAAAGTGTTGTACTGTAAAACCCTGATACCATGGGAAGAAAGTTTTGTTTTAACAATGATTTTATCTTAATGATCTTTAATTCAGGGTTTGGGGTAAGGAGTTGATGACATGGTTGTAATTGACAAAAAAAGTTGTTAGCTGTAAAATTCAACTTGCTTACTCATTAAAACCATGTACTCATTCTGTAAGATAAATCGGCACTCATTGCTGGCAGATAGGTAGACACTACATAAAATTTCATGTAACAAATCCTGAAGCTATTATGAATATGTCCCCAGGTATGATTTGAAGGACACCTCCAAAATAACTCTACAGGACATCCAGTTCTTCTGTGCCATGGGACCGCCGGGAGGTGGCAGGAATGACGTTACGCCACGCTTCCTACGTCACTTCAACATCATCGGAATGAATCAGTTCAGTGACGAGACAATGACAAAAATCTTCTCGGTTATCATGAGCACCTATCTCAGAGTAAGTGTTCCGTACAGTTTTTACCCCTGACTACTTTAATTGCTCCTAATAATGGAAGGATTTAACCCCTTTATAGCATGTGCAACTCATAGATAACAGATATTAGAGAAGAGATTTTGTGACACTGGAGGCATATTTTTTATCTTAGCTGAGAGGTTTGCACTTACTATGATCTTTACTCACTACAGCTCAGCCTTACCACACAATAAATGTAATTGAGCCAGACAGTTTTTCACAGTGTGTCATATGTTTTCTAAGAATGAACAGTACATACTTGTCAACATTGTGTTTGCAGGCCCAGGAATTTCCATCGGATTTCTTCACACTGGGTAACCAGATAGTGTCTGCCACCTCAGAGATGTACAAGCAGGCCATGGCCAACTTGCTGCCCACTCCCGCCAAGTCTCACTACGTGTTTAACTTGAGAGATTTCTCGAGGATTATTCTGGGTGTTTGCCTTATTAAAAAAACTCAGGTGGAAAACAAACGTGTCATGATCAGGTAAATACTTAAAAAATTCGATTATTTTTTCTACTGTGGTATCTGGTATGAAAATGTGACCTATCCAGTCCGGATGCATCTTTGACACCAGTTATAACTAGCACTAATGTGTTTCGTTCCATGCATAATACATACAGGGTTCAGCACTACTCTCCACAGAAGTTAAAATAAGTTTGTTCTGGGTTCTCTCTAAAAATGGTTGTTTGCTTATTAAAATTCAAATAAGTTTGCTAATTTCAATTGAAAGCTTATTAAAATTCAAATAAGTTTGCTAATTTCAATTGAAAATAAAAGTGAAAATGACAGACTGATTGATGTTGTTTACAGACTGTGGGTACATGAAGTGATGCGGGTGTTCTATGACCGTCTTACAGACGATGTCGACAGAAAATGGCTGTTTGAGTAAGTTTTTTTCATGTTCTGAATTCCAGTACACTATATATAACGAAGTGCTGAGAAACAATTTAAATAAATGAATTCTGTCGATGAACTTATCTTCCCAGATATAAAATTTTGTGGTTTTCTGTTGGACACAATTTTCTTGTTTTATTAAATTCACTGGATGTCAATTTTCTAAACTATGTTTGTTCATTCTTCATTTTGTGACAGGTTTTAATTTGAATATTGGTCTACCTTTTAACCCTTTCCTGTACAGACACACCTTAATTGCTAGGGCGAACAGTTTAGATCCAGATCAGCCGGCACATCCGTGCCGTCTGATCAGGATCTAAACTGTTCGCTTCTTGATTCATTAGGTTATTTCTGACCAAAATGCGACCAGTGCAGATCCTGATCAGACGGCACGGATGTGTCGGCTGATCTGGATCTACACTGGTCGCACATGCGTAAAAATGCGTATCTATACAGGAAAGGGTTAAATCCATGAAAATTAGTAACCCATAAATATTAATGATTTCACAGTTCTCAATATTCTTCACCTCAGTTGTAATAATAGTTTATAGATTTGTTTTTGTTCAAACTTTAATGACAGTTATTTTTTGAAATTGTTAAATTGAGTGAAATCATTTAAAAACCCATATTTGAATAGGCATATTTCTGTTACAGGGCTGTGAAGAAATCTACCAAGGACGTTTTCAAGGAGAGTTTTGACACGCTGTTTGAGAACTTGGTGCCTGATGGTGGCAAGGTAAGTGAGCAGTTTTAATATTGGCGCCTCATATAAACTTGAATGTTAGGATAAAATTATAAATTAATCATATTTTCTGATACAAAACTGCATATTTCTTTATGTTACAAAGACAACTTAACCCATAACACCTTAAAAGCACCTTTATCACCTGTGTAAACATTGTTGATTCATATAAGCCGGCTCATCCTTGCTGTCTGAGTCATATCAGGATCTACACTGTTTGTTTTTTGATTTATTAGTTTATTTCTTACCAAGAAGCAAAGAGTTAGAACCTGATAAGAAGGCGCATACAGTAAAACCTGTGTAAATGGAGAAAAGGGTTAAACACTTGTTAATTGCCATGTAGGTGAAGGAGGAGGATTTGCGCAGTTTGATGTTTGGTGACTACATGAACCCAGATGCTGAGGCTGAGGAGAGAGTGTATGATGAAGTTCGTTCCCTTGACGACATGTACACCATTGTAGAACAGTGTCTAGAAGAGTACAACAACACACACAAGAACAGAATGAACCTTGTTATATTCAGGTTGGTGGTGTGCTACTAAAACCCATTTTAACAGCATTTGTTTCAGTCATGGCTATCCCAGCAAAAATGCTTGGTGAGGATAGGTGAATGCAGAGTTAGTTTCAGTATCGAAGATTAAGGGACCTCCAACGGGGGGGGGAGGGACACTCCAACCAAACTAATACCAACTCTGTCCTTAAAAATATCTTGTTATTCAAAGACATACATTATAAGTCATGTTCAGAAAGTTAAGTGACATTTACAGCTGCAATGTTTATACCTTTACATTTTGCAGATTTTTATTACCAACTAATAAAAGATGACATTTAGAAAAAAACACCCACAAAACAAGGTGACAACCAACAAAAGATTTACTAAAAAAATCAACCCCACCCTTAAATGGCATTTTCATTTCAACAAAGATCCTTAATTGAGTTTTAACCCTACATCCTTCCGCTTATTTCCTGGAATAGCCTTAGTCACATATTACTTTATTCATAAATTTTGTTTCTTATGCCTAACCGCATTTATACTTTTAAAAACTTGTCTGTTATAATTCAACCTAATAAATACTTTTTTCAAAATCATAAAAATATTTCAGATATGTGTTGGAGCATTTGTCACGTATCAGTCGTGTGTTACGTGTGCCTGGAGGCAATGCCTTACTGGTTGGTGTAGGTGGCAGCGGAAGACAGTCTCTGACTCGTCTGGCTACAGCCATGGCAGGCTATGGTCTCTTCCAGCCAGAGATCTCCAAGAACTATGGCAAAACTGAGTGGAGGGAAGATATTAAGGTATTTCAGTTTTCTCTATGATCATACACTTATCATTTTGTAGAATTCATGTTAAATTTAACATAAATAAATTTTTTATGCATTCTTTACAGTAAAGTTTTTGTAGAAAATTTCACAAACGTTATGTTTTTCGGGCTAAATACAATAATTACATGTATAGAACAGATGTTCTTCATATTAAAATGAAAAATAAATGATATTTTAATGAGGTATGAATCAACTTTAGTAATGAAAGGATTGTAATGACTAGATTGTTAAAGACATCAGCTGTCCATGTGCCTGTATCAGGTAGTAATAGTGTTGTATGTATGATGTTTTTGCAGACAATATTGAAGAGCGCTGGTGCAGGAAAGACAATGGCGTTCCTGATCACCGACACACAGATCAAGGAGGAATCATTCCTGGAAGACGTTGACAATCTTCTCAATACTGGAGAGGTCCCCAATATATTTGCTGCTGATGAAAAATCTGAAATCATGGAGGTAACATTTAGACACCCCTTCCTTGTTCTCATTTTGTTGAGTTCTATTTGCATATTTCTATGCATTGTATTTTCCGGTGAGCTATTTTATTCCAGTTCTAATTATAAACTGTATATATTGGTGGTATCACGTTTACAAACCTAGGATGGGATTTTGCTTTTATGGTTAGATTTGAACAGAGTCAGCTTCTATTTTATCTCTAATATTGAGAAAAGTATACAAGATACAAGTTTAATAACTAGTTTAGCTTTGTTTAACTCTTTTCTCCATGGGATAAGGCTGTTATCCCATTGTTGAGTTTTGATCCAGATCAACTGACACATTTGTGCCATTTATCAGGATCTGCACTGTTCGCTTTTGTTTCTTAGTTTAGTTTTGACCAGGAAGGGACCAGGGTAGGTCGAGATCATGGCTCATATGCTTTAAAATCTGTATGTATTGAGTAAAGGGTTAATGTGCAATTTTTCCTGTTTCAGAGTATCCGTCCAGCGATGCAGGCTCAGATGGAAGTTGAAGGGAAGGGTGGTGATGATTTCTCTCCCCTGGCAATGTTTGCCTTCTTTGTGAACCGTGTCAAGGAAAACTTACATATCATCATTGCCTTCAGTCCTATAGGAGATGCCTTCAGGAACAGGCTGAGACAGTTCCCATCTCTCATCAACTGCTGTACCATCGACTGGTTCCAGGTATTGTTATACTGAAAACTAGTCTTCTATTTTATTGCTTAAATATGAAATATATTTTATTTGTCTTTATAAAATTTAATGTTTTTAACATAAATTGTCAAATCAACCTTGGTCATGGTAAATTAAGAATTAAGGCTTAATCTTTGCAAGATGTATCCTTTGTTATAATTATGTTAGGTGAGTTTAAAATTTGCTTACTTTATTGCTAGGGTAAATTTGAAACTTTTATCCCCAGCGAAATCACACTTTGTAATTATATGTAATTATAGAAAAATATTGTAGAATCTTGAAAATAAGCGCATAATCGAAAATAAGCGCATAATGAAAATAAGCGGATATGTCTCTTACAGAAAATTAATACCAAAAAATAAGTGCATACCTGTCCCTTAAGTTAAAATCTATCACAAAATAAGTGCATACCCATCCCTTACAGTTAAAATCTATCCCAAAAATAAGTGCATATATGCATACCTAAATTGCTCAGTGGTTTAAGTTTCATGAAGCTGGGAGCTAAATAGATCTTTCAATCTATTAAAGATAATTACAGTATATCTGTATCTTTAACAATGATCAATGTACGGTATTGGCCAGTAAGGTGTGAACAACTCACATTGCAATTTCCAAAGTGAATCATTTATTCTTTATTCTGGAGCCAATATATCATTTGCAGTATACCACAGTAATTAATCTTATTTCTATTAGTTTGACTGCCAGATCTTGTTTGTATGGGATGGAATAAAGAAGATTATATGTATAGTCAGCCATTAACATTGAAATGTTAACAAACTTAATTTTCCATTAGACGTTTTTTATGTTTGTGTATAGAATTTGGTTCTATTGAATACTAAACACTGTATATTGTGTTGTACTGTAGGCATGGCCTGATGATGCCCTGGAGAGGGTGGCCAACAAGTTCTTGGAACAGCTTGATATTGAGGATGATCAGAAACAGCAGGCCGTGAAAATCTGCAAAATGTTCCATCAGAATACTATTAAGTTGTCTAACTCGTACCGTATCGAGCTGGGTCGCTTCAACTATGTGACCCCTACATCTTACCTTGAGTTAATCAATGCCTTCAAGTCACTGCTGGGAGCTAAACAAGATGAGACACTAAAAGCCAAGCGCAGATATGTTGTTGGTCTAGAGAAATTAGCCTTCGCTGCAAGTCAGGTAAAATACAATTGCTAGTTGTAATGTAACCTTCATAGCTGCTTAATTTAGACAATCTGTTTACATCTAACCTTTTTAACATAGATCAGATCATAAATTTTTATAGGGGCCTTTTTTTATGAATTTTTTGAAAGAATAGCAACAGGATAGACCCTGAATATACTGCCAGCTTGTGCAGTTCTACATTGGTCTTAAATGTGATGTACTTTGTTAAAAGTGCTTAAACATTAATGTAGCACAAATCAAAGTGAATACTGCTGAACACAAAACATAAGGAAACTATTGTCACCTTAGTTCAAGAACGTGAAATTAATCATGTTCATGAATTAAAGTGACAGTATTAACAAGTTGACATCTAGTCTATTGACCCAAGTTATTGCAGTGTTTGCTCCAAAATAGAAAGCAGAGTGTATAAATGAGAGCAATAACAGTAAGCTTATATAATGGTAAATTATAGCTCAAGTCATTTGTTTTTCAAACATCAAAAAAGTTGTTGTCAGTAGTGAAAGGTAGAAGGGTAGTGATCAAGACATGACCTATGTATGATTGTGTAACAGGTCGCAGACATGCAGCGTGAGCTGGAGGAGCTACAGCCACAGCTGGTTGTGTCAGCCGAGGAGAACTCCAAGATGTTGGTGGTCATTGAGAAGGAGTCAGCTGAGGTGGAGGAGACCAGCAAGCTGGTGAAGGCTGATGAACAAGTGGCCAATGAACAGGCTGCTCAGGCCCAGGCTTTGAAGGATGAGTGCGAGGCTGACCTAGCAGAGGCAATACCTGCTCTAGAGGCGGCCATTGCTGCCCTCAACACTCTCAAGGTATGTCATAGAGGCAGCCATTAATGCTCTATAAATAAATTAAGCCGATATTTTGCAGAAAGAAGCCTCATCTCAGATGTTTGTGGTATTATATGGCTGTTTATCATAAACTTTGTTTTACTATATTTTTATATCAAAATTTAATATATGAAAATTAAAATGCTTTTAAAAGAAAAGAAAAATTATTTGTGATATCTTAAATTATTCACTGATCCAGAATACATTTGTTATCCGCTGTTTTTGGATGATGATTATATCAGAACAGATTACCTACTAATGTGTAATGTTTTTTACAGCCTGCAGATATCACTATAGTGAAGTCGATGAAGAACCCACCATCAGGTGTGAAAATTGTCATGTCGGCTGTCTGTGTCATGAAGGATATCAAACCTGACAAGATCAACGACCCGGACAAACCTGGCCAGAAGATCCTGGATTACTGGGGCCCCTCCAAGAAACTTCTCGGTGATATGAGCTTCCTGAGCATGCTCAAGGAATACGACAAAGATAATATTCCAGTATGTGATTACAGCTTAACTTCTTATTAGAATTGATTTAATAAATTACTGAAGGCTGTTATCAAAGAATTTTGTTATAGCTTTAAAATTAGGCAAGTAATGTTTTTAAATAAAAAAAATTAACAAAATACAATTTTTGTATGCCTGTGGAAGTCTATTACATGGTCATTTATCATTAGAATCAAGTATATGTTAGACCATATTTTTGTTAAATTCCAAATGATAGCAATTTTATTACTTCTATAACAGGTTCATATAATGCAGAAGATCCGTAAAGAATACATAGGTAACCCAGAGTTTGACCCAGCAAAGGTCGCCAATGCCTCGTCTGCTGCTGAAGGTTTGTGTAAATGGATCATGGCTATGGAGATCTATGACAGAGTCGCTAAAGTTGTTGCTCCAAAGAAAGCTCGCTTAGCGGAGGCCGAATCGGAGCTTAGTACCACAATGAAAACTCTTAATGCCAAACGTGCAGAGTTAGCAGCTGTTGAAAAGCGTCTCGCTGACTTGAAAGCAACATTCAAAGAAATGACTGATAAGAAAGCACAGCTGGAGTTCCAGGTAGATCTGTGTGGAAAAAAGCTTGTACGAGCCGAGAAACTGATCGGAGGTCTCGGAGGTGAGAAGTCCAGATGGACAAAAGCTGCGGATAATTTACAGAATATATTTGACAATCTGACTGGCGATGTGCTTATTTCTGCTGGGGTTATTGCTTACCTCGGACCTTTCACTTCTGCATTTAGGGAGAGGGCTACTACTGAATGGGTGAATGAATGTATAGTAAGTAAACAGATTTGTTTCTATTATTGCTGCTTTAAAATACAACACATATTAAGGGTTTTTTTGGTTTTTTATCCGCTTGAGCCGGTATTGGTATCACAAAGCCTTTAGCAATTTTCAACTGTCTTTGTATTAGCTGTTTTGTCTGTAGTGTAGTATTGCTATATTTCCAAACAGAAAGCAGATGTCACTATAGTTTAGTCAATAAACAACTCTATTATTTCAATAAACTATTAGTTATTTGCAGTTTAAAATGTTCTCAATAACCCCCATCAATCTGTTAAGAAAAATTGTAATGGTGTTGCTGCAAGTGAGACATGTCATTTCATTTAAATTATTTACAAAAAATCATAATATCTCATTTTAGTCAAAGAAGATTCCTTGCAGTAAGGAGTTTTCACTGAGCAAGTGTTTGGGAGAGCCCATTAAGATCCAGGCTTGGAATATATTTGGTCTTCCTCGAGACGCTTTCTCTATTGACAATGGTGTGATTGTTGCTAATGCCAGGAGATGGTAAGTTCATTTTTTATCTCTAAAAAGTGCAAACAACATTAAACACAATTGAAATCAGAAAAAGTTACACTGTTTTTGCACTAAGGTGTTTAGCATCATCGGTAGGTATGCTGGTCATCAATCTGCCAATTTGAGATCTTATGTTTTACCCCACCTTCGTGAAACTGCACTGTCTTGGAGTATATGAAAAGATTATGTGTCATAACATCACAGTTTCATATGGGGAGCTGTTAAGTAGATGGTAGAAATGTAGAACACATGCAAGCTTCAGTGTTGTTACATGCAACATTGCTAAAAAAAATCTATACAGTTCAAATGTAGTGTTTTGCCAATTAATCACATACTTGTGGAATTGTTACACGAGACTACTGAGACGTGGTGATTGACAAAATTTTCATTCATATATGAAAATCATAGAGCCTACAAAAAAGTTGTTTTATTTTGTTATTAGGCCATTGATGATAGATCCTCAAGGTCAGGCCAACAAGTGGGTGAAAAACATGGAAAAAGAACGTAAGTTGTCAGTCATCAAACTGACAGACTCAGACTACATGAGAACCCTGGAGAACTGTGTCACCTTCGGCAATCCCTTACTGCTGGAGAATGTCGGAGAGGAACTGGATCCATCTCTAGAGCCCCTACTTCTCAAGCAGACCTTTAAACAAGGTGAGTGTTTATGTGTGGGAAATGTGGGGTTTGAAAAATTCATTCCAAGATAAATTTTAGGATATAGTTAAATTAACATACAGGATTTTATATGCAATAAATGTGATCTATTAAAATATCCTGTCATTCAGATTATTAAGTTGTAGCCTAATGTTGAATAAGAGTGTTTTTGTTTTGAGTAGATTAGAAATTTGATTATTTGAAATGTAGAACACTGGTTTGCAGTCTGTAGACTAGAAATAATACAGCAGTATGATACCTAACTGTGTGCAGAATGGCACTTCCACACACATGGCACGAGTAAAAGCATATACAAATGTGTTTGAAATGACATTTTAATGCCATACTATATAAAGACATGTATTGTATGTCATACATGTAGCTTGCAGTCTGGTTATCCCTTGTAATAACATAATCTTTTATTAAATTGTTATAGAATAATTATATTATATTTAAAGTGTGTGTTTTGTGGAGTGATTTAAATATATATTTTTGTAAATTTGATTTTATTCTAGTCTTAGTGCATTTTATGTGTGTATTTTTGTAGCTGAAAATTGTCTGCTTGAAAAAAATAAATAAAAATAATGCTGTATGTGATGTTTTTAATAATAAAAATAAAAAGGTAATCATTATTTTTCTGGATATTAAATTTTCATATGTTTTATTTAATAGAACTGTATTGTAGCTTTTTCTTGGATATTTAGAAAGGAACAATATCAAAGTAAAAGTAATATGTTCTTCAGAATTTGAATTGCTGGTTCTGCTCAGTGACAAGCAGCATGAAGATTACCCTTCTTTAAGCTGCCTATTCACTGTTCAGGGTTGAATACTTCAAGAACTTCTTTATAATGCCTATCAGTCACACAGTCACTGAACAGGAGCCAAATTCGCCAAAATTTTGGAATAATATTACTGCCTAACTAACAATTAACTGTATAAGAATACTGCATTACATTTACTTTGTTTACATGTCTTCTAAACTTTATTTTATAAATTTCAATATTTGAAAACACTGTATATTTTCTCCCTGATATGTGACCAGGAACCTTTAAGAATAGTGATGACTATACAGTATTAGAAGTTTCAGAGCAGACAATGGCCTCATTATACATATGATACTTATTATGCATATGATGTTTTTGAACAGCTGGAATGGGTAGGTCATGCAATGACTTATTTCCTCCTTTTACCATTATATATACACATAGGTGTCATATACATGTATATTACCCTCCTACTGCATGCTGGGGTTATTCTTTCCTTGGCTTTCTTACCTGATGCACAACATTTTGAAAATATTTCGTATGTTATACATGTACATATTAATAACCAGATTATTTAAAATAGGTAGATCTAACAGTTATATTTTTGTAACACTTTTACATCAAAATTATAAGTTGAAACTGGAAAGCTAACACTATGTATTACAGTTAATAAATATGTTGATGCTATCTATAATCTTTGATGTCAAATCCCTCATGGGGACGTAGACATTTAATTAATTATTAATGATTGATTACTTTACATTAAATTGCTTCCTTTGTGTAAATAGAAACATTGCTAATTCGGCAAGATAACATTTCTAGGTAATTTTTTAAAATTAGTTTTCCTTATTGTTTGACATTGACATTGAAATCATTTTAAAATGCTGCTTTATGAATATGTTACTTACCAAGTTATTCAACAAAGTCATTTTGCAATAAATATTTAAAGTTTTGATTTTAATTGACCTACAAAAACAAGCAACATTAAAACATCATATTTATGAAGTTATTAAAAACAAGAAAATTATATGATCCTCTATAGGATCATTTCAAGAGCACCATAATATTACAAAAATGGTCAAAATAAATGTATATACAACACAAAAGTGTTTATGATATAATATAGACTGCTTTATTTGTTGTTGTTTTTTTAACATAAAATAACAATAGAAATGCACAACAGATGGTGTTAGGAGTGTATTTACTTTTAACTTACATAGTAGTTTAGTAATACATATATCTAGTTTCTCTGTCTTCTTTAGT
The DNA here is from genome assembly GCA_038501625.1 of Corbicula japonica. Classification (NCBI taxonomy): domain Eukaryota; kingdom Metazoa; phylum Mollusca; class Bivalvia; order Venerida; family Cyrenidae; genus Corbicula; species Corbicula japonica. The sequence goes on from JAZAYU010000051.1 coordinate 3,788,392, forward strand.
GACCTGTGAAATAGCTGCTTTAAAAGCATGATAAATTGTAACACAATTCTGAAAACTAATTTCCAATTCTAGGTGTAAACTGCTTAAATGAATGGGGGCATAGGTGGCTGGGTGGTGGGGGTAAAACTTCCAAAGGAACCAATAGTTGAAATGTTGAACCAGAGAAATGTCTTCATTTAAAGTTTTATTTTGATCTTTGTGTGTTGTTTTTTTGCCAGAATGAGGAGGCTTTGATATTGGGCAGTATTTAGTGAGTAATTTTCAGATGTTTTAAGACTGCTGTAATACACTACAAACGAGGAATATATGAATTTGCCTTGGTAGCAGCAAATGTATGAATGTTGCCTTAGTAAGTTGAAATGTAGGTATGTGGACCTAGTAGGTGGAGATGTACATGTTTTGCATTGGTAGGTAGAGATGCATGTAGTTAACCTTCATAGATGGCATTGTATTACACATGCAGTAAGTGGCCAAGCCTACGTGTCCGGCACCTGACAGGTAGGCAACCTGTATTCATTTTGAACTAACTGGCTGCTCATCAACTAGCAATATTAGAAGAAGCCCTTAGCAAGGCATAAGATACACCTCCTGCTCCATAAAAGGATGCCAGTGAGATGGTTATCACTACCGTATATGGTCTTGTTAGGTGGACATGTATGTGTTTAGCCATGATACATGATTGCAGTGCAGAGTAGTGAAGTATGTGTATGACAAGTATGTGTGTGGCTTTTCCAGAAAAAGAACATCAAAAAACTGCTGATAATTTTCCTGAGGAAGTTGAATATTTTTAAATAAAGGACACATGTTTTTTCTTTATATGGCACTTCCCATATTACTAAAAATTAAACTCAAATTTTATAAAGGTACAGCTGATGTTTTTATTAAGAAAACTGAAGCAATTCATTAATGCAAGTCTCTTATTTGTTACCTTCAAAAGAGGATTTAGAGCCGGAGGGTAAGCTTCACACTTCATGTTGTTTATAGTGTCATGTGATCATCTGTAGTGTCATGTGACATCAGTATGACATGATTAACTTGATTAAATTTACTTGTTAAAAAGAATTGATTTTTATCAACAAAATTAAATGAACTTACAAAATATTACATTATATTATTACATTTTGTAATAGTGAAAATTGTTTTATCTGTTTTTAAATAAAGTGAATCTTATGCTTGATATATAAGCAAAATACACAAAATTAGCCTTGTCATTTATTATAGTAATATGATCATGGAAAACATATTGCATCTTGGATTTTATACCATGTTTTCAATGAAAGTTTTTAAAATGAATTTTAGAATTGGAAAAACTAGGTAAGGTGAAAGATATTGTCATATTTAAAGAAATTGATAAAATGTATGTTTGTGCAATAATAGAAGAACAGTTGCACTAAAATCATATGAAGTACAAAACTGAATGGTGTTAATTAAAAATAAACCAAGTACACTGCGGACTCTTTATAACGCGGTTCGTTTAATTCTGCGCTCCATTATAACGTGGTCGTACCTGGGATCCCCTATTTTTTTAAGTCCATTTTTTACCATGAAACGGCAAAAAATCGAAACCGGAAGTCATTTTTGATCGTAAAACGGCAAATAAATCGAAACTGGAAGTCACAATTGTAACATGTACATAAGTGAAGCACACATTTTATCCCTAAAACAACGTGTTTTAACACCTTTCCCAGTGACAGATATCAGCCCGAGGCAAACTTGTGAATGCATACTTACTATTTATCATTGATCCATTACTAAATTCGATTTTCTCTATAATTATCACATAATCCGCACAATTCATAAAGAAACAAAAAATTATTCCCAATCATGTTTTAAAACCTGTCGGTAGTTCATTGATGTACATTTTGCTTTCATCCGCCTTCCTGTTAATTTCACGGAGGTTGCATGTTTTGACTATGGAGGTAAACAGCGATAATATCTGTCAGTGAAGTGCGACTTCAAAGAAAAATGTCGGCTCGTATCGAGACTGTGATGTTTTGTCGGCTCTGCTATGAAATCGTTTGATCTACAAGAAGTGCGTACGTGACATTTGACATTTTTTAGCTGGTTTAAGTTGGTTGATGATGCAATAATACTGAAATATTATACTGGAGATAAAATTAGGATGTAATTTATAAATTATGGAATATGTTCACGATGGTTAGTGTTTTGATATTTATTTTACATTTACGTTCGTAAATGTCAGAGTTTGTGTCATAAAATAATTAAAATTTCTGCAAGCATCTAAACAAACTAGATATACGGTCTTTAATTCCATTACAATAATTTAAGGCCGATCCGATTTTGATCTTAGTGTTAATAGTCAGTCTCTTGCCGTTTTGCTTTTTTATTTGAAATTTGGTAATTGTATGTCTTGTAAGAAATATTATTTGTCGAGTACAGTGTGGGGAATTATGACGTTATGTGGAATTATGCATAATCTCGTTAGTTGTGTATTGGGTAGTATATATGCGCGGGAAAATCGGTTCACGTATTTTTCGTGGGAAAATCGGGACATGTATCTTGCGCGGGAAAATATAACGCGGTTTCACTTATTAATGCGGTCGGGATGATGGACCCGCTATACTGCGTTATAAAGAGTCCCCAGTGTATTTTCATTCTTTTTTTTTACATTTAATTTATTTTATGTGCAAGCACTTTTTCATTTTGCCATTTAAATGGCATTTTTTAGTATATTAGTAATGTTTACACTGTAATTGATAAAGATTTTTTTCATGTTTATTTCAATGCATGTTTAACAAATATGCATAAAACAAGATCTGTTGGGAGACAATCTTTTAATGCTATTGTGTTTGACAAAGTGATTCCTACATCTTTGGACAGTAAGTATTGTCTAAACATGTTGTCAAGTGAAGTTGTCTGATGAAGATATCAGCCACCAGTGCCCGAGGTTATAAAACTGAGCATGGAAACCAGTCTCAAATCTCAAGCATCTGATTGGCTGAAATGGCGACTGGTAGCCATTTCAGCTGATAAGATACTTGAGATTTGAGACTGGTTTCCAAACTCAGTTTTATAACCTTCAGTCCAGTAGTACATGTATTGGTTATTGTTAACAGTAATGATTACTGTTTCACCTTGGCCAACGATCATGAAACTAAATATGGAGACCTGTCTCAAATCTCTAGCATCTGATTGGCTGAAATGGCAACTGCCAGTCAGATGCTTGAGATTTCAGATCCAATCTTAGTTATATGGTCTTGGGCCCTTGTATTACATAACAGTCCTTAATCAAGGGACTGAGAGTTTATCACTGAGAGTACTTAAATCATACATAGCATAGCTATATAATTATAAATTGTTTGTGGGGATTTGATGGAGAAAGAGGTGGGATAGAGTTACGAATTATAAAGTTTTGACAAAACAAAAAAAACAACATATTTATTTGCAATTACTCTACACTCAACCATTTTTGAAATTGATAAAAAAAGTCATAAATGATATGTTCACATACACATTACAATTGAAATTTGCCACACTTAGAATTGGCCACCAGAACGTTGCTGGTGTCTAAAGTGTTGTAATACATTGCACTTAGGGAAATGCAAAGTAAACAAGTACATGCCTCATTGACAACTTTTGTAGATAGGATAAGTTTGGAACCTTTACTTTGTTCATTTCATTTATGTTTGTTCAGTTCTGACCTAAAGCTAAAAATTGATCTAAAATTCAATAAATCAATGACTGTATGTGTGTATTTTTAAATTTCTGTTGTGAAAATGTGGTACACAACTGTATTTAGCTAGGAAGATTATGTGTTTTGAACCCTTCATTTTTCTTTGTAATAATCAATACTCTCACCAGTAATTAACTTGCAACATTATTTATATCTAAATGCATGTAATGATCATAAAATAAGTTTTTCTTTTTTTTGCACATCATCCATAATGAAAAAGTAGGTATGAAGGATAAATATTTTGTTTTTTACCATAGCTCTTTTTGAGCAGAGTTCATTATTGGGTAGTGCACTATATTCTCCTGACCATTGATAGTGCTTGAGAAAAACAAGCAAAAATACTACTTCAAATATGTAAAGGGCCTCTTTTGTATTCTGTAAGTTTCTTGCTTAGATAATTTGACACTCATGTTTCAGTTCAGTAATTCAACTCGGATGTGAAATTCATCAGTTTTATCAAATTAACAACACAGAAAAAACTTAATGTGTCATAAACTTATTAAAATGGTAACCTACACGATGATAATAATTACATTCTACAGAAGTGGCCCTTATCAAATTTTGTTTAGTATACATGTATAACATCAACTTTGTCATTTGTTATCGTATCAATGTCATCAGGGTTACTGTCCAGTTATCGCCCCTTTCACAAAACCTAATTAGAATTTCTTTGTTGTCCAGTGATATGTCTGGTTCCTTTGTAATGTCATGAGGGGATAAAAGTAGACTGGCAGAATATGTCAGTGCCCAGAGAGATTCTACAATTGTTTGCAGTTATATATCATGCTGATTTTTCTTTCTACTCCCATGATTAGGACATGGTAAGGAGGTTTATCGATGTTGGAATGAAATTATTTGACAGTGTTCTTTTCATTTTGATACTATATATTTGTTATGCATTTGTAATGTCATTTTAATGACATTGCCATACATTTTTTGTATTCAGGAGTTATTGTGTTTTTCAGTTGTTTTCATTTTAAGGTTTTGATTGTCAAATTAAAATCATAAGTTGTGTGCATGATGTCTTGAAATCATTTATTAAGTTGGATTAATGTTTGAAGTCTGCTAGTGACTTCAACCTGCATGCAGGCATCTGTTTTCACCTGGGAGAATTGTTTGGTTTTCAGAGTAATATAAGAGTTACCAGCTTTTACATTAAGCATTAAGCATGCTTTAGCGGTAAACAATATCATAAGGCATATAGTACATAGTTACAGCATTATTTACTCCAGCTTATTAGACTATATGTATATGCAATACACCATGGCAAAATGGGTCTTTTGGTGTTTGCAATAGCTTTAGAATAAGATAACTGTAAACTAATATGGTCCAAAAAGGATCTACCGTTAAGCTGTTTTTAAGATGCATTAAGAATTCTAATCTGAATGAATGGTGTAGATCCTCATCAGACTGTGAATGTGCAGGCTGATCTGGATCTACACTGTCATATAGACCATAAGCCATTTTTTGTCATGGTGCATAGCATATTCTCCTTCTGCACTAAAGAAAAAAAGTGAAATTGCATGTACAAATTTTATTTATGTGAAAACAATTTTATTTTTTCTAGTACTTCATAATATCATGTTATGTCAGTTTCAATTTATACCCTGCTAATATTTAACCTACCTAAATCCTAATGTAATGATAAACAAATAAATCATATGATTTATGAATCATTTCCATGGATCAGTTGAATGTGAATTTGCCTCCATATCACAGGATTTCAACATAACATATGCTACATTTTCAGGTGGTGTTGAAATGATCCGTCTTGGAGAGAATGTGATTGAATACAGCAAGGATTTCCGCTTCTATATCACAACAAAGCTGCGTAACCCACACTACCTGCCAGAGGTTGCCACCAAGGTGTCACTACTCAACTTCATGATCACACCTGAAGGTCTAGAAGACCAGCTCCTTGGTATTGTTGTCGCCAAGGAAAGGTACAGTATGGCTATTTTATAAAAGATATATCTATATATTACCTTAGCAAAGAAAGTAATTTGAAGAATATATCTGGGTTTTTCTTGGGACCTAATTTGAAGTATTTGAAAATAGTGTTTTAAGAAGACAGAATTTGTTTAAAAATGAAGAAGAATTCTCGAAACTAGATAATGTATAAAAAAATTGGTTTTAACTCAGAAGGTAATAGTTATAATACAACTTCTTGGAAGTTAAAAAAATTATTGGAAGTAAAAATAAGTTGTTGGAAGTTAGAAACAAGCTATTGGAAGTGTAAAACAAGTTATTGGAAGTTAAAAGTGTCAAAAAGCTGAAAATAAACCTGAATGAATCTCGAGTAATGAGTGTTCTAACTCGAGATAAAAGATCAATCATACGTCGTGAAGAGTACATAAGTTATTATTAATAAAACCATGAAACATTTATTTTAGACCAGAGTTAGAGGAGGAGCGTCAGGCTTTGATCATCCAGAGTGCACAGAATCGCAAACAGCTGAAGGAGATTGAGGACAAGATCTTACACACCCTGTCTGCTTCTGAGGGTAACATCCTGGAGGATGAGACCGCCATCCAGATCCTAGACTCCTCGAAAATCCTCTCTGATGAAATCTCCAAGAAACAGAAGGTAAGACATGGGCTCAAAAATTTTCATTGTTACAGCTCATTGGCACAAAGATCACATTTTGTGATATCAGTTGTGCATAAATATAAAGGACTTGTAAATATTTGAATACATATACACTTTTTTTTTCGAAAAATGATTGTATATTATATTTCTTATCTAGTTAATGAATTTAAATTGTGAAATCATTGTTGTATTTGTTTTTTGTTAACCCATGGGTGTTATCCGTAGTATAGATCCAGATTTGCTGGCACATTCTTGCCATGTGGTCAGGATCTACACTGTTTGCTGTTTCTTTCATCAAGTCATTTCAGATCAAGAAGCAAACTGTGATCAGATGGCAGAAATGTGCTGGTTGATCTGAATACATGTGATAAAACCCACATACATATATACTGAGGAAAGGTTGAAGCTTTTTTGAGTAATCTTAATAAAATTATTTTGAAACATCTTCTGTCATAATCACATTATGTATATGTTGACAGATAGCTGAGGAGACGGAGGAAAAGATAGAAGCAAGTCGTATGGGATATCGTCCCATTGCCAAACACTCCTCTATTCTGTTCTTCTCTATTGCCGACCTTCCAAACATTGACCCCATGTACCAGTACTCGCTTACTTGGTTTGTCAACCTGTACGTCATGTCTATACACGACAGGTAAGTTCATCCTCTATTTTAACTTTTTTCATGAACGGATAATTGAATACATTTTCTGATAATTAGAGTTTGTAAATTTAGATTTTGATTTTCCTGTATAGCAACCCAAAATAAAACATATCCATAATCAAATGACATTTGATAGCCTGAATGCATTATTTTGGCTATGACCTATTTACAGGTCTTGTATTGATTCTTACTACTAAAACAAGCAACACTTCATGCAGTTTGTTTGGATTGAATGACTTTAACCTTTTACTCCATGGGATGTAGCTGTTATCTCATTGGCGAATAGTGTATCCAGATAAGCACCACATCTGTGCCATCTGACCAGGATCTACTCTGTTCACTTTTTGATTCTTCAGTTTATTTGTGACCAATAAGCAAACAATTTTGATCCTGATCAGATGGTACAGATGCACCAGCTGATCTGGATTTACACTGTTTGCATATGCTGTCAAAACCATATATGGAGTAAAAGTTTAATGAAAGATATTTAATACTTTGATACTTTCAGAAGAAAGTAAAAGAGTATTACCTTGTACACATGAGAAAGTGTTCAAGGCATACTCTCATAGAAGGGTTGATATTGAGGTGTTTTAACTTGACATGTATATGTTGCAGCAATAAATCGAAGATCTTGGACAGACGTCTACGTTACCTTACAGATCATTTTACCTATCTCTTGTTTGACAATGTAACACGATCTTTATTTGCCAAGCATAAAGTCGTGTTTGCATTCCTACTGTGTACTAATTTGTTACTGTGAGTAATGGGAGAAGGAAATCACATTACCCCACCCAGTGTACTCCTTTAGAGCAGATCCTTGTTTATATCAGGAACTCCCTGGAAAGAGACATTTCAGGATTTCTTGTTTGTTTAGTTGTATACAAAACTGAACATTTGGTACTAAATCAGCATTTGTAGAGCTGTAAGCTGTACAGTAAACAATACATGTATATGGCTAATCATATTCATGTATATGAAATACTATATAGTTATCTGGTTTCTTGACAGGGAATGTGAGGATATATTGCTGGTCTGGGTGTCATATTACCCGAGCCGCAGGCGAGAGATAATATGACACCCAGACTGGCAATATATCCTCACATACCCTTTCAAGGAACCAAATAATTGATTTATTATACTGCAAAGACTTTTTCAGACAAAAATTATTAGAAAATATCAATTTTTCATTTATTTCGCTTATTTAATGCCGAACAGCTTAATTCCCCTCTGAGAACCTCAATAATTACATGTCTGACGTCATTAATTTACCTGCATGACGTCACTTCTATAGAAAATGAATGGATTATCGATTTGATATTTATTTACAAAATTTGAGAATAATCTGATCGTTTTCAACGTTAAAAACATAACACAAATATTTTCTGTAACAATTTTAGTAATCCCTAAACATACCGCTTTATAATTTACAAGATCGGCTTCAAATTATGCATTTTTCCGGAAATTCAAAACAAAATGGCGGACGACAACAAAAGGTGGGAGGCCAGAGGGGGAAATTAAGGCATGTGCGTTCATATCTACGGCCGAGCCGTAAATACGGATATACATCAACGTCAAATTATCCAATGAAATTCAAGCAAATTTCTTTGCAGTATAATAAATGTATGCATTGAGCACCTTCTAAAAGTTTGTATGGTATATTTGATAAACATTTGAATTAAGTTGGTATTTTCTGAGATAACTATAAATAAGTAATTTAAAATCTTCTGATTTGTCTCTCTCGAGGGTGAGTCATTATATCATTCAGATCAAACAAGGCAGGAAGACCCTACTAAATTCAGCTATATAAAAGTGTTCAGCCAGTCGTGAGAAATCGCAGTATGTGTCACAGGGCTGGGTTCAGATATGCAAGGATATATCACAAGGAGCTTACCCCCAAATGATATATCTACACATCTGAATGATTCCACATGATAAATCCTGCAATATTTCACCTGGAGCCGAGTCTCAAAGACATCCTAAAAGTTAAACGACATCATGAAGGAGTATATTCTTGTAGTGATGATTTATCAAGTACTGGGGGTATTCTTTCATGGTTGCTTCAATGCAGTGTCTACATGTATAGGAAAATCACGAAGGTGGTGTTAAAGTAATTCTAAAATTTATTCAGAATATTTATTGATTTGTGGCAATAGATGCTTAATTCAAGGGTCCTGCTGCCGAAAACAGTTTTTTTTATTGACATCTGTGCAGATATGAGGAAAACTATTATTTTTGTCAGATAGCAAATCTTACAATTTTTCAAAGTTTGATGTAACAAGTCAAGCTATGTAAATGTGATGTTTACATTTTGATTACATGCTAATGTTCTTGATAGTTTCAGTATTATTTGGAAATTTTTCATGAAGGATTTTATTTTGTCAACATACATTTTTTTGTATAAAAATTCAGCCAGTTATATAGAACATTCAACATGCTTTTACATTTTGTGTTACTCTTATGATTTTTTCATATAAACCACTTCTCTTTAGAACAAGTTTTATTACAGAAACATAAGTATCTGCACAGTAAAAAATTAATGTAATCAGTTTATTTTTATATCTCTTGTATCTACTGGTAGATTTAGTTTTCTCTCTAGTATATGAGGCAATCTTAGCAAACTGGCTTACATACATATCCGGAAGAGGGCAGAGTTAGCTAGTACATGTATGTTATCTCCTGAATGTTGCATGTGTTGTTTGTAGTGTTAAGCTAGATGATTGTCAATCAGCAAGTTAGAAATACTTATATCCTACCCTTATAATATTACAGTGTATCCACTCAGTTATCTTCTTATTACATTTGTTTTCAGCAATCGCTCAAAGATACTGGATCGTCGGTTACGCTATCTCTGTGACCATTTTACTTATAGTCTCTATAGTAACGTGTGTAGATCATTGTTTGAAAAGGACAAAATTTTGTTCTCATTCCTTCTTTGTGCAAACGTACTGCTGTAAGTATCCATGTAGTCACAGTGTTGTGCCCTGTTATCTTGTTGAAGATTTTTAAGAGTTTTGATTACGGAGTTAAAATTTTGTGTTCCAATCTTTTTCAGCAACCGCTCCAAGATTCTGGAAAGACGTTTACGATATCTGTCCGATCACTTTACTTACAATCTTTATTGTAATGTGTGTCGGTCTCTCTTCGAAAAAGACAAACTTCTTTTCTCGTTCTTACTTTGTACAAACATGCTTCTGTAAGTATGATGCCCTGCGGTACATGATGCCCTGTTTGGCGGTGTTTGGAATGAAGTGATTTGCCTGAGCTTTCCTTTAGCACTAATAATTTAATCTAACACAACTTTGTCTTACTGATGTTTGCTGCACATTTATCATAACACAAACTTCTTTTCTAGAAAAGTGTTTAACAGTTTTCTTGGTTTTGTGAGTTATTTAAATCATTAATCAATTCTAACATGCCTGTTTTTTTTCTTGAAATTCTAACTTTTAAATAAAGTATCCATTTATTTGTCATGGCCATTGATTTCTTCAGTCTTCGAGTTTCTGAGTTCTGTAGGTTTTCCAGAAACAGTATGTTTGGCATTAAATGCAGTATAACAAATGAAACCTGTAGACAGAAAGTTAGCTCCATCAGCACCATTATGTTTTCTTTACAAAAACAAGCATTTGTCTCTGCTTGTATGTAAGTTTACTTACTAAAATCAAAAGCTTTTATTAAATCATCATAATTAGTCATCATATATACTAATGGGCTTATCTTGGCCGAGTTTGATCAACTTTTAGATTGCTCATGTCATTCTTTATTTACAGCCCTTTAGAATTCCAGCACTCCTCCACCTTGGAAACCCCTTATCTACTTCTCACTTTACTCTAATGATTATGGGCATAACATCTTAACTAAATTAGGTCACAAGCCAGATTGACTTACTCACTTGATTGCCAGAAAACCAAATAAGCAATATCCGCTTTCTAATAAAAAGTATTTTTGTGTGAGTTTCTTATTATTTTTATTTGACTTGGTTATTAAGAACTAAGAAAAAAAGGTCTTGTACACAAACATTAAAAACGGAAATGATTTTAGTTGCATTCATCTTGGTATGAAAACTATTTGGTTGGGTGAAACAACATAAATGTTTTTTTTCCCCAATGAATGCAATAAATTATTTATTCTGTGCTGACTGTTTCATGCACTACTAAAAAGAATTGGTGTAGTTGGGTGCTTTAAAGCTTTTCATTTTGTATTATACAACAATTAATTGGTATAAAGACCAAGGTATTCTAAAAGTAACTGCTGGGAACAGTACATGTACTTACATCTAAAATACAGAATTCAATCAAAAACTGCATCATCTATTACAATGTGTTAATGGTATCATGCATAACAAACTATATGTATATTTTTACTAGACGGTTTCGGTTTAAGTATATCCCCCTACCTGATTTAGAGGGAGATGACTTTACGGTGGAAGGATTTGACTTCACTAAAATGACTGGGTTTGGTCTATGTATAAATGTTTACAGTCATGTATTCACTGTAAACTCTGTCACTGGTATTGAAAAAAACTTTGTCCTGTGCACTTTTACAAAAAGATACTAATTAAATGGTAGGATATGGGAGGTAACTACTTATGGAATAACAAACATTGCCATCACTTGGTAATGTTAGAACAGGACAGATAATATTTTCTCTAAATATTTTCATTCACTTCTTTGTTGTTTGTGATATTGTGATCTTGTTCTGTAGTCTATGATAAAGTTCTTTGCTACTTTTTAAAAATAATCTCTTTCTCAACAAATTTTAATGTCTGAGATATATATAAAGCTTAATAAAAATATTAACTATATACTGTAAAAAAAGAAAGAAAAATGTTTGAAAATAAAGTCTTTCATAAGAAAAAATATGTTAATTTTCAAGTACATTTTACATTGTTAAAATTAATATTTCATTTGAAGCTAGACTGTTTTTTCTATTTCTAGACTATTTACTCAATTAAACTGCTGTTTTAAGTAAAAAGTTTTAATTATGTTAAAGATAAAAGATAAACATGAAGTAAATGATCAGTACAGTATTTCTAGCTAATTAAATTTCATTAATGATAAAAGTTATTGTATCTAGAAAAACTAACTTAATTCTATTAAAAGACATGTTTTGGTCAACTTGTTTGATTGCACAATTTATTTTCGTTTGATTAGGTCTAAGCATGAGCTTGATCGTGAAGAGTTTATGTTTTTCCTGACGGGAGGTGTTGGTCTGGAGAACAAGCTAGCCAACCCGGCACCCACCTGGCTTACTGACAAGAGCTGGGATGAGATCTGCAGAGCTTCCGATCTCAAAGCCTTCAAAAAATTAAGGTGAGATTTTATTTGCCTTTGACTTTACTACATAGGTACACCGTTATTGGGTGCAAACAGTGTAGATCCAGATCAGCAAGCACATGTGTGCCATCTCATCAGGATTTACACTGTTTGCTTTTAGATTCACAATGTTTTTTATGATCTAAGATCCTACCAGTGCAGATCCAGATTAAACAGCACAAATGTTTAAGTTGGACTTTGTTATTGTATATAACTTATTTGCATATAATTTCAACACATAAACATGATTATATATGTATTTTATGGTAAACCATAATGCATTGGAGGATCATACTTTGTTCTATGAACACTTGATGACTTGCATTGCAGAGAGCACTTTGTGAAGAACTTAAACAAGTGGGCTGATTATTACAACTCTAAGGAGCCCCACAATGAGGAACTTCCTGCTCCCTTCAATACAGAACTTAATGAATTCCAGAAAATGATTGTCCTGAGAGTTATCAGACCAGATAAGGTATGTCATGTGCCCAAGGTTATAAAACTGGGAATGCAGACCAGTCTGAAATCTCAAGCATCTGATTTGCTGAAATGGTGACTGGTCGCTATTTCAGCCAATCAGATGCTTGAGGTTTGAGATCGGTCTCCAGTCTTAGTTTTAAAATATTCAGCCTAGATCTTTAGTTACACGTCTCCATATACATATACAAGAACTCGGTATAATTATGTAGTTATTTACATGTATGCATGTAAATATAAAATTTGCTGTACCTTGATTTAACTATCTAGATATATAATCAAAATTTAAAAATTTAGATAATAAAATAGGTATTTAATTAAAAAAACAGCAGATTTACTGAAATATTATGCAGAAGTCTACTAAAAACTTAAGAGTAAAAAATTACTGTACGTTGAAATTATATCTTCTAGAATACAGCAAAGTTTATAAACTGATATTCAACTTGTTAATTGACTGCTACGTTTTAGGTGAATGCTGCTATCACCATATTTGTGACAAGTAAACTGGGGAAGAAGTTTATTGAGCCTCCACCATTTGACCTTGCTAAGTCTTATGGTGACTCCAACTGTACAGCCCCCCTCATCTTTGTGTTATCCCCGGGAGCTGACCCCACCATGGCCCTGCTCAAGTTTGCTGAAGACAAAGGATTCAGTGGAGACAAATTTAACTCTATCTCTTTAGGACAGGGACAGGTAAACTTGTTCAATTTGTGAAATACTTTCTACTTGTGCAACATTCTTTCACATTACTACCAGTATAAGAGAATTCTAGTTAACCCTTTACAGATATATGCATTTTAATGCATAAGAGACTGGTGTAGATCCAGATCATCCAGCACATCTGTGCCATCTGATCTGGATCTGCAGTGTTTGCCTCCTGGTCAGAAATAAACTAATAAATATTTAGGCGATCAGTTTAGATCCTGATCAAATGGCGATAATGTGCCCGCTGATCTGGATCAAAACTGTAAACTGTTTGTCCCCCATGCAAAACTCATTGAGTAAAGTAAACTTTTAAGGAGATCGTTTAAGCATAAGGCTTGCAGAGCTTCTGAAAGTTCATGGCATTGGTGTACTGCAGAACAAATTAAGTCTCACCCTTGATTAACAGGGGTGTTTATAGAATAAACTTAGAGGTTCAATGACACCTTATATATTGAAAATATTAAAGGAGTTAATTCAAAAAGATGAACATACTTTTATTAATGATATGATGCATGCACTTCAGGGTCCGATAGCTTCTCGTATGATAGAGAAGGCTCGCCAAGATGGAACCTGGGTAATGTTACAGAACTGCCATCTGGCTGTTTCCTGGATGACCCCACTAGAAAAGACTTGTGAAGACTTTAACTCAGAAAACTGTCACTCTGACTTCAGGCTGTGGCTGACCAGTTACCCTTCAGAAAAGGTTTGTACAACCAGTTACAAATTCTACAGTCATTATTTTCCATTAGGTAAAGATCCAAGAAAGGTCATTCAAAATCTTAAATGCAGTACTATATGAAACATAAATTAATTATCCATATTCATAAAACAATAAATATGTTTAATTTTTTTTTAGCAATTTAACATAAAATGTAATGCCTCCCTATAGATCTTCTTTATTTAAGTGCAGAAAATTTACTCAACATTGCTAGGAGCAGTTAAAAGCAATAACTATTTACACTTCTGCCATTATGCAGACCTTTAAGATTGAATTGATGTAATGCAAAACAAATTTACTCACACATTAGTATTTTCCTTGTAAGTAGTATTCCCTGCTTTAAATATACATTAGAAATATGTAGACAATGTAAGCTGAAGAATTTCTGAGACTCACATTATGTCTGACTTTGTACTTGGATTTACTTTCCAGTTTCCTGTGACAGTGCTACAGAATGGTGTAAAGATGACTAACGAGCCACCCACCGGACTCCGGCAGAACCTGCTCCAGTCTTACCTCAACGACCCAATCTCTGATGCTGAATTCTTTGCAGGATGCCCCGGAAAAGAATTGGTGTTTATCCACATATCAAAATTTCTTCATTTTTTTTAATTGTGCAATGTGGTCTACTATAACCTTAATACATTTTAAAGACTTATCTTACTTTATTTTGAATTTGTGGATTGTTTTATTTTATAGCAAAAATAAGTTATTGCTTCTGCTGATAGAATTTATTTTTATGGGGGAAGCTTTGCTGTTTACACAAAAATAACTTTATGGGAAAAGCTTTGCTGTTTACACAAAATTCATTTTGATGGGAAAAGCTTTGCTGTTTACACAAAATTCATTTTTATGGGAAAAGCTTTGCTGTTTCCACAAAATTAATCTTTTTGAAAGGTTCATTGTTGTATTTGGTGTTTGTTTCAGAACTTTGAGAAGTTGCTGTTTGGTCTCTGCTTTTTCCATGCCCTGGTCCAGGAGAGGAGAAAGTTTGGGCCTCTTGGATGGAACATTCCATATGGCTTCAATGAGTCTGATCTCCGTATTTCTGTTAGACAGCTTCAGGTTTGTTACAATAAAATACCCAACAATACATTGGTCTGTTAAATATATAATATATAAATTAAATATATAAATTTCTCTTATACACTTATTAATCAACAAAAATAATGCAGTTTTGTAATAATAAGGTATAACTTGCTAACATGTTAAAATCCTAGTCTGGCATTCTTTAATGGAAGAGTCAAACTGGACAATTCAATTTATGCAATACCAAAGCATTTGGTTTTTGCCAAATGACTATTAAAGATTGCTGCATAGAATTTCAGGTTGCATTTTAAATCTTCAAGCTTAGCTTGTAAGTTAAAGTTTTATTATTTGTTTACAAGATTCCTCGAGCGGGTCGGTCATCCCTTATAAAAGAAATTCTTTGTACAAATAAAGCAGTTAAACTAAAATTAGAAACATTTAGGGCATATTGTTTAGAATAAAGGATGTGGACAATTCTTCTGTAAATTAAAGCTTATTAAATTTAGTTTTTTTACAGATGTTTATTAATGAGTACGAAGATGTTCCATTTGATGCTATCCTCTATATGACCGGTGAGTGTAACTACGGAGGTCGTGTCACTGACGACTGGGACCGTCGCTGTCTCCGCACAATGCTGAGAGATTTCTACACACCTAACATCTGCTCCGACCCCAAGTACAAGTTTTCACCCAGCGGCCTTTACTTCTGCCCTCCTAAGGGGAAATATGAGGACTACCTGGAATTTATCAGGGTACATTGTTACTTTATTAATAGTTCAAAAACAGTGTCGCAACTTCTGTTCCTGTAATTTTATTTGCTGTTGATTCATTTACATTCATGGAGTAGTAATTTCTGTAGATTTTGTGGAAAGATCCATCCTCAAATTTATAACCACTATGCCTTGAAGATGTTGTAATTAAAGGTATTTTAAATAATTGAAAACCACAAATTTAAGAACCAAGTAAATGCTGCTGTAGTGAGAACCAAACAACTTTATAGCCAGAAATTAAAATTTAATTTAGATCTAAGAGCCAGGATTGGTATTCTTATGTGAAATACTTGATGAAATTACTATGATATCTTACTGAAAAAAAATGCTTTCACTATATTGGAATGCAGTTTTGTTAGAATATTAACCTGGCCTTCTTTCCTTTTTGAACATCTTTCAGCTTAGATGTTATTTAAAATTATGAAATGCTATGGTATGTCAGTGAGAAGATACAAAATAAATGACTTCATTAATTTCAAATGTTTTTTCAGGCTTTACCACAGAGTCAGACACCAGAGATATTTGGTATGCACGAGAACACGGATATCTCGAAGGAACTTCAGGAGACCAAGCTTCTGTTTGATTCAGTGCTGCTTACTCAGGGTCGGTCAGGAGGTGGTGGCAGTGGTAACACTGATGATCAGCTCAATCTTATTGCTGGTGATATCTTGTCTAAGGTAATTGTGTGAAGCTTCAATAACAGAAAACTCGATATTATGTTAACCCTTTACTCCATATATACAGATTAAATTACATGTGCACTGTGTAAATATAGATCAGCATGCACATCCACGCAGATTTTATTACATATGGGAACAATGTAGATGCAGATCAGCTGGTGCTTCTGTGCAATATGAACAGGATCTACACTGTTTGACTTTTGATGCTTTAAGTTTTTTTTGTTGTTTTTTTTTTACCAAGAACACAACAGTGTAGATCCTGATCATATGGCACAGATGTGCCAGCTGATCTGGATCTACATTGTTCACACATGTAATAAAATCTGTAAAGAAAAAAGGAGTAAAGGATTAAGTAAGATCTTTTTATAAATGAATTTGTCAAGTGCAAAAAAATTTTATTATAAAAGTTTTTTAAAAAAGTTCTTTGTAATTGTTGAGAATTGCAGGTACTTGTAGCAATCAACAGGTGTAAAAGGTAAAGGTGTATGGTTTATAGTCTGGTATCATATGGAACATAGTCACTTGACTCAAACATTTACCCCCTGATCACTGGATATAAGTCATCCTTTTACAGTCCATGCCGAAAGCAGCCACATAACATTGGCTTATATTCCTAACAGGTACCCATTTATACACTTGGGTGGAGAGAAGCAATAAAGGCTTAATTTCTTGCCTAAGGAAATGAGCGGCCAGACTGGGGCTTGAACCCGGGACCCCTTGATCCCATAGCGAGCTATCAAGGGACTACTGCTGCTCTCAAGAAATGTTTTAAAGTATGAAGGAATATCAATTTCAATCACAAGATGTTGTTTTCAGCTAAACAGAAGAAAATTTCATATCTAGGCTTGATTTGAAGTTTTCTTTTAAAAAATAGATTGAGTATAATTTGTAACATAATGGTTATTATTAGTTGCCTAAGAACTTTGACATTGAGGAGGCGATCAAGAAGTATCCTGTGGACTACAAGGAGAGCATGAATACTGTGCTGGTACAGGAGATGGAGAGGTTCAACAGGTCAGTCACTATTCACCACGTCTCTTCAGTGTCATAGAACACCAAATTTCATTCAGAATTTCTCAGCAATAAATGCTCTAGCAAGTTGATGTTTCTAAATTTTAATTAAACTTTTTACAGCTATATTACCAAGAACCATCAGGGGACATACATTTTCTTGTTCAATATTTCTTGTTTGAATTATATTTTGCTGGTTATATTATAATATTTCATTCATAAAAGTACATCTTTTGATAATATTTTTTTTTTTTTTTTTTTTTTATCAGATTGACAAGTATAGTACGAAGCAGTCTGATCAACATCCAGAAAGCTATCAAAGGTCTGGTGGTCATGTCTGCTGAGTTAGAACAGTTGGCAGGAAGTCTTCTTATTGGCAAGTTGCCAGCAATGTGGGCAAAACGCTCTTACCCGTCTCTTAAGCCCCTGGGTAGCTACGTTAATGATCTGCTTGAGAGACTCAAGTTCTTACAGGTTTGAAGTACTTCTCTATGTTTCACATTTTAGAGTTGAAACATAAAATGAGTTATAAATATAAATATGCTAATTTTATGTTACCTCAGAAAAATAAAATAAATGTGAACACAAATCCAAACAAAAGTGTTTTAGTTTTTTGACTTTGCTACGGCTCCTTTTCATTAATGCATGAGGACATTTAAGATTGCTTAAAACGTACACCTGTTATTGACACTATATTTTAACACAGTGTTTCGCATGATTTCAGACCTGGTATGATACTGGCAAGCCACCCGCGTTCTGGATTTCTGGTTTCTTCTTTACCCAAGCTTTCTTGACTGGTGTGATGCAGAATTATGCCAGGAAGTACACATACCCAATAGATACTCTGGCATTTGACTATGAGCTGAAGATGGATCCTGTGGACACACTGAAGGTAGCGCCAGACGACGGAGCTTATGTATTTGGCCTCTTCCTTGATGGTGCTAGATGGGACAAACACAAGTAAGATTACATTCTTGTAATTTATTTACTACATTAACGGATATCTTTGTAGGCTTTCCAAGGTTAGATGTATATTACTAATTTATTCTAAAAGACAGCTACATGCCAAAGAACAGTTGTCACATAAACCTTTAGAAAACAGGGTTACTGTTTAAAATGTATACTTAAATTTTAGGGTTAAAAATTTGAAAGCAAGCTCATAACTTATATCTTACTACAGCTGTGAAACGTGTGAAAATGATATTTGATCATCATATTTAATATGAAGGGTTTTTAGTCGATTACCATAACTCTTTTATCATTTTACATTCAACTCCTTCAGGAGTTTAAGTTCGAATTGAAGTTCCTTTGTTACACCTTTAAGTATGAAACAGTGCCACATACAATTAAAAGCCTTCATAAAGACCATTCTGAAATATAGACCACCCCTGTATTAAGACCACCATTTCACTGTCTCATTTTACAGATTTTCACTATTTTCAACTCCAAAAAACAAAGACCACCCCAATGTTAAGGACACTTTGGCCCATCAAATTGGTGATCATAATGCATGATTTTACTGCATAAAATGTTGGGCTTAGAAATCCACCCAACTGTCAAAACCTATATTTCACCTTTTCATATTTTGTATTTCTGAAATCGAAGAAATCTTTTTTTTCTGAACCTACATCACATCCCTCTTTAAAATTGTGGGTTTTTAATGTTTTAAAGTTTTACTTATACATTTTTTCTTCTTTTGTTTTCAAGAAATGCCTGTTTCCAGTTGAAACACTAAAGGCTAGTTTTTTCCTCAAAATGTCCATTCAAGGGTAAAATTTTGTTATAATATATCTGATAGATTGTGATTTTGAGCTTGTAATATCGTCACATAGTTTTGACAAGTTTGAATCTATATAATCATGTGCTAAATTAATTTGTGTACTTGACAGGATGTGTCTTGGAGAACAGCTGCCCAAGATCTTGAACGAGGCCGTCCCAGTGATCTGGTTACGACCAAACAAGAGAGAAAACATCGATGAATCTGACAAACGTTATAGATGTCCAGTATATAAGACCAGTGAGAGGAAAGGTGTGCTGTCCACCACCGGTCACTCTACCAACTTTGTGGTGGCAATGTTGTTACCCATAGACAAGCCTGTGGAACACTGGATCAAGCGTGGTTGTGCTATGTTGTGTCAGCTGGATGATTAAGAGAAACAGTATTTTGAAGTGTTATTATTCGGACTTTTATAGATGAACTTTGACTTTAAATGTTGAAATTTCTGTGCTAAAATCAGTTTTAATCATTGGATGTTATTGTTTATTTCCAACCTCCAATGGATTTTTGTTCATGATATCACCTAAAACATCCTTAAAACATGTGAAGATACTTTTGTTCACAACACAGTTGATATGCAGTGTTTAACGGACATCATTTCACCGTCCATGTTTAGCTTTCTCTGTGATATTTTTGAAAGACATTCCACAAAGATTTATTTTTGATTTTGTATAAAGAGTACACTTATTACCTTTTGCAAAAAATCCGTCCATATTTATTTAGTTTTGTTATTTTTTTTGCCTTTATGTAAATAAAATAAATTATTGTTTTAATTGCGAAATATGTACTGAATTGTTTCAAGTGTGATGCAAATAAAGAAATTTAAATATCTACTTTTCAATTTTGGAACATTTCCAAAAATATAATGTTATTTGAAAGAATCAGAGCCAGATCCAAATGCCACAAAAAATAGCATCATACCAATTTCAGAGAAATATGTGATTTCAAGAATTGTTCATGTTCTTATTAATGTTGTTATATTGAATCAATTGTATTAAACTTAACTGTGATAAAATAAACCTTTTCATTGAATCTTCGTTGTTCTCTGACAAATCTTGTCCTTTTCATAATTTTACTTAGGCATTTTCAGGCAATCAGATGCTTGAGATTTGAGACCGGTCGGCAATCTCAGTTTTATGATCTTTAGCCCATGTCTTCTTTGAAATTTTTAAGAAATCAAACAACTTTTGAGAAACAAATATGACAAGCAACAAAATATAAATTTAAACAGTACTTTTGGGGGTTTTCATCACCCATGGCAGATTTTACTCTGTATATGGCCCAAAATGTGCACCTTTGTGCATTAATGTTCATTGGTGACCTACTATTTCTCTTTGGTCACTCTGGTAACCATCCCATATTCCTCAGTGTTTCATGATTTTATAATGTGTGTCATCAGGATTGACTGGTTACTCTGGTCACCTTTGGTCACCATTAATTTGAAGAAATAACAACACCAGATAGGATAATCTGGTAAACAATTTTTTAATGCTATTGTGATGATTCCTTTCTATTAATGAATTTGTCTTCAAACAACATCAACAAATGAACCTTTTCACGTGTAAACGTTGGAGCCTTACTTTCTATGAATAAATTTGTGTTCAAACAACAACAACAAATGAACCTGTTTGCGCAGAGGTGCACATTTTGGGCCATATCTATAAAGAAAAAATATTTTCACTGTCAATGGAATAGCTTTAAATAGGGAAATTAATTTGTAACTTTCTTTGTTGATAGTTCTTATACATGTATTGGTAATAGATATTTTATAACCCATAAAAATATTTATGACTAAAACTTTTAATATGTGTAGAAAATGAAAACAATTTTCATTTTAAACAATTTATATCACAAAAATAACAGCATTTTAGCTTTCTTTGGTAACAAATCCACTTAGCAGATTGGCGAAAAACTATTAAATCACAATTCGCGAAATGCAAGGACTGGAGGTATGACATGTTTAAGAATTAAGATATATTTTAAGAATTCTATTGAAACTTGTTAACACTAATCTTTGTATGAAGTACTACTAATTCATTTTACTGTATTTCTTTTCTAAGATTTTTGTTTGCTTTAGGCAACTAAATGTTTTTCGTTTGTTTTAGTGTAAGAAAGTTTAAAAAAATAATTTATTCAAACATTTCAAGGTTAATAAGTCGCATGTTTTAAACAGTTTATATTGTCTGCTCTTGTTCTTTTTACAGGTTATCAAAGGCCTTGGGGTGGTTGGGGTCGATTTTGGCTGTGCCCTTTTGGACTTTTCATACATATACACATTCCACCATAGTCTTGAATGATGTACGGCATGCTGCCGTAGAAATTCTCTCCGTACCAGTAGTCGGTACTGTTATCAATAAATAATGGTCAACATTTCTGGGGATCGGGACAACACCAAGACGGCTAGCTCAGTGGGTAGCGTGTTCCGATAAGCACGACAAGGCGCTGTCGCCTTATGGTACGGGGTTGCTTTCCAGTAAAGGCCACCTTATTTCTGGTTTCCAATTAAGATATCGGTGCTTTTTACGATATAAAACAAACACAAACTGAAAATGCTGAAGCGTTAACGCGTGTAGTATCATAATTCATCAAAACTTCCTTTTCATTT
Organism: Corbicula japonica; assembly: GCA_038501625.1. Taxonomy (NCBI): domain Eukaryota; kingdom Metazoa; phylum Mollusca; class Bivalvia; order Venerida; family Cyrenidae; genus Corbicula; species Corbicula japonica. The sequence continues at coordinate 3,810,419 of JAZAYU010000051.1, forward strand.
ATTTGAAAATAAACATTCAGTAGTTCCGAATTTAATATTATGATTGACTACAAGGATATAATACAAGGGCTGTGCGAATTGGAGTGACGTTTCTGAATAGGGGCAAATAAATATGCATATTGAACTGGATTCTCAGTTTAACTACGCTGTGAATCGAACGCGTTAGCGTATTGCCAAATATCTGCCGATAGAGCTAGCCGGGATAACTCCCCAAAAGGTAGCGCGGATAACCTTAAATTATGGTGTCCGTCATTATGCAACACTGGAAACCGATATTATACTTTAACAGTGCTGAATGATTTGTACGTAGAAACTTTCTACGGCCGCAACACTGCACAAACAATGCTTGTATTAATGCAAATAATGGTAAGCCTACGCTGGGAGCAACAGCGCCTAGCCTCATAACAAGCTGAAGAAGCTTCCTTGACTACCCATGATGAAAACGTACACAATGAACATTCTTTTTATCTGTTAGCTGATCGTGGCCGCTTCAAAGATAACTGGTGATTAATTTCGTTCTGTTTTCTTAACAATATATTGTACTTATTTCTACCCGGATTTCTAAAATACAAGGCCAATAATACAGATAATATTTAAGAAAGAATATCGTTTATTATGGTCTATTTTATGCTATAAATTATATGTATATAGCAGAGAGTTTTCTTTTCTAGTATGTTTTCTTCTTTGCGTGCTTTATTACAGATGAAAGCAATGCGGGGATCTCTTTGGCCAGCGGACTGTGCCGACCCATTTCACTCTCGCCTCGACCTGCACACACATTTTCTTTGCTGTCAGGTCCACACCAGAAATCTAAAATAATTAATGTATGTGGTATATGCTTATATAACATACTGGAAAGTACGTCGTTTAAAGTAGAAATGTTTAAAAAGAACATGTTAACGACGACATACCGAATAATGTGTATTATCTGCGGCAGAAAAATACATGTGTTTCGTTTCATTATACACCGTACAGAAAAAGTGACCGGCAATGGGGTGGGGGGGGGGGGGTTGGATGCGAGAAATTGGTACTTTACTATTGATTATTGCCGAGATGTAATAATGACAAGTTCCAATGAAATTATTAAACACGATTTCACTTTAAATGCATGATTTATTTTGTATCTATTTGCAATTACTCACTTCGACCGAAATGTCCGATTCCAAAACTTTCTGCAAGAACTTGGGGAGTTTGTCTTTCGGAATTCTCATCGTGTAACTGCCGTCCGCTGAAAAGTTAAAAGTTTTATTTCACGAAACACGTAAAACGCTGTGAACAATGTTTTTGATGTAAGTTCTTGTGCCCGGTGGCAAGGTTGAAAGGTAGATCGTAGATCTTGCGCCCCTGGCGGCGAGGTCGGTAGTAAGATTTTACGCTAGATTTTAGATCGCTCTCAAATAACATATTTGGAGAAATCCTCCATTAAAAGATTGTATTTAATAACAACCTGCTAGCTTTATAAAATGATTTGCAAATGCATACACAGTAGAGCTAACAGTTTAACAAATGTAATCACTTTGGGTGACAGTTTCTTTTTCAGTGTTTAATACTGAACATGAACCAGCATGGTGGTTCCAAATTTTTTTTTTCTGGTACACGCAAGACTGACATTAACCTAAGATACTCACAGAAAAATTATCATGACTTTAAAGATTTAAATAAAGCTCAATATAATCTGTTAATACTTAATGACTTACTTCGCATTTCATGTGTGTATAAGGTCTTGCCGTATGCCTCCACTTTTATTTCGATGGCTCCTGACAGCATAGTAACGATAAAGCATCCTGCAATTATTTAAAACAAGATATATACTTAAAAAAGATGAATGCTTCTAATTTTTGCTCTTATCTGCGGGCATAACTAGTTGTTTCAATGTCACATATTTCATTTGCTCCTTATGTTTGCGCGAATAGTCTAGAACGATTGTTGGAAACGTTTCGTAAGCTATAGGTTTGTCGGTATTCAATATATGTTTCCCTACCTTGCAACTTCCAAACTTTGAAACAGATGGTGCATCTTCCCCCGCTACAGCCTTCCAGCGAATACTGGCCTCGTTCCAGCATTGAACCAATTTCCAGTAAGTCGTCCCTACTAATGTCGTCTGCATCTTGAAGCCTGTCGTTGAGATCTGCAATACTGATATCGCCGCCTTCTGTATCTCTGACATCATCTGCATTTACGAGTTCAATGTCAGAAATACTTCATTATATACATGTGATATTTGCACGTTTCACATAATGCAAATTAACATAACGAATGTACGTAGAATTTTTGAATTTGTATTTGTTTGGAGATTGGTTTACACGCTGAACAAAAGAAGAATCTATTTTTGCTTGGGACACCGCAATTTTTTTATTTCTTCAAGAATATTGTGTATTTATGTAAAGCACATATTTTTTTCAATTGTTAATTAACAAACCATCGTTTATTTGGAATGTTTCCAGACGAAGTACAGTTCTTCCATAAACGGATGCAGCAACGGTCAACACAAACAATGCTAAAGTCGCCCTCATGACTGTTTCACTGAAATTCATAATTTTACGAAAACCAGCAAATTATATCTCACTTTAAAGATTGTAGTTAGGTGTGTTTCTTTTCAGCGATATTCCAAAAAGTAAAGTCCTGTAACAAAGTTAAAAAAATTGCTTCCCACCGATGAATGCAAACTGTATGTTGCGTAATGGTAACAGCATGCGTGCGCGCAAGACAGAAGATAACCCAAATTCAAATCGAATAAACGGAGAATGAAAATATACATGTTGGGTTACTGCCATGGAACGGGGATATCCAAGGAAGGCACGTCTACCCCGCCGCTGCCCCCCAACGAAACAACAACAACAAAAAAAACAACCATACAAACTTAAGATGACTTTAACAAAAAGTGCGCGACTTTTTCATTAGTCGGATATGGTTGCTGTTTTACAGTCTTATCAAGCCGCTTTAAACTTGCATCAATTTTATTCAAATGATATTGTTTGGTTATGTTAAAAATTAAAATCAATTAATGAGGTGCATGCATTTGATTGATGCCAGATCAGATTGCATCAACCCAGGGCCGTTTTCAGGATGCGAAGCGACAACTTAGACGAGAAGCGAACATAAAACCAAACATTAGTGTGTTGCAACTAAAACGGATGCGATTACCCTTGCATACGGATTGCGCTTTCTTCAGAGCCATTTTCTCCATACGGCACAGGAACTTTTGCTTTCTTCCGGGCCATTTTCTCCATACGGCACAGGAACTTTTGCTTTCTTCCGGGCCATTTTATCCATATTTTTCAATAAGGGATTATATATATCCATTCAGGAAACATAATAAATGATACTGCGATATTTTGATTGTCGCAATGCACTTAACATATACAGAAATATATATTAAGAAATAGAAAACATAAGGAAAAGGATTACAAAGAAAATTAAAACATATCTAAACTGACTTACCTTAGTCAGCCAAACAACTGTCGCACCTCGCACTGTCGCTACATCATTTATATAATGTAGGCATATCCTCCATGTCAATTGATCGGATATTTTGATGTCCGAACCAGAAATCCTGGTTGATGAGCTTGATTGTTTGACATCAATTCTGACCTATAAGTGCAATTAGTACAGAGGATTTTGGTTTCTGGGTGCGTTGCAGCTTGTATTCGTATATATGACAACCTGTTGGGGCACCCTAGAACCTGGTTTAAACCCGCAGTGGCAAATCGTTTTGCCGCTGATCGTTCCAAGGCGGTATTCCCTCGTGTTCCCTTTTCCGTGATTTGTTTGTGGCGTCTTGTTTGTAATTAATCATTTTTAAAACATGCTGTGGGGTAATCTGTTTTCTGGATGCGGCTATCCCTGATATGTTTTACTTGTTTGTAGCAATATACATATATCTTGGCGGTCATATATAGGTCTTTCGAATACTATCCGATTGCGTGGCAGCCACATGTGGCGTCCGCCAATGTTCACGTGAAACAGAAGTGCAGAATAGTGTCGATTTTTTTATGGAGGTTAGAAAATGATTTCGCAGATAACGTTATGATAACTCTTATAAACGTAATCATCATTACGTGACATCGTTAACCGATATTTTGTTTACTGATAACAGAATTGTAAATGCCGCAATCCCTTCAGAGCGCTACTGAGAATTTCAAATATAATTAAAACAATCCGTATTCAATAAATACTGTTCTTGTATATTCTTCATTTGTTAATAAAACAAATCCAATTGACAGTTTTGTTCTATAAATGTTTAAAGGTGTTGTACGGTACCCTGATGTGGTATCACCGAGATTTTACCCCGTACAAACGGCAACGAATGCCGCTGGAACAGTAAGACATAACATACCCTCATTCGTCCCTGTAAGCAGACACTTATTTACTCTGGTTTAAGTGCTTTGTTTTTATTATTCTGGTTTAAGTGTTTTGTTTTTAAGTACAGCTGGTAAATATGTCCCTTAACCTTGAATAGAAAATTAATCAAAGTAATCAAAATTGGTTATTGAAGATAATGAGGTCAGATTAAGTGCATGATTTAAAATGACTAAACAACTCACTTAACTATCGGATGCAACAAGTAGAGATGATGATGCCGCAAAGGAGCAGAACAAACAATTCCAATATCACTCTTTAATTAAAACTGACTATGAATGATGATGATTCCCGCTAGTTGCATCCAGTTTAAATATCTTTAAAATCAATAATATCACAATTTAAAGATATTAGAAGGAGAAATAGCCTTTAACAAAATAACAGTGAATTAATAAACAACTTCGAACGAATGATCTTTTACGTAAAATCAATCTTGGATCGTTCAATTGATAGCCTACCGCTCTACCTTTTCCGCCATTTCGAGTAGACGTTGGCTTTTAATGTCTAATCCTCTTCTTTTAAAGTCAAAATACAAAACTGTTTTTTATCAATCGTTCTAAAGATTTCAAACTGTTTTGTGTATTGCGTTAACATATGTGTCAAATGGTTTGAACAGTTTTTTGAAAGATATTCTTTCAATATTTTTACGAACTGTCTTTCGATTGGGCAACATAACAGCTCTTCAAATGTAGTCGCCGCCCTATAGGTTGCACCAACCTCGCACTTGCCCCTAATATGATCTCGTATGAACATGAACGTTCAAGTTGTCATGCTGAACTAGCTCTAACCCACCCATTAAAAGCACACATCAAGGAAAACCTATGATACACAAGAAGCTCATGGCATTGTCGAGCAAAACAAAAAGATAGGTACTCATGACTTTACATAGACAAGAGCACATGGAGTCACATCAGCAAGACCATACTGGTAGAATAAAGGAAACAGATCCAGCATCTATGTTCCATTACAAGATTTGCCCGGAAACCTTCATTAACTCCTAAATCGCTGCCCCCTACCGTCCATACATATAAGTTAGCAATTCTGCAAAGCAATCAACTTGAAATAGGTATAATAACAAGTTTACCATACAGGTACTAATATGGTTAACAATTTTCTCACATTCTGTTATAAATGGAAACTTTAAGGTAAGTGTGTATATAATGAAAAAAAAACACAATGCAATTTTAAGTCAGTTTTTATTAGGTAATGTAACATACATTGTGAATAAAGGAATTAAAAAATCGATATTCTGTGATGAAGTTTGATATAACTTGAATGATGAAAATAATTTACACTGTCAGCTGCCCTAATTGAGTTCCAAATTTCTGTTTTCTTATATACTATAAGGTATTTGCTCACTCCCTTAAATCACAAAAATAACAACATTTAAGTTTTCTCTGGTAACAAATCCACTTAGCAGACCGGCGAAAAACTAATGAATCACAATTCACAAAAATTCGCAAAATGCAAGGACTGGAGGTATAACATGTTTAAGAACTAAGATATATTTTTAAGAATTCTATTGAAACTTGTTAACAATAATCTTTGTATGAAGTTCTACTAATTGATTTTACTGTATTTCTTTTCTAAGATTTTTGTTTGCTTTAGGCAACTAAATGTATTTTGTTTGCTTTAAGCACGACTAGGCGCTGTCGCCGTATGGTACGAGTTTGCTTTCATAGGCCATATCATAAGTGGTTCCCAATTAAGATATCTGTGCTTTTTACGATATAAAACAAACACAAACTGAAAATACTGGAGCGTTTCGCATTGAACGCTTGTTGTTACATAATTCATCAAAACTGTTCCTTTTGATTTATTTGAAAATAAACACTCAGTAATTCAGAATTTAGTATAATGATTGACTACAAGGATATAATACGAAGGCTGTTTGCGAACTGGAGTGACGTTTCTGAATAAGGGCTAATAAGTATGCCTATTTTACTGGTTTTTCAGTTAAATATTCGATAATTGTAAGCCTACGCTGTGAATCGAATGCGTTAGCGCCTTGCCGCATAACTGCCGATAGAGCTAGCCGGGATAACTCCCAAAAAGTAGCGCGGATAACTTTAAATTATGGTGATCGTCATTATGCAACACCTGAAACCGGTAATATACTTATAACAGTACTGATTGATTTGGGGACTTTCTTCGGCCACAACGCAGCACAAACAGTGGTAGCATTAATGTAAATAATTGTAAGCCTTAGCTGGGAGCGACAGCGCCTAGACTCATAACAAGTTGAAGAAGGTTCCTCGACTACCCATGATGAAGACGTACACGATGAGAACTCTTTTTATGTGTCAGCTCAAAGAAAACTGGAGGTAAGTTTCCTTCTGTTTCCTTAATTAACAATATATTTTTTTAATTTCTACAGGGAGTTCTAAAATACAAGAGCAATAATACTGATAATATTTTAAAAAAAATGACATCGTTTATTATGGTCTATTTTATGCTATAAATTATATGTATATAGCACAGATTTTTTTAGTATGTTTTCTTCTTTGCGTGCTTTATTTCAGATGAAAGCAATGCGGGGATTTCTTTGGCCAGCGGACTGTGCCGACCCATTTCAACAATTTCAATCTCGCCTCGACCTGCACACACACTTTCTTTGCTTTCAGGTCCGCACCAGAAATCTAAAATAATTAATGTATATGGTATATTCTTATATAAAATATTGCAGAGTTCGTCGTTTAGGCAATAGAAAAAAAAATATTTAAGATTCTCATCCCCGCCCGCCCCTGTCCAAAACCACCCGCCTCAAAAAAATTTATTGGTTAAAAAATTGGAACATATTCTGTTCCGGACAGAACGGGTTTTAGACCATCCCGGATATGGAAAAAACCATGGCCGACAATAATAAAATGTTCATCATTTTAAAGCTTTCCGAAGGTGATAGTGTTACTATTAAAGACTGGTATGGCTTTTCAAGCAAGAATAGGCACCAGCCTGCTACTTTTGTAAGTTGTTATCATGAATTCGGAAGAAATTGAAAATATGAACGAATATTCTACACCCATGGCTCTGGTAACTATAAATGCCATTTTTCAAAATTATAAGTTAGTTTTTACTTCTGTTCTCAGGTATTTCGTTAATAAAAAATAAAAATTTAAAAGTGTCCACCCACCCCCTTTTCCCCCAAAATCCGGATGAGAATCTAATAATTTTTTTCTCTGGCCGTAGAGTAGAAATGTTTAAAATACACGTGAACGTTTACGACGACATACCGTATAAAGAGTATTTTCTGCGCCAGAAAATTAAATGTATTTGGTTTCATCATACACCGCACAGAAAAAGTGACCGGCAAGGGGAAGTTGGATGCGAGGAATTGACAGTTCATTACTGACTATTGCCAAGATGTAATAATGATAAGTTCCAATGAAATTATTAAAGACGATTTCACTTTAAAGGCATGATTTATTTTGTATCTATTTGCAATTACTCACTTCGACCGAAATGTCCGATTTCAAAACTTTCTGCAAGAACTTGGGGAGTTTGTCTTTCGGAATTGTCAACTTGAAAGTGCCGTCCGCTGAAAAGTTAAAAGTTTTATTTCACGAAACACGTAAAACGCTGTGAACAATGTTTTTGATGGAAGTTCTTGTGCCCGGGTGGCAAGGTTGAAAGGTAGATCGTAGATCTTGCGCCCCTGGCGGCGAGGTCGGTAGTAAGATTTTACGCTAGATTTTTAGATCGCTCTCAAAGAACATATCTTCGGTGAAATCCTCCATTAAAAGATTGTATTTAATTACAACCAGATAGCTATAGAATATGATTTGCAAATGCACACACAGTAACAGTTTAACAAATGTTATCATTTTGGGTGACGGTTTCTTTTGCAGTGTTTAACACTGAACATGAACTAGTATGGTGGATCCAAAGATTTTTTCTGGTACACACAAGACTGACATTAAACTAAGATACCCACTGAAAAATTATCATGACTTAAGAGATTTAAATTAAGCTCAATATAAACTGTTAATACTTAATAACTTACTTCGCATTTCATGTGTGCATAAGGTCTTGCCAAATGCCTCCACTTTTATTTCAATGGCTCCTGACAGCAAAGTAACGATAATCCATCCTTCAATAATATAAAACAAGATATACAATGTACCTTTAAAGAAGATGAATGCTTCTAATGTTTGATCTTATCTGCGGGCATTACAAGTTGTTTTAATGTCAATTAATATTTGATTTGCTTCTTATGTTTATGTCCAGAACGATTGTTGGTACCGTTTCGTAAACTTTAGATTTGTCGGTATTCAATATATGTTTGCCTACCTTGCAGTTTCCAGAGTTTGAAACCGCATCTTCCCCCGCTACAGCCTTCCAGCGAATACTGGTCTCGTTCCAGCATTGAACCATCTTCCAGTTGGTCGTCCCTACTAACGTCGTCTTCATCTTGAAGCCGGTCGTTGAGATCTTCGATACTGCTATCGTCTCCTTCTGTAGCTTTGACGTCATCTGCATCTATGAGTTCAATGTCAGAAATACTTCATTATATACATGAGATATTGGCACGTTTCACATAATGCAAATTAACATAACGCATGGGTCGACGTTTTCATCAATTTTCAAAATGAACGCATGGGCAGGAGGTGCTTTTTAAAGCCCACAGTTTTCATGTTTATCTTAAATTAATTTGTAATTATTAATCATGCAAACATCTCATAATAACTGATTTTCTAACCAAAACAAGTCATTTTTCCCTGTGTCCGATGTAAAATATTGCATTATATTCACTTAATATTGTCACTTTAGAACAACACATGGCATAAAAGGAACACTAATGTAACAATAATTGCTTTGACACTTAATTATTTACACCCCACCCGCCTTTACACACACACACACGCACACGCACACACACACACACCCTTTTATAAGCTCCGTCATTTGTAATGTTTAGGAGCCACTAAAAATGCAATAACATTGTTTCTATGGTCAATTTTAAATTAATATGAGCCACATAACTTTTTTACAGCACCAGCTATGGAAACACAAGTTTTGTTAGATCCTTTCTTTTTATATATTTTTCTATGTTTAAATTTAACGATAATTGATATTTGTGTATGCAGTTAAAAGTAAATGTGAAATTAAAGTCACAATTTTTCAGTAGCTAGACCTTAAACGTAGGGAAATGTTCAATGTTGTTAAATGAAAACCAAAATGAAAGCAATTAAAAAGCACTGTCCACACAGCTGGCACGAGTAAATCTATAAGTCTTTTCACGGCTCTTGGCACTTCGTCAGCCATTTTCATTCAGTTCTTTAATGTTCATGAAAGTTCTTCGATTTGAGTGGTGGCATTGAGATCTATCACCTCAATAAATTATGTACAATATACGGAGTCATTGTTACATTAATTAGTCTTTTAAGTCAGGTTTTGCTCTTGGGAGTCAATATTAAGTGAATAAAATATCATATTTCAGGGGCGGATCCAAGATTTCAGCAAGGGGGTTCAACTCAGCGTCTCATATTTTTAACAGCGTAAATTTGTAACTGAGCTTGAACATCAGCCCTTCGGACACGTCCGGGGTTCTCGATAAATAAAATGTGTGAGAGGTCCAAATGAATTTGTAAGGTACCTAACTAATCATGAGGTCCGGTGGCCTGTTCCCTCGGAAAATTTTTAAAATCTATATGCTAAATCCTGCATTCTGAGGTATTTTGTGGGGGATTTTATAGCATGATTTGGACTTCTCTTTCATACTTGATTTTAACTATTTCAAAGTGAACAGTAGTGATAAAATTAAAAGCACTCAGATCCAAATACTCTATCTCATTATTTGAATCAAGATATGCGAAACACAGTATTTCAACTTGAGAAATTGTCAATTAGAGAAAAAGCAACTCGAAATGGCTGTTGTTCATGGTTCGGAGAAAAGAATCCGATTTCTTTTTCAGTTCGAAAGTATATACACTTTTAACGTCGGTTGTATTCAGTGTTTTAGACGTTGAAAATCTTTATTGAAGTAAAGACATTAGACGGTTACTTGAGTTTTTAATCAAATGTATTTAAACAGCTTAACTACTATTTTAGAATATTAGAATCTCCTCTCTACGTATCAAAACAATCGGCGAATAATCCGCTCAGCTTCCATCATAGTCAAGTCAAAATTTGTCAGAATTAATAAAATATCTTGTTTTAATAAACGTTAAATCTGCAAAAAATGTTGAGTTAAGAATAAGAAGTCTCAAAATCAAGTAATATCGTTTTTAGTTAGAAGTAATTAGAAAAAAATGGAGCGGCACCGATATAATCTTCGTAGGATATGAAGTATGTTACGTTCAAGTATTTTTCGACTTTTAAATGCTTAATTTTCTTGAACGGCACGAAATTGGGTTCACACTGATGCACTTTTATGTATGAGAACGATTTTAAGCAGAAACGATTGTGTAATGATTTTGGCGCTAAAATCCTGGAACGACCATGTTTAATGTATACGCACGTGCTTCATGGCGCGCCTGGCATAATATGGGGGATAATGTTTTTTGTTCAAACTTAATTTATTTATTTCTTGTATTGAGAATATTAGCACTTGAAATTAATGACACATTTTAAAGCTTCGAATGTTATTAAGTTGCAAAAGGTCACATTGTATGTGATTTATCAAATGACGTGATGAGATACTTTGGGACCCAAAAACATGCAATACTAAGTTTTCAATTGATAAACAATTTCCTACTTTCTTGTTTTGATAAAAAGCATACTGGGCACCTAGAGTGGCAAATGTGCAAGGGTGTGAAGTTGTTTATTAGAAAAACACGGTTTAAATTGAGAGTACGCAATATGCGTGAAGTCTAAGTTTTTTCACCCAAAACTACCACTGAGACAGCATTTTTGTCGTGAAATGAAACAATTAAGCAACAAATGGTCATCGATTTCTTTCTGGAAACCAATCATATTAATTCATACCCTCAAACTTGGAACCTCGAACCACCCGGGACCAAAACATTTACGGAAATTTGGGGGGTTCATCAGAACCCCCACCCCCTTGAACCCGCCACTGTATTTAACATCTGAAATGAATTGTTATGGGAAGAAAATCAGTGATTATTGGATGTTTGCATGATGAATAATTACAAATTAATTTTACCATGTTACCAATTATATAATTATACATGTAGTACTGCTTATTAGCAAAAGCTCCGGGAAGATACGAAAGTGGGACTGATTTAAATGGTATTTTAGCTATTCAGATGTAACATTCGAAAATATGACGTTATATAGCCGACTTTATCACGCCGGGGGAACTCTGATATGGAACTCGTCTTGCGCTCCCGATAAAATCATATCAGCCGCTTCCGGGGTTCCATATCAGACGAAAAATTGACACCGAAAAAAGGTAGGTGATCCTCAATTTCCATCGATCACATAAATTAGGGACCATTTTCCGGAAAAACTCGAATGCTATTCGACCCTCCTTTGAATCACGAGCAAAATGATATTTGTCTCTTTTGGATCAGTTCGAAATCGACTGTAAAAAAGATGTTGAAAGCGAAGGATTGATCATAACTGTAGGAAGATCTTCGAACATTTCATGAAATAATACGTTGTTTACTCCTTTGTACGGAAGTAGTATCGTGTGTATGCGTAAAATTAGATGATATCTCCCATCAGATGAAACTTCAGCGGCCAGAAAATGTACAGCTACTGAATTATTCGTTAAAATATTTTTGAGTTCCATATCAGGCTGCCGAGTTCCATATCAGACCAAGTAGGTTCGCATTAAAATGTTTTTAAGCATGTATAATTATATATGAAAGGATGTTTTACTTTTAATTATATTAATTTTTTAGGTAGAATGATTTTCAAAATTAAATTTGTCATTACTTATTGAGTTTCTTTTCCAATATTCAGGGGATGGATCGTTTGGGTCAGGGGATACTAACGTCGGATGGAGTTGAGAAACCAAGGACCGTTTCTTCGACACGCCAATCAGAAAAAGCAAATAAGAAAATATTTAAGTTTCAAGTCTGGTATCAATGAACCACGGCGGATGAAATGCCTGTTCGAGCACATTATAAACAATCAAGGAAACCAAAGTTCTAATGGCGAAACGATGTGAACTTTACTTTTACAACTGATTTGTGGTCTGCCTTATAATGTAAGACTTCCAAGTGAATGCGTAAGGTGTATTACCAGTGACAGACTTAAAAAATACTTTCATGTTCAAGAAAATCACTCAATTTTTCCGTGAACAATGACTTATAATGTTATCAAAAATATGCGATATTATTAGTTTGTATAAATACATCTGTAACCTGGCTTAATTGCCATTTGTTGCGATATTTTAGAAGTGTTAATTTAATAGTAATGCATCTCAGAAAGAAGATTTAATTTATAAAAGCAAAACTGATGTAGATTGTGATATTTCAAGCATAAAATGCATAAATAAATAAAAATTGAAAGTCTTGCATTTGGTACTTGTATGCGAATTTCAAAAACCACACATTTTATATTTATTTATTTTTTATTTTTAAAAAGGAACTTTACACTTTTCTTTTATCCATGTAGGGATAGTGAATAATATTCACAGATCTATTTAAACTCTTTAATTTCAAAATGTTTCGGCCATCGGCCTTCTTAAGTTGATATTGCGAGTTCCATATCAACTAAAAAAGGCCGATTCCCGAAAAGTTTTGAAATAAAAAGAGTTGAAAAGGAATTTTTAAGTAAAACACAAAAAAATATGTACTTTATTTTTAATTTTAAACGATTTTAAAATAAATCAATACAAGTTTGAGAATATATCTCCTCTGTGTAGTTCATGTGGTGTCGTTTGAATGTTTTGTTCGGCAATATTGAAAGGTTTTTCATCCATTTTTGTCGTCACAGTTCTGCATTTAGGCTATGTAATTCCCTCTAACAATCATGAATCGTTTGCTGCGTTTATTGCAAGCAGATTTTTTCCGGGCAATATGATGTCTAAGAGTCCGCTTGTTCTCAAATTGTTCACTGCATATATCACATTTAAATCCTAGAATTCCAACATGAATGACACTGGTGAGAGATCAGATTCTTGTAATAATGTTTGATGCAGTATCCCATTCAGTGCGCTCCATGTCTGCACCGTCTTTAACTGAAATAGATTAAAACATATCAAAGTTAGGTCATCATAAACATTCAACAAACTAGCATACATGTAAATATTCCTACATGACCAATTCTGATATGGAACTCAGCTGTCTGATATGGAGCTCAAAAATATTTTAATAAATAACGAAGCAGTCATAAATTTGCGGCCATCAAAATTATACCAGATTGAATTTATGATTCGAGTTAAAACATGTATACAAGTAACTGTCACTTAACAATGAGATAAACACCCTTTTATTTAAAAAATATTTCAAGAGCGGCCTATAGTTTTTATCAATCCTTCGCTTTCAACATCTTTTTTACAGTCGATATTGAACTGATCCAAAAGAGACAAATATCATTATATTCGTAATTCAAATGAGGGTCGAATAGCATTCGAGTTTTTCCGGAAAATGGGCCCAAATTTACATAACTGATGAAAAATCAGGATCACCTACCTTTTTCAGTGACAATATTCCGTCTGATATGGAACCCCGGAAGCGGCTGATATGATTTTGTCGGGAGCGCAAGAGGAGCTCCATATCAGAGTTCAATCGGCGTGTTTATATAAGATATTAATGAAACAAACGTGGGTTTTAAAATTACCTCCTGCCCATGCGTTCATGTTGAAAATTTATGAAAACTTCGACCCATGCGTTGATATTGAATGTTTTCTAACTTGCAGTCTTAATTCAAAAATACGGTGGTGAAAAGGTGGAGGGTTATGGCATATGAAGACGAACCTTTAGGACGAAAAAAAAATGCCCATGGATTTGCTTTATTGTCGAAATATTAAATTTTAAAGAGCGATTTGCCATTTTTTGCGATTTTCTTGCGCAGTTTTTATGAATGTTCTCAGAAGTTACCTAATCATTGGCGAATTTGAGATGACCGTCTTTTAAAGTTATTATAGGAGATCAGCATAGGCTATATCTTTCTGTGATAAATGCATTTTCAAAGAAATGCGAGACGATTTACTTACCACAGTACCCGATTCCCTCCTGAAAATGCGATCTATCCATGCGTTCTCCTCCTGGAACCTACAGTGAACGATTGGACTCGGTGCTACCAGGCATAACAAAAATATGTGTCGTTTACTGCTGAATTTTCAAGGTTAGTATAAGAATACAACAACAACAAACTTTATTTTATTAGCAAGATCGGCATATCACATGCCTATGGCTAAGAACAGTGAACATATTATACATATTCATTCGCAACTATGAGCGAACAAATGTAAAACATTACACCAATGAAATGTTACCTAATAGCATATGCCTTTTTCAAATAATTACAAATACGAATAATAGTTTTCTTTTTTCTCATAAGACAATATTTTTAAATTTTATAAGATTTACAGATTCTATTTTCTCTGCTAATACCAGTATAGCGACCAGTTTCAATAGCAAGACTATGAGAACATAAACGAAAACAAGTGAGTAGTTTTCTCAGGGAATCTTTTCAATTTTATCTAAGTATTCTTTGTATTTTAAATCTTAAATTTTACATAGTAATCAAGTTTAGATATTCTTGTTACTGATTCGTGCCATTCTTGAAGAAATTGTTCTCGCAGACGTTGTTGCAACATGGGAAAATAATTAAAGTCGTCGATTCTGTTAAACCATAAATAACTATAACCTTATTCATTTAACATGAGTTTTACATGTTCAGCCCAGGAATTACTTTGGCGCAAATAAATATTCTGCGATTGAAAAACATTATACCTAATGGAGTTTGGTTTGGAAAAAATATTAACCAGTATTTCAGAACTCTTTCTTTGCAAATAATTTTTTTGGGTCGGCCATTGGCCGAACCAGTTTTACCAGTTTTCGACAATCGTGTTTGTCTTACTGCGAACCTAACAATTGAGGGTTGCATGCAAGACTGTCGTAACTCCTTCTTTATTTCAATGTAGTTACGACAGTCTTGCGTGCTACCCTATATTATATGCATGCTACCCTAGTTCTTAGTTTCAAACAGTAAGAAAATGCTACAGAGTGGTAAATTTTGTAATGCTGTGCAAAATGATAAAATTTATACATTGTATTTGAAAAATATGGAATCAATTAATATTTGAAGAAATTTAACTCGTGGAACGTCAGACAAGATTTCGAGTCATGAACGCGCATGAATACCAGATGGCGGATCGCCATATTGGATTAGATGTGAAACGTTCGGTGAAGACGAAAAATGCATCGTAATCAACTGCACAGTGAGTATTTACCGAGTTATTTTCGTGATGCAATGTTTTTATAACACCTAGGTTACATTTGAATGTATATTGACAATAGCATTTCCCTTTGTAAATAGAATTTTTCATGTGGAAAATGGAGGCTGATTTAGTGGTTTACGAATGGTAACGTTACAAACTCATTGTAAAACTTGAAGTTTTAGATTTGAAAGACTATTATCAAGGGGTCTAACCTAAAGTAAGAAGATCGATGCTTTAAGACGGCCATTTCATGGAGAGTGGTGTCAATTGGTGATAAAACAGCATTGTTTTGTTTACATCGACCACTAATTCAGTAAAGTAAGTACATTTTCTTGTATTATAGGTATTGTGTATGAGATAACCACCTAGCCGCTTGTTTCAGACATCTGCTTTTGGTCCGTTTTTGTCTGTCCATGCAGTGGTTGAAGCGTGAAAGAAGGGATAGCGACATAGGGGTCCAAACTCTGCAATGTCTGCAGACTGATTTTGGGAGCTTTAGAGAATTAGATTTCGCCTTGCTGTGTTTGCGGGGTGCGGCATACATTATTTAACACTTTAGAACGTTTCCTGTGCTAATAGGAGCCTCTGTGTTCATTTTTTTTTACATTTAAGACGATTTCATGGAGAACTGTCTCACTTTAGGACAATTTCATGGAGAGCTATAAATTTTGGAGAGGTTAGACACTGATTAGTTTATAATGAACAGAAGTATATCTGTAATTTTTATTGTAATTGTACCATGTATTGAACATGATTATATTGGCAAGTCAAGAACTGCACCCATTAAATGCAATGAGCACAATTAAGACCAGTATATCATTGCTTGTTAGGTATCCATGACTGTACTATACTTTAGTGCTTAAAACGGATTACGCGACACAATTTCACCTTAAGACATCCCATTTTAACGTATGCACCAGTCGAAAAGTCATATGAATCCACTCTCCCACCCCCACCCCCTTGCCGGAAGTACGGGCGGGAAAAGCCATGTTTAACCACTCGGATGTCTCGGCAATGCGAGGCAAGTGTGATGGTTTTGATTTAGCGCCAAAGTGTCCTTGATTTTTATTATTTACACTAGTCAAAAGTTCTAAGTGCACACTTGATAAATGTTAATTTTTCCAATAATTTGATTGAATCTTTCAAAATAGTGTAAATTACAATGAAGAAGAATCAATATTTTATTAAAGCACACCAAAAATTTTAAGTCTGCTTAACCAGATTAAAAAATAATAATATTTTAGCTCACTTGTTCTCAGAAAGCAATTCTCAAGTTAATTATCATTGCATCGGCTATCATTTGTGATCGTTTTCTCATCTCTGTATAATTTAAATTTCATGCAGATTTAAAGGAAATACTGTAGTTTGCCATCCCATTGCACTGAAATAGCTTTCTGTAGCTTTGTAATGGTCTGCTGGGCACGATGAGCCAACACACTCAACTTTATTTTATCCATAACGTTTTTACAGGATTTCAAGGAGAAAATTCCATTTTTCACACAATGTTTTGTGCCAAAAGTTTTTGAATTGTCTAGCAGTTTGGGATGATACAATTTTCTATTATAGATGTGTAACAGCCTTTCCAAACGAAAAGAATGTATTCATTTCGATAAAATTGACCAGTTTTCGGATACGCCTTTTGACCGAATAAGCGTCATTTTCGAATAATTCGATTTTGAAGTTTATTGAATTTCTATAAATTTTAGTTTTAAATTTTATTTATTGGACACTTATCCAACAAATGTTACACTAATTTTTTCGAGTTTACGTTGTTTTACGTAAATATTTAATGACGTAATTGAGTAACATCAGCGTTCAACGTAAGCAACGTAATCAATCTAGAAAATAATATCGTTTGATTTTCTTCTTAAATTAATAAAATATGCAAAAATAAGGTATTTCTTTTGCATTTACGAAAACCGTCAATATTTGTTTACAACAAATTTGAAGTTGTGCCTGTGAAAAGAATTTTGACGGCAATGTCGTTGTCTGCTGATGTCAACCGTTTCATGGTTACAATTTGTTGGTGTGTTTTTCGTGTTTGTCTTGAGTCGGTGAACATGTGAAAAACAAAAACGATTGTAAAAAAATAAATTTCGCTTGCCGCACGGGGATAATGCATAAAAAGCGTATGCCGACATGGAAGACGTAAAACGTAAAACATATGCACAGTTTTCAAAAAATTATTGTTGTTTGATCAGTATTAACATTAAGTCAAACTTTCATTCAATTTGAATAAGTTTACTTTCAGATATTAAAAATTGAAAAGTGTGCACTTAGAACTTTTAACCAGTGTATTTAGCGTTAATTTTACCATCAGGCTGTTCCCACATGGTGGGTATTTTACAAGGTATCTGCTTGGGCCAAAAGCAAAGTGTCTGCTAGTCTGCAGGGTTACGATCCCCTGCCTTTAATACCATCTTCAGATATAATCAAGTTCTGATTAAAATCAATTTAATCGGATATTTTTAGTAGGTGCACTTAATCCCTACTGTTCCCAGTGTTATTGGCTTTTTTGCTGAAACTTTCAAAGTTTATATAATTTCCAATCGACCAGTATTTCGACATTGTGTTAAATTGACTACATGCAAAACATAATATTATTTATTATGATGATTTTAGTACACGCATTTGTTCTCCTCACCTTTTTTATTTTTATGTGGATGTATTCTTTTTAGGGATGGCAACGAATAGCAAAATTGTCATTAGAATATTTTGATGTACAAGTATTGTAATATTCGATAGTTATTTGTATTTGCGATCTCTTTGCTGGAGTATGCCGTATGTGTCTGTCAAACAACACTTCCGGCTTAATAACGACTTTCCAATTATAATAACGTTTCACATCAGGTCATGCTAAAGTAAGATCAAATCTCGATTTCTAACATTTAATGATCATGTGCTGTCCGCTTACTGATAAATAACATTAAGTTACTATAAAAGAAGTCAGTGTACTTTCGTCGTCTTTTGTACGTGCATTTACGGGACATAGTAATTTTATGTTGATACCGTTGTCGTCACGGCAGTTACGCATGTTGAATTGAGACGGTAACTGCATTAAACTTTTAAGTTTCTAACTATTGGAGGAAGCAGAATGAAATCCAAGTGTTGTTAGCATATTTAGCATTTCACTTGTTTGAGTTTGCACGTGACTGCAATATCGATCGGGATTGGATGCGCGTGATACTGATTATGCAAATTATCTTTATTATGACAATCATTTGATAGGGCTTTTTACCTTTTTAGCTTTACCCAATGGTAAAGTTTTGAATTAAAACATACACCGGCATTAGTGAATTCACACCTCATGGCAAAACTCTTTATTAAACACCGGTCCGTATTGTTATCAAGAAGCCCTGATAATTGATATTAATGGTCACTCAAACTGCCAATCACTGTTAATTGGTGGAAGTATATTGACTATGACACTTCTTATAATAACACCAGGTGTTTCTGTTCATTGTACATCGAATTTAGTGGAAAATTAAATGTCCTGACCAGAAATAATTTACATTTATTCGCTTTTCTTTGTATTTCGTTTAACAAAAATTAATATTCGAACACTTAAAAGTATTAGAATGTCTCGTTTCACAGATGTTGATCTAGGTGATAATAATTTCAGCGGTGATTGAGACGTAAGACGTATTTTTTTCTTTGTCGTCTTCAGTGGTGAGGAGATATGGGATTATTTTCTTTTTCTTTCGGTTTCCTTCCATTTTCTTCTTAGATTCAACACGGGTTTTCTTTTTCTCATGTTTGGAACTAGACCTAAAAAATGAAAACAAGAGTTGGTGTTAAATCCATTAACAATGGCTTTCTTATGTAAGTCTCCATGAAATTGTCCTAAAGTAAGGCGGTTCTCCATGAAATTGTCCTAAAGTGAGACAGTTCTCCATGAAATCGTCTTAAATGTAAAAAAAATGAACACAGAGGCTCCTATTTGAACAGAAAAACGTTCTAAAGTGTTAAATAATGTATGCCGCACCCCGCAAACACAGCAAGGCGAAATATAATTCTCTAAAGCTCCCAAAATCAGTCTGCAGACATTGCAGAGTTTGGACCCCTATGCCGCTATCCCTTCTTTCACGCTTCAACCACTGCATGGACAGACAAAAACGGACCAGAAGCAGATGTCTGAAACAAGCGGCTAGGTGGTTATCTCATACACAATACCTATAATACAAGAAAATGTACTTACTTTACTGAATTAGTGGTCGATGTAAACAAAACAATGCTGTTTTATCACCAATTGACACCACTCTCCATGAAATGGCCGTCTTAAAGCATCGATCTTCTTACTTTAGGTTAGACCCCTTGATTATGGAAGCATATTTGTGCCACAACTTAACCACATAAAATAACATGAAAATAATGGAGGATTTCGCAAAAAAAAGTTATTTTTCGCGAAAACATCCATATTTTCACGATTAAAAAAAGTTATGTTAACACGAATTTATTTTTATTAGTGCTCTAAACTGCGACAACATAAAGATAAAGTTTTCATGTAAATAATGGAGGATTTCACGAAAACACATAACGTTTCACGAAACCTTAAAAATTTCACGAAAGATATTTTTGAATGAAAATAATTGAAGATTTCACGAAATCAGATTTCATGAAACGAAAAACAGATTTTCATGGAAGCGTAACAATTTCACGAAAGATGTCAGTTATCTAAAAATTATGGAAGCATATTTGTGCCACAACTTAACCACATAAAATAACGTGAAAATTATGGATGTTTTCGCGAAAAAAAAGTTATCTGTTTTCGAGAAAAAAATCTGTTTTCGTGAAATCCTCCATCATTTTCATGGATTCTATATCTTTATGTTGAGGCAATTAAGAGCATTATCAGGAATAAATTCGTGTTAATTTCTTTCGTGTGTAATTTATCTGTTTTCGCGAAAAAAAAAACTTTTTGCGAAATCCTCCATTTTTTTCACGTTATTTTATATGGTTAAGTTGTGGCGCAAATATGCTTCCATAGACTATACTGTAGTAAACGTGATTTAGGCTCTTTGGATTTTATTAAACGTTAGGCCTACGTCACTTAATTAATGCACTCTCCAAAATGAAAGCAGAAGTACGTAGGAGTCTCAAAATAGACCGTTGTAAACACAATGAGTAGGACTAAGCGTGACTTTTTATTGTGGAACCTTGTAGAGATGTAAGTAATCAAATTATTTCAATGTTTTGCATTGAAAGAAGTCAGATTTTGTATGATTAACGAATTTCTTGTTTAAATATCGTGTAAGAATTTTATTCCCATAATTGATTGCTTTAAACATGTTAAAACATAAAGCATCTGATTCATCCAGGTGCTTCATTTCTAATAAGTGAACTTATGGTTTTATTAATTTCCTCTTCATCGAAAGGTTTATCTAAACACTCAATTTCTTGATTTTCTCGATAATGAACATTTACGTTAGTATTTGAATTTTGACTACTATCCGTTTCTGTATTCAATATATTTGAAAAATATGTATAAATTCATAGGCGGATCCAGGATTTGTAGTTGGGGGGGGGGGGGGGGGGAGCGGAAAATAAACAATCCGACTGGCGGTCAAGGGTGCCGTAAGGGTCCCCGGTGGGTCCAGAGCTCCTGTGTTTTAATCATTTCTAAGGGATTCATGCACATTTCCAGAACCTCAAAAAAACTTTCTCAGTGTCTACAATACAATGTACGAGAGCTCTAATGTACTGTGTGCTTAAGGTATGAATCAAACGGAGACAAAAATAAGATCTTTTGCACAATATATAGAGGATATTTGTTTTTACCAGTGTAAGATAGAAATATATTTCACCGAGTGAGCTCCGGAATTGGTATTTTCACGAGTGGCGAAGCCACGAGTGAAAATACATAATTCCGGAGTTCACGAGTGAAATATATTTCTATCTTACACCGGTAAAAACAAATTTTCTTTTTATTTTATGCTTTTAGTTCAAACTTTGTGTGAATAAGACAGAAACATTGCATGAAATGGCGCCAAAACTTTTGTCTTCAACGTGACGTCATGACGTCATATGACCAAACTTGAGTCCTATTTCTAAACGTTCTCATTCGGAATGTTATGTGCGTTTGGGTACCAACGTCAAAAACAGTGAAAATAAAAATGATATTCCACTGTTTGAAAACAGTGAAATACCACTTTTATTTCACCGGGAAAACTCTATATTTCACTGAAAAGCATAAAATAAATATTTTGAATGTTTGGTGCATCCATGTTTGTTGACTCACTTTACTCGAAGGAAAAATATAAATGGAAGTAAGTGAAAGCGGGAATATTTAAAATACAGAAACGTATTTTACTATGAACATGTAAACTGAATTCAAGCGAGAGGAAAAATATAGCAAACACGTAAACTTAGGTATCACAATCGCATTTTGGGTTAGGGAGGGGACGTAAAATTAAACAGCCATTAATATACATCACGGTTTTCATAATTAAAAGTTTTAATTATTGACTGTACATTTTACATGTATGATATAATTGTAGATTAGATCACGATGTTTTGTAAAGCATCTAAATATATCATATAATTTTTTAAACAGCCGTTGGATCATGTTAAAATCTTACAAAAAATGAGAAGGAATAATTGTTTGTGAAGTGTTCGTAATGTCATTGTATTAGTGTACTCCTAGTCTCGAAAGTTATTGCACGCGTAGCGTGCGAAATTTTTTTGACATTTATATATATATTCCTATATATTATATTTCATTACAGAGAAAAAAAAAACTTTGCTTGGGCAATTTTAGGGGGGGGGGGGGGGGGGGGGCGTACGCCGGGTCCGCTTCCTCCCCCTGGATCCGCCTATGTAAATTGCTCTAAATCAATGTTGTTACCAGCTGACTGCTTTTGATTTCGAAATTAGTTAACATTTTTTATCGTTTAAAAATCTCGCCTTACCTATTTTACCATCTTCGTTGAACCATTCATTTTTATACATTTTTTTTCTTTTTATGTATAAATTCTTTACCAAAAACTCTTAAAGAACAATCAAATACCAAATCATTAAAAAGTGAGATGCTCGTATCAAAATTATCGTCGTTATACAAAATAATATAAATATATATAAGAATATACGGTTTTCTTTTAAGATAAATAATACCCAGACAGCCTGAACTCATGGCTTACGGGATTAGAGCATAAAAAATATTTTACAAATTTTCAGTTTTCGCGATGTCCTCAATGGTTTCATCAGCAACTTTCAACTTTTACGTGAATTATAAAGATCATCGAGGTTTGAAAAAGCGAGCGGAATAAGAAAAAGCTATTTTAGCTGCTTTTTAGATCTTATATGTGCGACAACACAACGCGAGGTTTCCGGATCTCGGTCTATTCCGGATCAAATCCAGATAGACATTGAATAAAATTGAATTTAACGTATTTTCGTCGTCCATTATTAATGGCTTTATTCAAAATTGTTATATTTAATATATATAAGAAGTATGGACTGTAAATAATAACAACTTATAGTTCGTACAAACATTCATTAGCAAGTGAAAAAGCTTTCATTTTCACAAGATCCACAAAGTATCTATGTGCATATCTGATAAAGATTATGGTAAAAAATGCTTTGATTTAAAATTTAAGTATATTTTTCTATTGTAATAGGATCTGATGCAAATTAAAATGATTTGTAATGGCAACAATGCTGTCAAAAGGAAACATTTTGCTTCTGTTCACCAAGATACTGGGTTAGTGTTCACATTTACTTTGAAATATTATAACATATATTTTTTCTTTTTTTTCATGTTTATGTGTAGAAATCGTGTTTTCGTGTTTTTAAATTGTTAAATAAATAATATTTTAATTTTCCATTGTACGTATTATCTGTTTCTTTGATAATTTAAATGTCTTTTAACATAGACAATTTTTTTTCTCCATCTGATACTAAAATGACGGATATTTATGAAAGAAATTGCATTTAACTTTAAGCTGATGTAAGAGTGTTCCAAAGTATACGTTAAAAATGAGCCAGTCTCTGTGAACCCTAGGCCACATGTCATCTTTCCATTTAAACTTAACAAGTTTTTATTGAAAGTTAAGGTAGGTGGGACTTGGCACTAAACAATTTAAAGAATGTAAAAGCATCATTTTGTCACAGACTGATTCAAATACAGTCAATTATTCAGTCATTTTGTTATGCTTTTTACCAACCTGCAAAAAGGATATATACAAATAAATGGTGCTTTGCACAATCCAATTACAGTTAACCTTAGCATTTTATGCCCCCACAAAGTGGGAGGCATATAGAGTTGCACATTTCCGTCCGTCTGTACGTACACCCGTCCGTACTTCCCCAAATCTTGTGGCACCAACTCCTCCTAAACTATAAGGCAGATTTCTTTCAAACTTGCTCTGATGTTAAAGCAGGATGTGAAAATGATCATAAAGAAAGGTTTTTTTCCAGCGACCATTTTCACCAGAGTTATGGCCCTTTGTTATTAAAAATTATGTTGCAGCAGTGGGGGCATCACTGTCCGAGGATACATTCTAGTTTTATGACTAATTTTATCGCAATAATATTCTGTTTGTTTGAATAAATATTTGACGGTGTGTGAAAAAAACAGTTTGCAATTAAAAGTTCTTGCACTTTCTATCTGGAAAAAAACACATATTCAAAATAATTGACACTCGTATATCATTTTATGAAAGAAACATTGCTTTATTACAACCTCGACCTAGTTTTAACTTTCGTCATTTGAAAAAAAGGAATTCAAGACTTTCATAACAGATTTGTTTTAACACCTGCTGATAAGGCTTCTAATAATGTTATTATAGTATGACGAATACACTATATTAATATTAAAACTGAAGAACTGAACAGCACTAATGCTTATATACTGACTTCCTCATCTGAGAGTGATAGTGTTACTGCACACACTCTACAAATTACAAAATTTAGAATCAGTATTGAGCCGAAACAAGACAAAATACCTATTATGTATTGGTTGCCTAAAATGCATAAAACACCGTACAAAGCAAGATTTATTGCTAACTCTAGTTCTTGCACTACTACTAAATTATCTGTGCTCTTAACATATTGTCTTACAGTTATAAAATAACATGTAATCAGGTATTGTGATAAGGTTTTTGAAACTTTATTTTGGTCGATTAAAAATTCAAATGACGTTTTGAAAAAGCTTAAATCAAATAATTTTCGGACGTTCTGTTTGTCTACTTATTATTTCTCAACATTGTACACTTCGCTCCCTCATAATTTAATAAAAGACAAGCTAACCAGTCTCATTGAAAAAACGTTTGCAAGAGAAAATAAAACCTTCATTGCTGATCTGTTTTTATACTGTTATGAAAGAGACTTTATGTTATCTCTTTCTACTGAACATCAAGATGATATAATTACAGCTTTTAACAACACCTCGAGGTACCTTGATGATTTATTAAATATAGACAATAACCATTTTCCATTACTGGTTAATAAGATTTATCCTAAAGAACTACAACTTAATAAAGCGAACACTTCAGAAAAGCAAGCAAACTTTCTCGACCTAAATCTGTCCATTGAAAATGGTTATGTCACTACTAAAATTTATTATAAAAGAGATTATTTTAATTTTTATATAATAAATTTTCCGTTTTTAGACGGCGATGTTCCGCGTGCAACATCTTATGGGGTTTATATCTCACAGCTTGTTCGCTTTTCAAGAGCTTGCAACGATGTTAATGATTTCAATGAACGTAATCTTTGCATTAAAGAAAAACTTTTAAAACAAAGTTATCGGTATCACAAATTAAGGAAAACCTTTTGCAAGTTTTATCGCCGATACCCAGATCTAATTCATAAATACAGGTACAGTTTAAAATCACTTTTGCAACAAGGTATTTCACAGCCTGTTTTTTATGGAGATTTAATTTATAAACTTAAAAAGATAAAAGGCAGTGTTAATTTCTCCCGGTTATTCGTAAAAACCATCTGTAAATTTAAAAAGAAAGGTTAGCAACATGATATTTTACAGCGCTCTGCAGGCCTGGTGATTAACCCTTCTACAGTTGATCATTGAGGCAACTGAAACACTAAAAAGAGCCCGAGATCAAACAATTTACACAATACTAAATAGCTGCTTTTAGCTAATAAACAGTCTAACTAAAACACTAGACAGTGGGTATTTTCCTTCCATCATTTTTAAGCATGCATTCAAAAGTAGTAAAAAACATTAACATAGAATCATATAAAGTTTTTATGTTCTTACAATGTACTTGGTGACAACTTTAACACATAATGACATATAAAGCCTAAAAAGATTGGCTTTGAATGATAAATTAAAACATTAACCTTGGTAAAAAATACAGTTACAAGTGCACCCTATAAATCATGAATCATGTCATTCTAGTTTACCAAACAATTTAATGAAAAAAATTCTTAAATAAAAAATTAACAAAAAAAACCTTTTGTGGAATGACAAGGTATATTTATTATGCAGTATAAAACATTTGGCACATATTTCACTAGTTGTTTGAAATATTAATCTGAATTGTTATTTTGACCATTCTTGTTTTGCCCATCTCGCGACTTCCGGCTACCATCCTGGTCCCGAGACTCAGACAGCCACTTGGTAATACTAAGTTCCAAAATCCTTTCGACTACTTGACCGCGTTGATGCATTCATATGTTGACACCCTGAATATATAAAAAGATAAGTAAACATTTAGTCACATATAATGTATATAATTATATACAAATACAGCTATTTCTAAGGAATTCTCTTGGCACAAGGGGTGTGTATTAGCCTGGCAGTGAAGGGGTTAATGAGTTTGGTTTAAAATGTAAACTTCAAGTAGGTTTTGATGAGAAACAAACGTCGAAATAAAATAACTTAATGTTAAATATGAATACCAGATGATTGTTTCCTTTGATAATTACTCACCCATAAACTTAATTATGCCGAAATTGTTGATATTTGTCAATTGTTCCCGCGCACCTGCAAATCTCGCGAGATTGTTCAGGAAAACAAAACTACCGCGAATGAAGGTTGCTCTCGATTTAAGGGACCTAGACGAATATCACTCGCTCAACTTTCTCTTTCTTTCAGAAATGCCTCGAGATTTTTTCCGCAAATTAATTTTTTTAATAAATGACAACAAACTGCATCAATTCGTTTCTACATGTTTTAATATAAGCTCAGAATACAAATATAAAAAAATAAGAAAAATAACAAACTATTTTATTCAGAAATCACGATCGTGAAGTTCCGTATCCAGTCGGCATTTTTCGGACACTGTACGGTATAGTATATGGGTCCCATCTGGGTCCCGTATGGGCAGTTTGCCCAGATACAGCCCATATGGGGCCCATTTGGGCTTGCGTGCTGGGTTATGATTACCTTTTTGGTTGCACGACGGTGGCAGGGGTTTAAAGCTAAAATAAACTTGCCAAACAGCATATGTTATATTAACCAAAACATTTTAGATTTCACCTGTATGAATAATAACACAAAAAATAAACCTAACAATAAGAAAAGGGTATTATCTTATTGATTTACAGCATGTTTTGGGCGTTTTTCGGATCGTTTATTTTGTTTACAAAACAAACAGCGAATCTTTCCGAGCTGATTTTCGGCAACTCTCGGCAGGCGAAGGTCGCTAATTATACAGAATGACGTCACTTCGTTCTTACGGCCCACTTACGGAAAAAACCGATAACTTTTCGCCGAGTTATTGTAAACATTGGTTAGTAATTTTGTGGGCTACAAAAATACTATTCGGACCGGGTCTCAATGATTGGGGATTATTTGAGGACATAAATAGTTGGTCATTTATACTTTCTTTTGAAAAGGATCAACGTGGTTAATTAATTTTCACAATGAAAAAAAAAAGTTTTGGCAAGTTTATTGTGGCTTTAAGAGTTTATGAAGGTTTATGGGGAAATCTTTTCTTAAAAGAACCTAGAAGCTCGATTTGTTTCTTTTATCCCTGTCATCGTGTTCTTGCTGATTTTACTCCAGGAGCTCTAGTCTCGGTAAGATCATTGAGTACCCGCCCTTTGGCTTTGCAATGCCCTTAGCTTCTTATGTTTTATATGTTTGTGTGCTTTTGCATGCAACATTGTTAAGCCGATAAGTGGGTTGGAGTTTTTTCACCAAGACAACTTGTACTTGTTTTGTGATATGATAAACTGTTGGGGCAAGTGTAAGGTTGGTGCACCCTAGAACCTGGTTTTAACCCCCAGTGGCTATTTGATTTGCCACTGACCGTTCAAAGGCGGCAACCCCTCGGGTTTTCATTTTTGTTTATTGTTAGTGGTGTCTTTTTTTAAACTGATCATTTTATTAACCATTCTCTCTCCCTCTCTCTTCTTCATGACTGTGTGGGGAGGCTGACAGAATTAAATTGATCATTATTATTGGTGTAAACGTAGCCAAGACATTTTAAAATAATATTTTCACATGTGCAGAGTGAATCCAGATCAACTGGCATAATTGTGCCATGTGATAAGGATATGCACTATCCAGATCTAAGTACCAAATAATCTAATGTACAATAAGCAAAGAGTGTAGATCCTGAGCGGATGGCATGAATGTTCCAGCTGATCTGGTTCTACGCTGTTCACATATGTTAGAAAACTTATGCATTAGGAGTAAAAAGTTTAAATGTTAAAATCTTGATTTTAAACACTTTGATTAGGGTGATTTAACACTGTGATAGAAATGGTGATGATTTAACTATGTGATAATGGTGATTTGAAACACAAATATTGGTTAAGTTAACACTGTGGTAATGGTGATAATTGTGACTTAAGCCTTTACTTCATATAAACATGTTATATCAGGATCAAATGTGCAGACAGTGTGGATTCAGATCAGATGGTACAGGAAGTACACTTATGGCTCTTTTTCACATAATAATCAAACACTGTTTATGGTGATTTACCATGTGTAAATGCTTATCCAAAAACCTATATTATACATATATTATATATATAGGTCTCTGGCTTATCTTAATAGTTGACAATGATTATTTGTTTTGATGTTTGACTAAAAGTATTTGTTAATTTATAGATCTACTATATCAAAATTTTGTTGTTGTTTTTTTAAACTTTAAACAACAAACTGAACTGTAATTTATCTGTTGTTCTGTTAATTGATCTGTTGTTCTTTTAACCATCTGTACAATTATTTTCATGAGGCAGGTTCAACTGTATTTGTATTTAACAATAGTAAAGCCATATATACATGTATGTACAAATATGTAAGGAATGTACTAATATCTGTATATTTATATAACAATGCTGAATAAATGTTATAAATTTACACTGCTTGATTATGGTCATTTAAATACAGATGTTCTATCAATGAACAAGTGTCAAAACTAGTATAAAGCTCTCGATTGCCATACTGACCAAATATTTTTCACATCCACTAGCTAAATGCAAAGAACAGGAAGAAACGAGAAATTACTTATATATATTACCCGAGAATATGCATATTTATCTGCACAGTTAACAATCACGTGTTTGCGTAAATACGTGTAAAACATATATAAAACACATGTCAAACATCTGGCTTTAACACATGTTAAACACTAGGTGCTCGTTTTTAGTGTAAAACACGTGTTTGTGACCATATGTTAAACACGTGTCACTATTCGGATTAAGTGTGGCTCTTTCAAGCCGCTTTCAGATTGCATCAATTTTATTCAAACGATATTGTTTGGTTATATTAAAATCGAATACGAATACGAATATTTTATTTCAGCATAAAACATCACACAATGCCTGTATAATATCCTATATATATAGAGAGACACACAATAATGACAAACAATAAGGAGGTTTTCTGAGGGAAAAAATTACATGGTAATTTGGTAAACAACATGTGTAACATTAGATATAGATCATGATACACGTATCTGGTCAGCAAAGTATACGAGTATATTCTGACAAATTAAAAATTGTTTTCTCCGATTTTGATGACATAATTATTTCAAATATTTTAATTGTAGGCCAATGGCAAAAATTTGGTGCTAAATATTTTATTATTAAATTTCTGTAATTAGGACAAACTAGTAAAAATGAAAATCGTTTTCTAAAACACCCATACTACAAGACTTGCATATTCTCCGATTTTGATCTAAATTTTCGTATCTTCCTGTTTTTATCATCAAGTTATGGGCTGATATTCAGAATTTCGTTAATGCAATCTTATATTTACCGTCATGTAATATTTTAAGTATCTTTCTAAGTCGAACTCATGTTTAAATATACTGTATGATTTTAAGCGGCTGGAATTATTTACCTTCGAATACCAAGATTGCAGATAATTATCATTAATTCGTTATTTTATCATATCAAATGGAATAAAAATATCAAATTGATTATCCCATATAATTTTATATAAGATAGACCTAAATTATTTAATATATATTTTTTTATATTCAAAGCCTTATTTCTTCCGTTATGTATTTGACCACGATCGCAGGCTTGTTTTAAAAGTGTGTAAATAATTTTTGGTAATTCTGTATTATTCTGATTCAAAAGTTTAAGCCAATATTTAATCATTATAACTTTTCGGCGCACAAAAAAGGGATACGTCCCAGTTCCCCATAAAGGGCAGCCAAGTTAGTTGATTTTCGGACACCTAATATTCTACGTAAAAATTTAGTATGTATCATCTCTATATCGGTGGCACTGTGCATGCCACAAATCCCAGCACTAAAGTTTAAAAAAGATCCTACGAGAGTATCAAATAAGTAACATCTCCTGGTAATAGGTAATTCTATTTCTTTGAACATTGTAAATAAATTTGGTACTATTTGTTGTTGTTGTTGGTATTTGAACGATTCAACAACCTCTATGACTGTACCATATATGTAGAAATTAAAGGTGGACCTTCCGTTTTCAAACATCATAGCTTTTGTTTTGGTGGTATTGATTTTCAGACCCCAGACTTGACAATAATTTTCAACATCTGTAAGCATTTGTTGTAGTGTTTCAGGCGATTTTGCGAATAATACTTGATCATCGGCGAAAAGTAATAAAAATATTTTATTTCGTTTATTGCGAAGATTCCTTCAAGATCAGTGTTTATATTATTTGTAATATCATTGACGAAAAGCATAAAAAGTAATGGGGAACTCGGGTCCCCTTGTTTCGAACCGATATGCACTTCAATAATGGTGAAAACATTCCTTTAAAACGAACGCACGATTTAACAGTTGCGTACATAGATTGAAGAGCTTTTGACTATTTTTGAACTTGCACTTTGTTGTAAGAGCTTTATCGAAACATAATTCGTAATCTATAAAAATACAGTATAATTTTTCTTTGGAATTCAAAACTTTGCAGGATGCGAAGCCACAAACTCAGCCGAGAAGCGAACATAAAACCAAACATTTGTTTGATGCAACTGAAACGGTTGCGATTACCTTTGAACACGGATCTTGGGCATTCTTTCGAGCCATTTTCTCCATATTTTTTTCAAAAAGGCATTAAATACAATCATTCATCGAGAAAAATGAAAAATAATAAATGATACTGCGATATGTTGATTGTCGTAATGCATTTAACATATATTTAAGAAATACAACACATATGTAAAAGGGTTATAAAGAAAATTACAACATATCTAGACTTACCTTAGTCACCCGAACAACTGTCGCGCCTCGCACTGTCGCTTCATCGTTTATATCATGTGGGCCTATCTTCTATTTCAAATGATCGGATATTAGGATGTTAGGATGTCCGAAACAGAAATCCTGGTAGATGTGCTTGATTGTTCGTCCGATTCATGCAGCAAGTGCAGCTAATCATAATCTTTGTTTCCTGTATATCAATATACAAATCACTTTGTGGTCCGCCTCCATTTTGTAAGAACATTATTTTAGCAAAACATTTAGCCAGTGTTGCTAATCGTGATCTTGGGTGGGTTGGAGCTTTAATTTGTTTGTTTATATGAGAACCTGTTGGGGCAAGTGTAAGGTTGGTGCACTCCAGAGCTGCCATGGTCTAAACCACCAGTGGCATATTGTTTTGCCGCTGATCGTTTCAAAGCGGAAATCCCTCATGTTCTCTTTTCCGTTATTTGTTAGTGGCGTCTTATTTGCAATGAATCATTTTAAACACTTGCTGTGGGGGAGTCTGTTTACTGGGTGTGGCAGTCCCAGATATGCATATTTTACTTGTTTGTAGCAATATACATATGATATGATATCTCTTGGCGGTCAACATTTCAGTCCCTTTTCCAAATTATACGTCTTTCAAATACTATCTGATTACATGACATCGGTACCATTTTTTTTACTGATAACAGTACTGACTATGTAACTGCCACATCCCTGCACAACGCTTCTGAGAATTTCAAATATAATGTAAACAATCCGTGTTCAATAAATACTGTTCTTGTATATTCTTGATTTGTTAATAAAACAAATCCCATTGACAGTTTTGTTCTATTAATGTTTAAAGATGTTGTACAGGAGTCCCCTATGTGGAATCAGCGAGATTTTACCCCGTACAAACGGCAACGAATGTCGCTGGAACAGTAAGACATAACATACCCTCATACGTCTCTGTACGCAGGTCACTTATATTATTCTGGTTTAAGTGTTTTGTTTTTAAGTACAGCTGGTAAATATGTCCCTTAACCTTGTATAGAAAATTAATCAAAGTAATCAAAATTGGTTATTACAGATAATGAGGTCAGATTAAGTGCATGATCTAAAATGACAAAACAACTCACTTAACTATCGGATGCAACAAGTAGAGATGACGATGCCGCAAAGGAGCAGAACAAACAATTCCAATATCACTCTTTAATTAAAACTGACTATGAATGATGATGATTCCCGCTAGTTCCATCCAGTTTAAATATCTTTAAAATCAATAATATCACAATTTAATCTTTTTCTTTATCTTTTCCTTTAAGGTCAATAAAAATGCTGTATATTCGTACTACAGATTTCAAAGAGTTTTATGTATTACATTAACAAATGTGTCAAATGGTTTGAAACGTTTTTATTTGCAAGATATTCTTTCAATATTTTTTACGAACTATCTTACGATTGGACAACATAACAGCTCTTCAAATATAGTCGCCGCCCTCTAGGTTGCACCTACCTCACATTTGCCCCAATATGATCTCGTATGCACAAGCAAGTTCAAGTTGTCATGCTGAACTAGCTCTAACACACACATTAAAAGCACACATCAAGGAAAACCCATGATACATAAAAAGATTAACGCATTGTCCAGCAAAACAAAAAGGTAGGTACTCATGACTTAACATAGACAAGAGCACCTGGAGTCAAATCAGCAAGAGCATACTGGTACAATAAAGGAAACAGATCCAGCATCTATTCTGTGTTCCATTACAAGATTTGCAGAGAAACCTTCATTAGCTCCTAAATCGCTGCCCCCACCGTGCATACATATAAGTTAGCAATTCTGCAAAGCAATCAAATAGAAATATGTATAATAACCAGGTATTCCACAGAGTAAAAGTTTTACCATACAGGTACTAATTTGGTTAACAATTTCCTCACATTCTGTTGTAGATGAAAACTTAGGTCAGTGTGTATATAATGAGAAAAGAGAACCCACAATGCAATAAAGTCGATTTTTATTAAGTAATGTAACATACTTTGTAAATAAGAGCAGAAAAAAACGATATTCTGTGATGAAGTTTATATAACAGAATGAAATGAAAATAATTTACACTGTCAGCTGCCCTAATTTAGTTCCCGATTTGTTTTATCTTATATAGAATGTTTGCTCACTCTCTTATATCTTCTATGTGTTTAATGGTAATAAAACTTTACCATATAATTATTAGTGGTTACAATATCCATTTAAAACAGCATAAAATATCCTACAATGCAGACTCATTACACGTGTAGGTCTAAATATTATATTAACATATCTTACATCTGTTTTATGCCATTACATCAATGTAAAACATACACTTTTTAAACAAGTAAATCTGTGAGCTAATGCTCACTTGTGATACCCCCGCTGCGAGTATACAGAAATAATGTTCACATCTTTTTAAAATGCGACACAAATTGTGCAGTTATGTCATCTATATATAAAAATCTAAGTATTCGGTGAACAGGAAGTAGGTGAGCAAGGAGCATTAAATCGCTTTACACCATATGGGAATATATGATAAAGCAATAAGGGAAATATCAGGCTGCTGCATGTTTCAGTTGCTAAGAAAACTATAATGGAAATTGTGCATGTATGTTAACTATGTGCACAAGTCTAAGTATTCGGTAAACAGGAAGTAGATGAGCAAGGAGCATAAAATCACTTTACACCATATGGGACTATAGGATAAAGCATTATGCAAAAAATCAGGCTGCTGCATGTTATAGTTGCTTAGAAAACTGCGACGGAAATTGTGCATGTATGTCAACTATGTGTAAAAATCTAAGTATTTGGTGAACAGGAAGTAGATGAGCAAGGAGCATAAAATCACTTTACACCATATGGGACTATAGGATAAAGCATTATGCAAAAAATCAGACTGCTGCATGTTATAGTTGCTTAGAAAACTGCGACGGAAATTGTGCATGTATGTCAACTATGTGTAAAAATCTAAGTATTTGGTGAACAGGCAGTAGGTGAGCAAGGAGCATGAAATCGCTTTACACCATATGGGACTATAGGATAAAGCATTATGCATAATATCAGGCTGCTGAATGTTATAGTTGCTTAGAAAACTGTGACGGAAAATTAACATGCCCTTTGGTTGATGTAATGCACCTTTATAGTAACAAAACCTAAAATATTCAGCAAACAGGAAGTAGATGAGCAAGGAGCATGAAATTGCTTTACACCATATGGGACTATAGGATAAAGCAATATGCATAATATCAGGCTGCTGCATGTTATAGTTGCTTAGAAAACTGCGACGGAAAATTAACATGCCTTTTGGTCGATGTAATGCACCTTCATAGTAACAAAATCTAAAAATATGCGGCAAACAGGAAGTAGATGAGCAAGGAGCATGAAATTGCTTTACACCATATGGGACTATAGGATAAAGCAATATGCAAAATATCAGGCTGCTGCATGTTATAGTTGCTGAGAAAACTGCAACGGAAATTTTGTTACGGACGGACGGATAAGGGTAAAACAGTATACCCCCCTCTTCTTCGAAGCGGGGGTATAAAAATGTTTTTCTCAAACTGCACATAAAATGTGTGACAGAGCACAGGTTCAAAAGCCAGTATCGGCAGCACAGTAACTGGCTTCTACAGTGTCATATTTTTCTTTATGGCAAAACATTTATCAAACTAATAACAACCTTGTCCGTAAATGTGAAATGCATAAATGGGAAATAGAAATTGGGAACTGAATTATAGTCATCAAACATATTAATGGTAGTCGGTGTGAGTGTTTGAACACAGTAATGCATTAGCAGCACTTCTTTTCAGAACATTCCAGGACACTGAAATGATAAATATACATTTCTCTTCTGAATCTCAAAGCTTTCAAGATGTCAGTCTTTTTTGCATCATCATTTGACCTGTTTGTTAAGCTCTTCAACTCAAATTGTCTAGTATAATCCAGTATGATTCTCTTTGTGTTCTTTTAGCAGCTTTTGTTGACCATAAATCCTTGTCAACTTATCTCAGATCCTTGTGTTATATTATCTATATATCCATGAAACCTGTAAGGTCCTTTCAGCCAATATCACACTTCAGCCTGTCTTTGATTCTTTCTGTTGAAATATAATATCAACACAAATTACTTGATCACTGGTCCATATTTCAACTGTGTATAGATGGAGCATCAGTTCATACTCCGAGCATTTCTTTAGCCTCCCCTTCTTCTGCTTGTAAAGTATCACTTGCATATTTCTGTAATAATTCCAACTTCTTCCTCTGCAGTAAGGCCTCTTCAATCTGTAAACACATGTAAGACAAGCTCATATAAATTGAAAGAAAAATAATAAAGTATCAACAGTGTTGTATTTTCATAGAAGCCAAGATAATTTAC
Organism: Corbicula japonica; assembly: GCA_038501625.1. Lineage (NCBI taxonomy): Eukaryota > Metazoa > Mollusca > Bivalvia > Venerida > Cyrenidae > Corbicula > Corbicula japonica. The sequence continues at coordinate 3,846,039 of JAZAYU010000051.1, forward strand.
TAGTTATAAACCCAACATAAATAAAAATAAAAGGTAGGGCTTCACTATGCATAGAATTATTCCTGATGCACATGTAGGTAAAACAGCATATTTGTAAGCTATCAGCTTAATCCATAAATTCAGTAAGAATTCAAAACAACTGGGTCGAAGGTTATAAAGCTGAGTTTGGAAACCAGTCTCAAATCTCAAGCATCGGATTGGCTGAAATGGCGACCAGTCGCCATTTCAGCCAATCAGATGCTTGAGATTTGAGACTGGTTTCCATGCTAAGCTTTATAACCTTGGGCACTAGACTACTAGTATGTCCTCTGGACACTGATGCCCCAACTGCTACAACAATATTTGTAACAAAGGGCCGTAACTCTGGTAAAAATGGTCACAGGAAAATATCTTTTCTTAATGATCGTCTACACATCCTGCTTGATTATCTGTGCAACTTTGCAAGTTTGAAAGAAATCTGCCTGATTGTTAATGAGGAGTTGATGCCACAAGATTTGGGGACGCACATACGTAATGACGAGTGCCACTCTATATGCCTCCCATTATGTGGGAAACAATCTCTCTTTACAACCATCTACTCATCCTGCCTGATCGTCTGTGCAAGTTTGAAATAAATCTGCCAGAATGTAAATGAGGACTTAGTGCTACAAGATTTTTCAGGACAACCATACAGATGGATGTATGGACATGCCTCCCACTTCATGAGGGTATAAAAAAGATATTGGCCCTGGTACATGAAACTGAGATTTCAGACCAGTCTCAAATCTCAAACATCCAATTGGATGAAATGGCAGCCTGTCACCATTTCAGCCAATCAGATGCTTGAGATTTGAGACTGGTCTCCAGTTTGAGTTTAATGATCTTGGGCCATTACACATCCGAAACATTAGCTTGTGTCTTGTGATTAACTTCAGAACAGAAAAGGCTGGCATTGGTTTTAATATGAAATACGAGGGGTGTTGCAAAGTAAACAGGAGTTATCTTTTTTGATGTCACAAATAGCTTTTTCATGCAGATGATATATTCCAAGTATTGTGGCAAGTATTTTCAAAGTAAAAAGCAACATTAAGTTTCCAGTTATGTGACTACTAGATACCGTTTCCATTATCACCATCAGCACCACAAGAGAACCAAAGATATTTTGTTTAAGGGGTCTCAAGAATTTGTGTGTTTACTTACATAATTGTTCACATCAACTTCAATTTATTTAGGCTTTGTTGACCAATCCTTACAACACAATGTCAATTTTATAGTAATAATCACAAAAAGGCAGATCATAAAATTATTATTGGAGACAAGTCTCGCATCTCAAGTATCTGATTGGCCGAAATGGCGACGGGTCAATTCGAGGGTTGAGATTTGAGACTGGTCTCATATTTAGTTTTATGATCTTGGGCCCTGGTGTAATATAAACCTTGACAACAATATTTTCTGATTCCCTAAAGGTTACTGTAACTGTCATTTTACTAGTGTAAATTTTAAAGTGTTACCTGTTTCTGTGATGGTACATCTACATGTGCTATACAGTGTGTGTGTATCTGGGACTCAGCGGATGTGCCTGGTTGCTCTTCATCCATCTCCTCCTCCTGCAACTCATACACAATGAGTGATCACATCAAGTTTATCAGTTAATGTGGTGTAGTTTGAACCCATTATGTCAGATTTTCCTTAACAGTGAATTTTTATAAATGGAAACAAGGAGAAGACTTATTAACCCTTTCCTCCATATATACGCATTTTTACGCATTTAAATGAACAGTGTAAATCCAAATCAGCCAGCACATCTGTGCCGTCTGATCAGGATCTGCACTGGTGGCATTTTGGTCAGAAAAAACCTAATGAATAAAACAAGCAACCAGTTTAGATCCTGATCAGACAGCACAGATTAGCCAGCTGATCTGGATCTTAACTGTTCGCCCTTGAAAGTTGTATCTATAGAGGATAGGGTTAAGACTAAAAGCTCAGCGTTTAAGAAGCTGACTGTTTCCAGTTAGGGTGTTTCATGTTGATAAAACATGGAGGTATGAAACTTATACAGTTTTCAACTATTTAATATATAATCTTATATTTGCTTGCAGGAAGTTTTATTGACTGAAGCTGCAAGCCTAGGGCAATATTACACAATACTGGTGAATATCAAAACAGGCTTCATGGCTTTCTAGTCAACAAGTGTTTTATATAACCCCAATGTAAGCTCAATGTTTAATGAGCCATCACTCTTACTGCTATTGCTTAGAATTAATGACATGCTACATTTAGAACAAAAAATATTAGGCAAACCAAAAATGGAAGGAATTTAAAATATTTTGGCCTGCTGGTGATTAAATAGTACCAGGTGTAAGTGTCAGCCTTTGGGAGAGCACAAAACAGCTACAGACTATACAATCAGTATGTAAAAGTCTACTTCTAAATGCAAAGTAATATTCCCTAGCCCTTACCTATCAGTTTATGAGACTTACCTCTTGATCAAACAGTCTGGGAACTTCTGTTGGTTCCGGCTCCTCAGCAGGCACCTCTCCCCGTGAGATCTGCTCTTGCTTCTCTTTCCACTCTCTTACCTTCTCTGCTATTGCTAAAAGATATGACAATACACTCTAATACATGATCACTCTAAACATGCTCAATTACTGCAATTCCACTGTTTGAAACTGGATCTTTATACAAGAATACTTCAACAACTTAGAGCAAAAACAGTGTCTAAGGTTATAAAACTGAGCATGGAAACCAGTCTCAAATCTCAAGCATCTGATTGGCTGAAATGGTCGCGACTGGTCGCCATTTCAGCCAATCAGATGCTTGAGATTTGAGACTGGTTTCCAAACTCAGTTTTATAACCTTCAGCCCAGTATAATTACCATTAAAACAGGAAGGAGTTATACCATTTTCGCACTAAGGAGACAACTTGTACTAGCTGTGTTCATGAAGTAATTTTTTCTAACACTACAACACATATGGTTCAACCCTTCACTGCATATTATAAGGGTTTTATTGTGTATGGCACCAGTGTAGATCCAGATCAGCCAGCACATCTGTGCCTTCTGATCAGGATAATATTGAGCCTAAGGCTAAGTGTATCTACCTATTTCTTCAGTATTTTGTTGAGAGACATAAACAGAGGAATAAGCTGTAGTAAGGAAGACCTTTATCCTGTAAAAACATACACATGATTTATGGACAATTGCAAGTTCTATGATCAAATTAATCGTTTTTCTCAAAATTTCATATGCAATGTGTAAAACAAATACTATGTCAAGACAGAAGAGGGTTTTAATCCTTTCCTCCATATAGATGCCTTTATGGCCTCAGCAAAAATCCAGATCTGTGCCATCTGATCAGGATCTGCACTATTCACTTTTTGATTTATTAGGTTATTTCTAACCAAAAAGCAAACAGTGCAGACATTGATCAGTCGGCACTGATGTGCCAGCCAATCTTGATCTACACTGGTTGCAAACATATAAAAAGGCATATACATGGAGGGAAAGATTAAGAAATCACCCTGGGACATGTAAACACTGAAATCACATCAATTTGACAAACTCTACTCACATATTCTTCATATCTTCTAAATCATTTTATCCAATAGTGAAATAATCAGATTGTTCAGCTATCACTACTGGTATACTTTACTGCCAAAAACCTTGCTAGCCTACCTTTCTTTTCTGCTTCTTGTTCAAGGGGAACAATCACACCATCATCTTCATCTCTGTAACCATAGTAATCTGCATCTATATCCTTCATCAACTCCCCGCGTGTCTTTCGAGGTGGAGGAGGAGCTGTAAAACCAACGAAATAAAACAGGATGTCACAGTCAGAAGCATATTATATACCATGCCTTCTTAATTTTATACACATCTACCTAATGCAGGTTTCCAAAAAGTGAAGATTTTCATTTATGTGATTAATTCAATCTCTCTTATTATTTTTTTGTTAACTTCATATAATTACTTATTTCGTTATTTGTTTTAAAGATTAAAATCAACTTAAGCAAAAATCTCCCAGGTTTTAATGAAAAATACTAACCAGGTCAAGAATTTACCTAGGCTGTCTGATTATGGAAAATTTGTAACATATCTAATTTATCTAGATTTAGTTGCAACAGACAAATAGTCAATGTATAATTCGTCATTATGGTTGTGTTTGATTGATTAACATAAACCCGATATGTACATAGCTTCCTGGGGATGCCTACGAGTATATGACCTAACACACCATGGTCTACTACACTGCAAACTTGCAGATGTTCTGCTCATCTACACCAAAGTTACGCTCAATATTCATGGTATCTCTAACTTAGGCATAACTTTTGTTCTTGTTCAAACAATTCTCTGTTATCTCTAACTTAGGCATAACTTACGTTCTTGTTCAAACAATTCTCTGTTATCTCTTACTTAGGCATAACTTACGTTCTTGTTCAAACAATTCTCTGTTATCTCTAACTTAGGCATAACTTACGTTCTTGTTCAAACAATTCTCTGTTATCTCTAACTTAGGCATAACTTACGTTCTTGTTCAAACAATTCTCTAACTCCAGGTAAATCTTTAGCTGCACCAAAATACCTGCAACAATGGACAATTTACAATACATTGAAACAACAACACAACAAAAGTGTACCACTGAAGTTTAACAAGCAATAAGTGATTTTGGGGATTTTGAAGAGTTAAAATGTGCATGAGAATTAATGAAAATATATTTAATCCCAATAATACACTATTATCTTAAATTACACACCTGTCAGCTCAGTAATGGCTTCGAACTCTCCCTACTGCTTTTGCTGTTCAAAGCTTGTCTTATATAGAAAGCTAAGCTTTTCACATGGATGCCTTAAGATGAGCAAATTTTATCCTGAGGAACAAGGTACCCACAGATATCTTAACCTACCAAGTCCACCGGGGCATGTAGATGTTTACAGATGAGAAATATATCTTACTTGTATCCTCTGTTGCCCGGCACCTCCTTCCCTTCATGGTCCAACATCTTGGGGCCAATTTTCTAGAAATCAAAGAAAGTGCGGCATCAAATATTGTTTAAGAAAACTATTATTGTACTTATGAATTATATAATGGATTCAGTGTTAATAACTGATTAAAGTATTTATGCAGGATAAACGTACATGGTTAGAAGTTTTATAACTGATGCTGTAACAAGTGCAACCAGTGTGGGTCCAGACTGTGCATCAACCCTGTTGGCTTTACAGAAATAGGGATTATTCTAGACCTTAAAAGGGCTGGGTGGCACAAAAAAGTGGCAGGGTGCTGACTGCTCATAGCCAGCCACAGGGCATATTGTGTTAAAATTATTTTGTTTTGAAAAAAAATGGTCAAGTCAAATTTTTAGTCTACAAATTATGTACATATAATCTATAGATTATTTAGTTGCTACTTCAAATTGTATTGTTATCACTTATTTAACTTTTTTATTTAAGAGATAAAATCACATACAGTTGTAGGGATGCACAATGCAACAAGCTCAATCCTTTTATATTTTAAGGGATCTAGCTACTAAAAAAGTGCTATACTGAAAATAGTGAAGGCCTGCTGAAACTGCATACATGTGATATCAATCTAGAATTTGGCTATTAAAAACTGCAATGGTTTATTGACTGAAATACTCTATTAAAACGGTTTCATATTATTCATTCAAATTTATATATTTAACTGATTCATTATAAACTGTCTTCAGACACATAAAACATATAATTCGGTTTATTTAACTAATTTAGATAAAGTGTTACACTTAGTCTAATACTAAGCATGTTCCATTGTAGAATCTTAAATTACTGCAGTTACTGATTGGTAACAAATAAAGCAACGACAGCATTCATTTTAAGTAACTTTAGACTTTAGTAAGATTCAACATAATATCATAATAATATCATAAGCGGAAAGTTATTCATTTATAGAAGTGCCCTGCACTGTAGCCTGGCCTCACTGAAAATGTATACAGTACCAATGATGTGCCCTGCCCTGAAGCCTGGCCTATTTGAATGTTGGTATTGTGTACAGAAGTTTCCTACCCTATAGTCAGGTCCATCAAGCTCCTTGATTCTGTCCTCCCAGTGACCTTTCTCACGCAGAAGTTTGTTGATTTCATCGTTTATATCACGCAGCTTAAACTCGCCAAGACCAGCTGCAAACATAACCATGTTATACAAGTTTCATGTCATATCAAAATGCAAAGACAAAACACTTAGGTTTTATAAACATATTTACATTAAAAGCAATGGAAATGCTGTATAAAAACAATCTATATATAATACAGTGAAAATTAACCCTTTACTCCACAGAAGCGCATTTATCACATGGGTAAACAGTGTAGATCCAGATCAGCCAGAACATTTGTGCCATCAGGTTAGGATCTTCATTGATTTGTTGGGTTATGTTTTACCAAGATCCAACCAGTGCAGATCCCTATCAGATGGCATGGATGTGCCAGCTGATAGGAATCTACACTGGTTGCACACGTGTAAAAACTTTTATATATGGAGAAAAGTGTTAAAAACAAGGGTGAAAGTTAGGAATTCTGAAAAACTTGAAATCCTGAAAATTCTCAATTTATATAGGTACTAGTAGGGAAAATAAAGAAATCAATCAATTTTTAGACACACAGAAACCTGAATTTCAGGCATTTGCCTGAAAACTTTCACCCATGTTGAAGTACCTATATTCTCAAAGGTAAAGAAGTACATTTTCAAGGGAAGTAAGGAATGTTACCATTCTGAATCTGTGCAACTTTCTTAGAAATTTCTCCGATAATCTGTCTTCTAAACTTCTCTGCTTTCTTCAAATCATCACATTCTGTTGCTAAGTATGGACGACGCTCCTACAATACAAACATGCAATAAATGAAAAATGTATACACAAGACTATCATCACCTCAAGATGCTTACAACTGAATGTTTTACTCTTCAAATACACATGTATAGTAAAATCTGTTGACCAGTCACCCTAGAATGTGAAAGACTTACCGTAAATGACCATGTTTATCACAATAGCATGGAACATTGAAAATTTGCTGTTTCTGACAAATCCTGCACACACAAGATAATCTGTTTGTGTTTTTGTTTTTCGTCATTAAGTCATGATTTCTAGACCATTCAAGACCAACAGATTGAACAAACTGTTGTCATTCTGTGAATATGACAACATTTAAAACCATATCTCTTCCTATGACCCATTACTTGAATTGTACCATGTGAACCTTTGACCATAAACTTGACATAAGAGCTCATCTGACTGTATTTCTTACATATTAGATTGTTCTTCCTGTTATCAATGCTTCTGGAAAAAGTCATTTACCCCACCCTGTAAGGCAGGCCATGTACTGTGACATAATGGCAGTATTATTAATAAATGTTAATACATTTATGGCCAACGTGGTAATAAATGTTGTATACAAGAAAAAATTTCTATCACATACATGTGCTCAGTTCAGATGGGAAAATTGCCACCCAGTGCAACTCTTTGAGAACATTTAAAATTTGACAAATCCTCTTTACCATAAAAAAATCCACAACGCTTAATTTTTCAGTCCAAACCTCACACATGAGATTGTGAAGGTAATGACACTGTGTATTCCCAGCTACATAAAATATTATAGCAGTAAAGTCACTTCTTACCACTTCTTTCTTTTCATCTAGATGGGCAGCCCTCCATCTGGCCAATGCTGTCCTGAAAACAATAGTCAATAAAGAACAAGTTACAGGTTACAAAACAAGGTGACAACATTAAAAGAATTTTCTAATGAAATAGTGGCCTTCGCAAACAGTCAAAACCACTGAAATTCAGCATTCAGAAACCCTCTTTTAACTGTACTCATAGCAACAAGTTTTGTATCATACGTTGTATATTAAATATAATCTTGCATAATTTAAATATTAATCTTAATAAATTTAATTACCTACTGACTATTCCTAACTGTACACAAAAGTGTATTAAATATATGAATTTAATAATGTATGTATCACTGAGTAGAAAAAAAAACAACATAATGTAGTTGGTAGTCATGGATTTCTAAGTCTATATTTAAATAATTTCAAGCTGTCATATACAGCTGGATGCAGAAAACAGTGAAATCTCTTAATCACCACTTGTTATTTGCCAAGATGAATTTGAGTAAATGTACATGTATTAACCAGGGCTGTAAATGTTAAGTACAACATCAATATGTCATTTTTCAGGACTTTTTTCACTGCCTGGGGGAAAATAGCATGATTTCTTCTCTTGAGTGGAATGAAAAAAAACCTGATGTCAAGTTACTTTTTGGGGAAAACTGCATGATTTTAAAGAAATTTTCTGACAGGAAGGCGCCCATAAACGGCCCCTGCTATGGAAGGAAAAAACGCCCTGTATTTACAACCAGAGTAGAAACAGAGCAGTCTACTAGAAGAATGAGTACTGATATTCAGCACTTAAAGAATTAAGATACCTTAAAGGACAATCATTACAGTCTTGCAAGGATTTGTATTATTTCCAGAAAATGCCTTAACATAATCATACTTACATTGCCTTTTCACTGTTTCTAGCCTGCAAAAGAAAGAAAAAATGAAGTAATGTTCATTTCAATTAAACAAGAAATATCTTTCAAAAAGATAAGAAATATTGTCTTGTTGATTCAGATTTTCATGTCACAATATCAAAAGGAAATAGTATGAAGCAGATTCCAGGACTTTTCATCCTTATATAACAGAGGCCTATAAAAGGCCTCTTCCCAATCCAAAAATATAATATTTTTTCCCAACTGTGGCAGAAACTCTTCCCAAAATGCTAGTTAAGATGTCCAAAAATGGTTAAAACTCCTGGGAGGAGTGTTTGAAAATTGAAGTCTGGAAAATAAAGTGCATAATAAATTAGATTTAAGTTAAAAATACCTACTACTATTCGATTTCGTAAAGACTTTAAAGTAGAACCCATCTTTCAATTAATTTTGTTTTCCCAAAATAAACAATTATTGGTCATAAATTTCCCAATTGGAAAGGCCAGGGCCTCTTCCCAATTTTCTGATGAAAAGCCCTGGATTCAATGTAGAAACTAATTCACTAAGCCCTCCAACACTACCACGCAGACAACCATGTCCAGAAAATCATCACCAGCTACCTTGACGGCATCAAGCTTCGGTTTTTTGTTGGTGACCAGTTGACGAAGTGGCAGAAGTTGGAGAAAGGTATAGTCACCGGATGCACTGTCTCTGTGGTACTCTTCGTCATGGGGATGAATCTGCTCATCAATGCTGCCATTAGAGAGACCCGCGGACCAAAGACAGAGTCAGGTATCTATCTCCCATCCAGCCGAGGCTTTATGGATGACCTCACGTTGACGACACCAACACACGTCCAGGCTAGATGGATGTTGACAGCCCTGTCAGATGTCGCTTCATGGGCCCGAATGAAGTTCAAGGCCGTAAAGTCCAGGTCCCTCATTATCAAGAAAGGCAAGACAACAGACAGATTCGTGCTCCGAGTACAGAACAAGGAGATCCCATCTATCACGAAGAATCCAATCAAGTGCCTTGGGAAGTGGTTTGATGCCAGCCTATCAGACAAGGACAACGTCAAGAAGCTAGAGAACCAGGTAGAAGACAGGCTGAAGAAGATTGACCGAAGCAACCTACCTGGGAAGTTCAAGGCCTGGCTGTACCAGCATGCCTTACTACCAAGGCTGATCTGGCCAATGATGCTGTACGAGGTACCCAGCTCAACAATAGAAGCCCTAGAGAGAACCACCAGTAGACATCTTCGCAAGTGGCTTGGAATCCCACCCAGTTTCTCCAGTGTTGGACTGTACGGAAAAACCAACAAACTGCAGCTCCCACTCTCTTCACTGGTAGAAGAATTCAAGACTGCGAAGACAAGACTGGTGCTTACCTTAAGAGACTCCCCAGACGAGCAGATCCGGGAAGCAGGGATCGTTACCCGTACTGGAAGAAAGTGGTCAGCGACAGAGACGGTCAGCCAGGCGGAGAGCTCTCTCATGCACAAGGACATCGTCGGTGTAACGGCTGTCGGACGACAAGGCATTGGTGCGACCAAGACACTCCTATGGAGCCAAGCCAACCAGACTGAGAGGCGAGCCCTGATACAGTCAGAAGTACGGAAGGAAGAGGAGAACAAGAGACAGGCCAGAGCGGTACAGATGGGTGCGCAAGGAGCATGGACAACATGGGAAACCATGGACAGGAAGCTGACCTGGGAAGACATTTGGAAGTATGAACCACTTCGTCTATCCTTCCTCCTCAGGTCAGTTCATGACCTCTTGCCATCTCCAGCTAACCTCTGCCGATGGGGACTTATCACAGACCCAACATGCAGTCTGTGCAAGAAACCAGGCACTCTGGAACACGTTCTATCTTCGTGTTCCACAGCACTGACGCAGGGCAGATATCGCTGGCGGCACGACAACGTCCTCAGAGAAGTTGTCGATTGGCTGGAAGGGGAGAAGAAGAAGCCACGCAGAAGTAACTCACAGACAGGCCACATCAACTTTGTGAGATCGGGTGAAACTGCGAAGACAGAAGCTTCTCAGAAGAAATCAATCCTTGACGGCGCCACAGGATGGAATATGGCAGTCGACCTAGGAAAGAAGCTCGTGTTCCCAGATATCGTCCAGACCAACTTGAGACCAGACATTGTACTGTGGTCCGAGACAGGGAAGAAGCTCGTTGTCATCGAGTTGACAGTACCTTGGGAGACGAGATGTGAAGAGGCCTATGAGAGGAAGAAGGCCAAGTACACTGAACTACTTGAGCAGTGCCGACACCGAGGTTGGCGGACATGGCTTTTCCCTATCGAAGTAGGCGTTAGAGGGTTCTGTGCGCAATCTGTATGCAGATTGATGACAGCTGTTGGCACCACTGGCAGAGAAAGGCGCCGGGCAATCCAGAAGCTGAGCCAGGCTGCAAAGCGGGCGTCTAGCTGGCTGTGGCTACGACGCGAGGAGACAAGCTGGATGCGATCAACCTCCACACCGTAAGACGGTGGGCCCACCCGCCATTACAGATGTACTTGGATAAGGGCCAAAACATCTGGCGGGCACCAAGCTGACGATGGAGGGAGATCTGCAGTCAAGAACCAGACCTCAGTAAGGTGCAGTTAAGACTGTACTATCCACATAAAAAAAAATAACTAGGTACTTTGCAACTTGTAAGCTGACAGCCTGTCATTTATCTACTTGCAGTAGTTAAATTATTTTATTACAAAACAAGAGCAAGCTAACATAGTGTGACCAAATGTCCTACATTTCTTGTCCAAAACTGAGGTTTTGCTTTAAACTGGAAATTATATCAAGGAACAATACCAGGTTTATAAAATGAATGACAAGAAAAAAACTGCATTTTTCCATACTACTTGTTTTTGTCTGGGGCCTCTTAACCCTACGAAAATCTATCAACAGGTTTGCAGCTTGTTTGCAGTAATTAACATGTCAGTGAAGGAAACAAAAGCAATTTTATGCCTCCATGATATAACTTGTTTTATAGACGTGAGCTAGTGCCAAAACAGTGGATGTATATTTAGGATACCAAAATTAAAATAGGCTCTGGTCCCTCAGAGATCAGAAATTTCTTAAAAGTGAGTTAACCCACTATTTCCAGTGCGTTTCTAATCTACATTAAATGTTTGTATCATTATACCAATATATGGTTGTCTAAAGAATTAAGATGATATGAAATCATGTTAAATGAACATCAATATTGGAAATTAAACAATGAGCCTTATTGGAATTGGATTCCTTTGGTGCAATTTGTGCAACCTATATATATAGTAACTGCTCCTATCCGAATACTATTACAATACAGCTCTTGTGTTGTTTGAATTCCCTTTACAGTTTTTCTGTAAACAATATGTTTAATCATTTCAGCAAAATAGAAGTACACGCGATTACCATAATTTATTTTCAGGGAACGGTAAACGATAGAAAATATGAAAACAGTTTTAAAACGTTCAATTTTCCACACGAGGTAGACGCTTGTAAAATATTTTAAAACCTCTTAACGAGTCAGATTTTTTGTTGACTGTTGTTGTTGTTTCAGAAAACGTGTTCGGAAAGTTGATAGAAAATATTAAGAATCTTGACGAGATAAATGGACCAACGATATTCTTCCATGTTTTGATCCTTTTATTTAGATTAAGCACAATGGTAAGAATCGCCGCTACGATAATAAATGAATAGTCAGATGTGTTTTTGGAAGCAATACATTTCGACCCCGGGACGTTTCGACCCCAGGAAAATTATATATTGGGAAATTTTGACCCCGAGGCTGACATTTCAACCCCAGAGAATGACAATTAAAAAATAAAGAAGCACCTTCTCTAAAAATCATACATGCCAGGAGGAAAAAACTCACAGAACTTCACCCATCCTCATAAAAACACAATTTCACCCATCCTCACAGTCTAATGAATCAAATTTAAAAAAAAACTCATATATTTTTGATAATTTCATTAAAAATAAAATTATCATCTGCAGTGCAATTTTTAATATCCCTGACAGCCTAATCCAAAATTAAACCACCTCCTTCCCACTGGATATTGGATTGGACGATCCTTGGTTGTATGAGATATTGGAACATTTCAGACACAGTGATCACGCTGTCAGTCGGCATTGTCACCATTTGTGATAATTTTACATTTTTGTTGATTATTTCAAAGACTTGGCCGTAAAATTTGGCAATTAAATAATTGAAAAAAAAACGATGAAAAAATTGTTGGCTAATTTGCATTCTCTTTTCCCTGAGAGGTTGCCACATTTCTGATATAAATTGTGGGTCATTAATCTGCTAATTGAACTAACAAAGTGTCACTAAAGATAATCATTTTGGCCTACTCTCCTACGGGTCAATGATTGATGTTTGTAATCGGTAAACTTTGGGTATTTCTATCATGACAAGTAAATTTTAAGGTTGTTACTGTTGCTATTTATAGCTATTATGAATTCCCCTATCATATGTTAACAAAGCAAACAAATATTTTAAGAATAAGAATACATGATGTGTTCTTTTTTCTAACCTTTAGGTAAATATGGGCTAATTTCTAAATCCATTCTCAAAGCAAAAAGCTAGCCGGATACTGTACCTCAAGTGATGAATAGGACGAAAATTTGTGGTACTAATTGCCAATTTTTAAACATGTTAACAGAGAAAATACTTCTTATTTTCTCATAAAATGTGTTTAATCTGCTGCTTTTGTTAATATTTGCTTTGGAAATGTTATTTCACATTGCAATTTTATACTGGTTTATTAGTAATTACATTTGTCATCCATTTTCGCAACTTTGATTTTTGACATACCATCAGTCTAGTCTGGAATCGTCTTTGCAACTACCAATTAACATATAAACTCATTCTAAGCAGAAAATTTATGTGAATTGAATTATTTGTGCAGAACTTTAATGCAATATTTTACATGGTTTGGTTAAGACTGTCTCGGCATATAAAGATCCTTTTTTAGTATACAAATGACAAGTTTACATAGCAGTGAATCCAATTGATTTTGTCTACAATAGTAAGTGAAGAATGTCATATTATTAAAAATCGTCAGTAATTTTACATAAAGCCAATTATTTTCATTGACAAGGTTAACTAAATAAAGTAATAATTAACAGTTAATCTTCATAACATAGACGTTATCTTAGATAAAATCATGTGAATTAAAAAACAAAACAAATAATTATAATGCTATTTCCCACGCATGTGAAACTTTGGCTATTAATTTATTTTTCAAAAATTTTATGGCTATTATTTTAAAATAGCAAGCATGACCACTGAAACATTTGCTGTATATTATTAGCTTGAAATACTCTGGGACAAGGAATTAATGTCTCATGTTAGATAAGGTTGTATAATATTTTTCCTGTTAATTCAGTCAGTTCCGAATATAAATCGGTGAACATCTCTCAATGTGTTTTTGACTACCAAATTTGACAGCTGTGTAATGGTTTGATATACAAAATATATTTCCACATGTTTTCTGATTTTGAAAATTATGTGTAATAAATAAAATAATATAACTATGCAATAAGAAAAGTTTTTTTATTAAAGTATTATCAAAAGTATTAAAACATTCATGGCATCACAAGTTCCATTGAACAGCTGTCAGGTAATGCACTGTGTGATGATGCAACATTTAAGTCATCTTAACATAGGGGAGAAATGATACAATAACATAGTAGCACAACACCCAATCTGATTAAAATCATCTCCTGAAAACCGCTACGCTATCAGGATCTGACGACGAGTAACTTAAACGTGCTTTTATTACTAACCCATTGAACCAATCAGATTGTCGCCTACAAAATCGCAAAAGTGAAAGTAAACTTAGTATTTTAAACCATGGAAAGTGTTTACAGCCTGCTTAAGACGTATTTAACTGAAGATATATGTGTTTATGTAGTATTGCATTAATTGTAATTTAATGACATCTTCAGATCATTTTGCGAACGTTATAGATCATGCTTCCTGTGTTGACAATTTCTAAAAATGGTATCGGGGAAAACCGCTATAGCTTATGTATGGTGTCTGAGGGCCGTCATCAGATCTAACAGTTTGTTATATCTGACTTTAGTGAGATTGCACAACACCACCTGTCATTATGTGAAGCTGGTCATGTGGGTTGCTAGATACTGGTGACCGAGTAACTTCCAGAAACATTTTACCATCTTTGATATCTGAAGTAGGGTGCTAATGACCTTGGTACATGACCAATAGGCTAACCAGCCACATCCTCTAGTTTTGGGCGTACCTTTTCATCAGTTGTACTTCCCATTTTATCCTTTGAAAAGACCATTTTAGGGCCATTTAAGTTTTGTTTTTGTGATGAATGTCATCCTTAACTGCTGCACTTTGCCAAATTTTGCACACTAATCTTTGTAGATGCAGAGCTTGACCAGAAGTAAACAATAGTTCAAAAGTTACAGTAGTCAATGTTTAGTTTAAATGCTATTCTCAATAGTTTTTTCACTTGGTCTACTGAAATATTTATATCATGGGATAGGAAATAATAAAGTTAACCGGAACTGGTTGACAAACTGTATATTATAATATAAATAAAATGTTGCTGTTTGTTTTACATATAAAAAGATGGTCAAATGATTGGGTGGAAATTCACATTTAACAGCTTATTTGTGGCAACATCATCAAAACAATGTTGTTGTCTGAAAATACAAAGGTGGAATGTGAACCCTCTGTGGAGGAAACTGTTTCTGTTCTCTTGAACATAAGGAGAAAGTTCAGCCACCTTTAAAATCTAGTCGTTAAAACTCCGAATTGTTTTGAAAATAACCGTCACAACTGTTCTAAAATACACATTGTTAATTACATTTCATGAACCGATGGTTAACTTCAAATGCATATTAAAGTTCCCAACAACATTTCCGGATAAGTATTGTGATACAGCAGGCCTGTATCACGATATATTGTGATAGATATGCTTTGCGCCTTGATACCCATTGATTGACATCTACAAACTGATTGAATCAATGTTACAGGTTATTGTTTCAATGAAATGTTAATATTTTTTCAGTTGAGACGGCAAGCAAGATTGAGAAGAGAGTATATTTATAGAAAATCCATTGAAAATAGAGAGAGAACCATTCAAGAAAAGAAACTACGATTGAAAAGTGCCTTAGATGGTAAATTTTAAATTTGTGTGTGATATTAATCAGATGAAAGAACCCTGATGATGTACATGTACAGTAAAACTCTTTGTTGAGGCCAATCAGCTGTTATGAGCACATTTTGCGACAGTTGTTTTACACATTGCATTATGAATATGTTATTGCTCTCATAAAACCATTGTGTGCTTCCACAGCGCACAGCCATTATCAAGTATTAATGCACATGGTCAGTAACTTTAAAACAACTTACCATAGTATTACCATCGTTTGGGATGGATCGAAATTATACTATTTAATTGGTGTAATTACTGAGTTGCGCTCAACTTGGGGCTAGGTGGCGTGGGTAGTAATATGCATTCCCATTACTGCCCATGAACAGGCTCAATCAAACCAAGCCAGCAGTATTTTCATATTTGTCGTGTTCAGTGGCTTTCAAAGTTCCCTTTTCATCTATTACAATGTTAATGTCAGACTTGGAATAGATACGAGGGATGATCAATAAATTCGCGGAAAAGTGTTCCAATTTAGTTATTTATGAAAGTACATTTAGGAAATTTCTCCATGAACCCAATCCATATTTTGTCTATTGATAAGTAAAATTATAGACCAGAGACCCTATTTATGTCTGAGGAATGGTTTCCTTAGTAACGCCATTGATGTCATCTCAGCCCAAAATTCCATATTTTCCTATCAACAAAGGTACGAATCACGGCGTCTTATTCATCCCGTAGCTAACGCACGTCAACCAAATTATAAGTGAAGATTCTGCCAATATTAGGCATGACGTTCATGACGAAAAATTTTTTTATGACGTTATGAAGGTAAACAAAAGCAGTATTCTTTGATGACAGGTGTTAAAATGAGTATTGAACAGCGATCAGCTATTGAATTTTGCGTGTTAAATGGAATTTCGCGAGGAAAAACTATTGAAATGCTACAACAGGCTTATGGAGATTCATCAGTGAAAAAGACGGCGGTTTATAAATGATATAACAGGTTCAAGGAGGGTCGACAAGAAACTGGTGATGACGAGCGCAGCCGGCCGCCCGTTGACGAAGACGTCATCGTACGTCGCTGACTTTAAGGATCTGCTGGACAAAGATATGTGCCTTACGATTCGCGAGATAACTGAAAGAGTTGACTGTAGTTACGGAACAGTGTTCAACATCATCCATGACAAACTTTACATGCGACGAGTCTGTGCACGCTGGATTCCAAAACAACTGACTGATGAGTAGAAGCGGCTAAGAACTGAGTCTTGTAAACGGATGATACAGCGGTATGAGCACGAAGGGTATGCCCTCATCGAGAAGATCGTGACTGCCGACGAGACCTGGATCAGCATGTACAGGAGCTGGGATTCGAACTTCTAGAGCACCCGCCGTACAGCCCCGACCTGTCACCATGTGACTTTTCCCTTGTTCCTGTGGTCAAGAGCAACCTCCGGGGAATCCACTTCGACAGCATTGACGAACTTTCCTCTGCAGTGAAGGTCGCAATCTCGAATATTAAGACTGAGTCATTTAGGAGAAGTTTTG
Source organism: Corbicula japonica (assembly GCA_038501625.1). Taxonomy (NCBI): domain Eukaryota; kingdom Metazoa; phylum Mollusca; class Bivalvia; order Venerida; family Cyrenidae; genus Corbicula; species Corbicula japonica. The sequence goes on from JAZAYU010000051.1 coordinate 3,863,183, forward strand.
TAGATGCCTGGATAGCCAGATGTAGGAAGTGCGTATCGTTTAGGGGTGAATATATTTAAAAAGACTAGACATACTGGACAATAATTAATGGTAAGTTGTCATGGGCAGTTCCAACGTCGTTGACGTCAATATGACGTTGGGCTGGGATTCGCTAGGTGATGTTACTATAGTAACAATAATTCGATAAGTGTATAAGCAATCGCCGTGAAATTTTCGGATCTAAGCAGAATTAAGTGATGTTGAAATGTGTAAAAAAATTACTGAAAACGCACGCATGCTAAATAAACGAGAACACTTTTCCGCGAATTTATTGATCACCCCTCGTATTAACACTGTGGTCTGCATCATTTCCAAGAAGTACTCTTAAACTCTCCCCAAAATACTTTATATTTTTGCTCTTTTACCTAATTTATTCTGTAAAGCTTTTATAAAGTTGACTATTTATCATTTAATATTCACCAAAGTAACTGACATTAAACTTAAACTAGCCTCTCGCCTTTCCCTGTCTTCCAAAAAAGAAGAGCTGGGGTCCCATTTTTTTACCTATTACTTGTTCAGACTTATTGCAGATTCTTCATGAAAATTCCAGATTGGAATAAGTTCCCAGTCTTGGACAATTACTCGGACATTGGTCTCACTATTTTGACTTCCTTTTTTTTTTAACTTTTAAACAGAAAGTGATTGTTATGTTTTCAGAGAACCATGAGATTCCCTCGGACCTTCAGAATGACGCCATTCCGTTACAGAAGACACTTGACTGGGAAGATGAAGGAGCTGATGGTATATTCATCTATCTGTATTTGTGATTATGCAGATCAAAACATAATGTTAAAGTGACTTTCCATAATTATATAAAAACTGTTAATAAAGTAAGGCAGAAATTCATAAAATTGATAACAACACAGACAAAAACAGAACAAAGGCCTAAGAAACCAAATTGTTTACATATTTTACATGGATAATTAATTTTGTTATTAAGTACAAAACTTTGATGCCTAATGGTGAGAGATGCAAATGAAGCTGATTTATTAGGCGTATGCATGCACAGTGTCATGTAAACATAATAAAATATTCACCAGGGTATAAACTGATAACTCATCGAGGAAGAATGAGCAACAACGAAAAATACTATACTTTTCAAGTGTAGACACATCTCTCTCACCTCTTTGCTCTTGTTGACTCTGTATTCGTGATTATGTTTGTTTTGGAAAATTATTCACATGACAAACTGAATATTATATAGTTATTTGGTTTCTTGACAGGGTGTGTGAGGCGAGGGTAATACGGCTCCTAGACAGGCAATGTATCCTCACACACCCTGTCAAGAAACCAAATAATTGTTTTATTACACTGCAAAGAAATTTCTCCATCGATAAAAAAACTTAAAGACGACGATTTTCTGCCATATGACTATACTGCATATTGTTTGTAATTAATTTTGTGTACGACAGTTATTGGTGGTGTCTGTTTTTTTGTTTATTTTTATTATGCCCCCGCCATGAAATGGCGACGGGCATTAAGAGTTGCTCCTGTCCGTCCGTCCATCCGTCCGATATTCTCGTGAACGCAACTCCTCCTAAACTACTGGTGGGAATTTAATGAAACTTTACCACAATGCTTGGCTTGATATGTAGTTGTGCATGAAGGTGGGGTTTCGCTCTTACATGTTCCGTTCAGAAGTTATGGCCCTTTGATACTTCCATTTACATTAGTTTTAATAGGAATATATCTCGTGAACGCAACTCCTCCTAAACTACTGGTGGGGATTTAATGAAACTTTACCACAATGCTTGGCTTGATATGTACTTATGCATGAAGGTGGGGTTTCGCTCTTACATGTTCCGTTCAGAAGTTATGGCCCTTTGATACTTCCATTTACATTAGTTTTAATAGGAATATATCTCGTGAACGCAACTCCTCCTACACTACTGGTGGGAATTTAATGAAACTTTACCACAATGCTTGGCCTGATATGTTGTTGTGCATAAAGGTGGGGTTTTGCTCTTACATGTTCTGTTCAAAAGTTATGGCCCTTTGATAATTTCATTTACATTAGTTTTATTCTTACATTTTGTGTTAAGCAAAATATGCATTTTGCCCATAACTTTAAAACTACTTGAGATATTGCCTTGAAACTTGAAATATATTTTCACCATCAAAATCTACATCATAACCGACAAGACCCATAACCCTGCTTCCAATATTTTTTCAAATTATGCCCCTTTTTCACTTACATTTTGTGTTAAGCAAAATATACACTTGGCCCTTAACTTTGTTATGAATGGAGGGATTTCAAAATAACTTGGCACAAATGTTCACCATGACAAGGTGGTGTATAGCATACAACACCCATGCCTGTAGGTCCAAGGTCAAGGTCACTGTTACTAAAAATAGAAATTTCTTGCAAAATTGTGTCGGCTCTGTAACTTTGTTATTTATTATTGGATTTTTAAATAACTTAGTTTAATTGATCACCATATTAAGACTGTGTGTCACATACATTCCCAAGCCTGTAGGTCCAAGGTCAAGGTCACTGTTACTAAAAATAGAATTTTCTTCTCCAGGCTGTAACTTTGTTATGAATGGAGGGATTTCAAAATAACTTGGCACAAATGTTTACCATGACAAGGCGGTATGTCCGCACAATACCCATCCAAGGTCAAGGTCACTGTTACTAAAAATAGAATTATTTTCTTGTAATAGGAATATATCTCGTGAACACAACTTGTCCTACACTACTGCTGGGAGCTTTATGAAAAACCCATAGCGGGGGCATCCGTGTCCTTTGGACACATTTCTAGTTATGAATATTTTTATCTTTTAAATATTTACTTTTCAATTTCTCGTCAATTGACATATATTTCCCAAAAAACTAACTTTTTGCGAAATATTTTTTATTTAATGTATAACACCCCCGTTGGTAGCCTCAAAGATTTGCTCCGCGTGCTATGCTAATACTGGATACACTTCTGGCAGGTCGCCTGTCATGTGTATTGAGCTGATTGACAGTTTGCAATATTTACTGTTAGAACTCTTTTTATGCCCCCCGAAGGGAGGCATATAGTAATCGCACTGTCCGTCCGTCTGTCCGTCCGTCCGTCTTTCCGTCTGTCCGAAATAATCTTGTCCTCGCTTCTCCTCATAAACCGCTTGAGGGATTTCTTTGAAACTTCACAGGAATGTTTGTCACCAAGCCTAGTTGTGCATATCGTCAGGAATTTCTGCTCGGATTATTTTTGGCACAGTTATGGCCCTTTTAAGCAAAATCTTGTCCTCGCTTCTTCTCCCAAACCGCTTGAGGGATTTCATTGAAACTTCACAGGAATGTTTGTCACCAAGTGTAGATGTGCATATCCGAAGGAATTTCTGATCGGATTATTTTTGGCGGAGTTATGGACCTTTTTACCTAACCCTAACCCTAAACCCTAACCCTAACGTAAACTGAAACCGCTTGAGGGATTTCATTGAAACTTCACAGGAGTGTTTGTCACCAAGACTTATTGTGCATATCCAAAGGAATTTCTGATCGGATTATTTTTGGCTGAGTTATGGGCCTTTTTACCTAACCCTAACCCTAAGGTAAATTTTGTTAACGCAGTAGAGGTTACATTTTTGTTCTGATTGTCATGAAACTTGGTCAGGATGTTTGTCCAAATGATTTGTCAGAAGAATTCGAATACTGGTCATCTACGTCCAAAAACTAGGTCACTGTTACTTAAAATAGAATTTTCTTGTTAACACTCTAGCGGTCACATTTTTGCTCTGATGTCATGAAACTTGGTCAGGATGTTTGTCCCAATGAATTCTAGGACGAGTTCGAATAAGGGTCATCTGGGTCCAAAAACTAGGTCACTGTTACTATAAATAGAATTTTCTTGTTAACACTCTAGCAGTCACATTTTTGCTCCAATTATCATGAAACTTGGTCAGGATATTTGTCCCAATTATTTCTAGGCTGAGTTTGAATATGGGTCATCTGGGTCCAAAAACTAGGTCACTGTTACTATAAATAGAATTTTCTTGTTAACACTGTAGCAGTCACATTTTTGCTCCAGTTATCATGAAACTTGATCAGGATGTTTGTCCCAATGATTTCTAGGATGAGTTTGAATATGGATCATCTGGGTCCAAAAACTAGGTCACTGTAACTAAAAATAGAATTTTCTTGTTAACACTCTAGCGGTCACATTTTTGTTCTGATTGCCATGACACTTGGTCAGGATGTTTGTCCCAATGATTTCTGGGACAATTTTGAATATGGGTCTTCTGGGTCCAAAAACTAGGTCACTGTTACTAAAAATACAATTTTCTTGTTAACACTCGAGAGGTCACATTTTTGCTCCGATTGTCATGAAACTTGGTCAGGATGTTTGTCCCAATGATTTCTCAGACAAGTTCGAATATGGGTCATCTGGGTCCAAAAACTAGGTCACTGTTACTAAAAATAGAATTTTCTTGTTTACACTATAGTGGTCACACTTTACTCTGATTATCAGATTGTAAAGAAACTTGGTCAGGACATATGTCCCAGTTATTAATTGGACGAGTTTGAATATGGGTCACCTGGGGTCAAAAACTAGGTCACTGTTACTATAAATAGAAAAATCTTGTCCAGGCTGTAAATTTGTTATTTCTCATTGGATTTTAAAATAACTTGGCTCAAATGTTTACCATGACAAGGTGTACTTTCGCGTACAGTACCCATGCCTGTTGGTCCAAGGTCAAGGTCACCTTTACAAAAAATAACATTTTCTTGTCTGGGCTGTTAATTCCTAATGAATGAAGTGATTTCAAAATAACTTTACATAAATGTTCACCATGACAAAGGCATGTGTTGCTTACAATACCCATGCCGGTAGGTCAAAGGTCAAGGTCACTGTTACGAAAAATAGCATTTTCTTTTCCAAGCTGTAGATTTGTTGTTTCTTATTGGATTTTAAAATAACTTGGTGTAAATGTTCACCATATGGAGACGTTGGGTCTTGTGCAACACAACTTTGTTGTACTCTGGTGAGTGATAAAGGGCCATCATGGCCCTCTGGTTCATATTACCCACATCACATGTAGTAAGGTTCATAACTCTAATAATCATTTTCCAGGATAATTTCCCCAATAATCTTCGAATTTTCTAAAAAAAATGTCATATTTAACTTTATTTAACTATATATTTACTACAGACTTAAAACATATGATCCTTTCATCTTTCACATTATATGCATGCAGTATGCTTTGTCTTCCACAAGCATATTTTTCATTACATATGTTTATTTATTACATATGTATACCTATTCGATTTCAAAGCTGCATTTCGGGGGCATATGTCAATTTCAAGTGACAGCTCTTGTTTATGAATATCTTACGATGGGTTAAGTAAAAGTTCGAAAACATAATGCTTTTCATACCATTTATTTCACAAAAGTAATTCGTTTTATATACTCAATCAACATAATTTGAAATGTAGCGACGCACATTACGCCGCCATTTTGTTTATCTTTTAAAGGGGCACCAAATGGGGGAAAAACACGCAACTTATCTACTGCTCGGCCGTAAATATGGACGTACATTTACGGCGTATCAACCAATCAAACTCAAGGAAATTTCTTTGCAGTGTAATAATAATGAACATTTATTCTCTCTAAAGTAATGTAGACTTCAAGCTCCAGCATTTGTTATTGATTGTGGGAAGGTATTAACTTTCCTTTAAAATAAATACAAAAATGATGAACTGTCACTTTAAATCTTACCCATTATTTCATATGATAATTGGATAATTGGCTATATATCCCATGTATGACCATAGCAGATGTAGATCTGTCTGGTCAGTATCTACACTGTCCACTTCTTGGTCAGAAATAATCTAACCAATCTTGAAGCTACATGTACTTAATTAATGTAGATCCTGATCAGACAGCAGGGACACAATTTTATATCGGAACAATGCAAATAGATTGATATAGATAATCACACAAAATGAACAAGATCATTCCTCATATAATTGAATGTCATTTTTTGTAACTTAATGCACAACATTTTTTACGCCCCCACAAAATGGGAGGCATATAGAGTTGCACGTGTCCTTACGCACGTCCTCCAAATATTGTGGCACCAACTCCTCCTTAACTATCTGCTAGATTTCTTTCAAACTTGCACAAATGATAAAGCAGGATGTGTAGATGATCATAAAGAAAGGATATTTTCCTGCAGCCATTTTACCAGAGTTATGGCCCTTTGTTATTACAAATGTTGTTGCAGCAATGGGGGCATCATTGTCCTAGGACACATTCTAGTTAAGATTTATATTTTGTATGAAATCTTGTTATTTCCCTTTATCCATATTTTCTTTGAATTATTGATGTCCATTGAAGACTTCCTTGTGATACATGAATCACTTTTATACCACCTTGTACACATATTTCAGGGTTAACAACACACATTGATGATGAGTACAAGTGGGCTGGTGTAGAGGACCCAAAAATCATGGTGACAACTTCACGAGATCCAAGCTCCAAGCTCAAACAGTTTGCCAAGGTTCATATTTAGGTTTAATATTATATAGCCTGTCATAGTTACAAGTTTTAAGTTTTTCTACAATACTTGTGTGTATTCTTCCTTGCTGCACCCAGTCTCCTACATCCCTGCTTTCAAAATTTGTTTTGGTCTTTGTATGATTGGTATAATTCATCAAATGTTGTAAACGTTATTGTTATGTAGAGGGCTTTTAATGTTTACCATAGATGTAATGTGTCATTGCAGGAGGTTCGTCTGCTGTTCCCTAACTCTCAAAGAATCAACCGAGGTAACTACGAGGTCAAACAGTTAGTTGATGCTTGCCGAGCCAATGACGTCACAGACCTTATCTTGGTTCAGGAACATCGCGGTGTCCCTGATGGTCTTGTCGTCTGTCACTTACCATATGGACCTACAGCTTACTTTAACCTGTCTAATGTTGTTATGCGACATGATATACCAGATGTAGGAACTATGTCAGAAGCCTATCCACACTTGATCTTCAATAATTTTACCTCAAAACTTGGAAACAGGGTAAATTGTTACTCTATACATAGCAATTATTTCATGTGCGAATTAACCAATGCATGAACAAAAATGTTGTTCCATTTTGAACCATAATAGAGCTAGAAGTCATAGCTCTTCCTATTGTAATCAGTGTAGATCAAGATGAGAAATAACATCTGTACACAGTGAATTACATAATATGAACATGTATTTAGCAAAGACATCTGTGCAAAAATTCTTAATGGAAATTAGTTTTCCCAAGTTGCAGTTCACTTTAAAGATAAAAAAGTGAAATAGTCCGAAGCAAATGAAACAATTTTACCTTTACCTAACAACAAGTGGTAATTGTGGTATTCTATTAGATATAGACACAGACCAGCATTCACATTTTTGCAGTCTAGAAAGGGATTTTGCTAAACTGTTGGCTTTTGCCTCAATGATTTCCTGGTTAATGACAAGTTGATGTAAGCAGCATCTTGTTTAACTTCTATAGGGTTTCTGCTTCCAAAAGATTTTAATGTTTACTTCCCTTGATTTATTCTAAAAGGTTTTACTGTAAGCTAACCTTGGAATTTGGATGTCTGTTTTTGAAAGATTTTACTGTAAACCTCCTATGGAGGTCTGCTTCTAACTGGTTTTACTGCCCTGAGATGGCTGCTTATGACAGATATAACTGTAAACCTTTGGCTTATAATCTCTTCAAACTTACAAATGAGATATTAACTTCTGGTATTATGTTGCAGGTAAAAAGTATCCTGAAGTATCTGTATCCTGTGCCAAAAGAGGATAGTCGACGTGTAATGACTTTCTCTAACGATGATGATTATATTTCGTTCAGGTAGAATACATTGGTTAATTTTAAGTTTATTATTATAGATACATGTGTATTTTACATTTGAGCTAAACTTGTAAAATTGAAGTCATCTGAATCTCATCTGGTTATGGATATTGCTTGCTTTGACTTTACCGTTAAATCTTCAGTCTGCCAAGTCAGGGTCTCTAATCCAAACTAATTGCTACACACTTTGTCTGGGGGTCATTGTTAACTTGCTGTGTATATGGTGGTTGTAGTTCATTTCTAGAGGGGCAGTCCTTCTCTACTTAAATCTGCCAGCATGGATGCTGTTTCAGTGTTGGTATGTTTCCGATCCAACAAACAAAACCAACAGCTTTTTGCAGTACATTAATGATATTAAAACTATTAAATGGAGCTTTTAAACTGACATGGTATATCTTAATTGTAACAGGAAAAAACAATTTTGTCTGGTATCTTTTGGATTTTTTTAACAATGCATAAATGAAACTTTGTATTGGTTGCCTAGTAGTTTTGTTATTGGTAACTTAAGGCCATGTAGACAACAAGCAGTTTCATACAAACATCCCATTGATACATGTGAATAGTCCTAGCTATTTTGCTGAACATTTACAATCTTTACTCTGATGGCCAGTAGTAGAAGCTTGAATCTTACTAGTAATGACTCTTAAAGGGAGATGTGTAGGGTCGAGCAGGTGTACTTGGTAAAATCGTAAACAGATCGATCTATGTAACACTTACGTGTACTTTTCACTAAACTCTACATTTCAAACCTTCCAGGAGGAAGTGTTTGGTTAATTTTACCATTTTACCGGACCTGAAAACAATCCGCTGAAGAAATCCCTATACAAAAACACATTCTATATTTAGCGATCATTCTATATTTAGCTCATCGCTGAGCTTACTATTCGTGGTGGCCCTGGCATTTTGAAACAAATGGCCACGTCGATAGTCAGTAAGGTATACCAAATGTGTATTTTGGTTGAAGTGATCACGTGACAATCCCAAAAACCACCAAGGCTTTACGCGGGAAATACAAAAATAGCTAACCTATGCGCATCGCAGAGGATAGGAAACACCATGAATATATCTTTTATTTTATAAAATATTGGTTTGAAATCTTTCGGGTGTAAATCAATATTTGAGCTTCAAATAATGATATTCAACTGATTAATAACCCTTTTCGCAAATCTGTTTCATTCATCAATCCTGCACATCTCCCTTTAACTTCATGGATATGGATTTTATCCTATGTGCTGTGAGTGTAAATCCAAATCAGTCTGCACATCATTCTGTGCTGTCTGATCTGAATCTACACTTGGCTTTTTGGTCTGAAATACCGGTAATATACAAAATCTAACAGATTAGCATTAATATGCCGGCTGATCTCGATCCACAGTTGTCATATATGAGATTTATCTATGATGTAAATGGTTAAACCAGTTGACATTTATGCCCTATGCTTTTATATTTCAGACATCATGTTTACAAGAAAGTTGATGGCGGAAAATCTATTGAACTAGAAGAAGTTGGTCCAAGATTTGAAATGAAAGGTACACAGTTACACAAACAAACAAGTTGACTGGAATACCATAAAAATCTTTAATACATGGTTTTTTCCTTGGCAGGTTATTTTAAGTAATTCAAAATTCATAATACTTTATGTTGGCACTGATTTAATATGGTTACTTAAAATTATCACACAGTATTCAGGTGACAATTCTTATAGGAGGTATTAGGTAGGCATTGATTCCATGGAATGTGGCAGATATCCCATGGATGACCAGTGTAGATCCAGATCACCTACCATATGTGTGCTGTCCAAACTGAATCTACACTTGTTGTATTTAGATTTTTTTCAGATCATGAATTGAACAATGTACATTGAGATCAGACGGCATGGATGTGCTGTCTTTGAATCTACACTTTTCACCTATTCGATAGCAAGTTATATCTTTGGATGTTATGAATGATACTGAATGCCAAGGAAGATAACTTACCACAGACAAGACTGGTTAATGTGCTCTGTATCAAGTTTGTCATTTACTATTGACAGAGAGAGAGATTGAGATTTAAAAGTTTATTCAGCGTATACACCAAAGTTTGTCGCCCTATAAATAATAATGGCGATAGAATTTGAAAAGTACATTAATATGACAAAAAGTAAGAGTAACAATATGAGAAAAGTATGAGTGACAAAATATTAAGATAAACATACATACTGACTCAACATAGATATGTGACCATTTACATGCATGACAGGAAAAGCTCATTTAGCACATGTTATACAATAATGCTGGTAGCCTTTTATAATTTAGTGCACCCTGTTTGTACCTTAGTCAGTAAGTAAAATATCATAATTTACAGGAAAAGACATTCCTTGAGTACATCTCCTTCTAATGTCCAAGTTCATATTTAAAATTTTTTAATACCCTTTAATTATATAAAACTTAATATTTTTTAATTTTTAAATATTTACAGGTGTGTAATTTTGTCATTAAATATATATAATTAGAATACTATATTTATTAAAATATATTATCGATCGCTGAGAAACTGTTTTATACTAATACGTTGTTTTTAGCTCACCTGTCACGTAGTGACAGGGTGAGCTTTTGTGAGGGGGGTTCGTCCGTCGTCCGTCCGTCCGTCCGTCCGTTCACAATTGTTGTCTGCACTCTAGCGGACAGAATTTTGGTCCAATCTTCTTCAAACTTGGTCAGAATGTTTATCTCAATGATATCTAGGTCAAGTTCGAAACTGGGTCATGTGACCCTTAAAACTAGGTCACTAGGTCAAATTAAAGAAAAAGCTTGTCTGCACTCTAGTGGTTGTAATTTTGATCCGTTCTTCTTTAAACTTGGTCAGAATGTTTATCCCAATGATATCTAGGTCAGGTTCGAAACTGGGTCATGTGACTTTGAAATCTAGGTCACTAGGTCAAATTATAGAAAAAGCTTGTCCGCACTCTAGTGGTCGTAATTTTGGTCCGATCTTCTTCAAACTTGGTCAGAATGTTTATCCCAATAATATCTAGGTCAAGTTCAAAACTGGGTCATGTGACCTTGAAATCTAGGTCAATAGGTCAAATTATAGAAAAAGCTTGTCCGCACTCTAGTGGTCGTAATTTTGGTGCAATCTTCTTTAAACTTGGTCAGAATGTTTATCTTAATGATATCTAGGTCAAGTTCGTTACTGGGTCATGTGACCCTTAAAACTATGTCACTAGGTCAAATTAAAGGAAAAGCTTGTCTGCACTCTAGCGGTTGTAATTTTGGTCCGTTCTTCTTTAAACTTGGTCAGAATGTTAATCCCAATGATATCTAGGTCAAGTTGGAAACTGGGTCATGTGACCTTGAAATCTAGGTCACTAGGTCAAATTATAGAAAAAGCTTGTCCGCACTCTAGTGGTCGTAATTTTGGTCCGATCTTCTTCAAACTTGGTCAGAATGTTTATCCCAATAATATCTAGGTCAAGTTCGAAACTGGGTCATGTGACCTTGAAATCTAGGTCACTAGGTCAAATTATAGAAAAAGCTTGTCCGCACTCTAGTGGTCGTAATTTTGGTCAGATCTTCTTCAAACTTGGTCAGAATGTTTATCCCAATAATATCTAGGTCATGTTCGAAACTGGGTCATGTAACCTAAAAAATTAGGTCACTAGGTCAAATTATAGAAAAAGCTTGTCTGCACTCAAGCGGTCTAAATTTTGATGCGATCTTCTTCAAACTTGGTCAGAATGTTTATCTCAATGATATCTAGGTCAAGTTCGAAACTGGGTCATATGACCTTGAAATCTAGGTCACTGGGTCAAATTATAGAAAAAGCTTGTCCGCAATCTAGCAGTCTTAATTTTAGTGCAATCTTCTTTAAACTTGAACAGAATGTTTGTCTTAATGATATCTAGGTCAAGTTCGTAACTGGGTCATGTGACCCTTAGAACTAGGTCACTAGGTCAAATTAAAAGAAAGCTAGTCTGCACTCTAGCGGTTGTAATTTTGGTCCGTTCTTTTTTAAACTTGGTCAGAATGTTTATTCCTATGATATCTAGGTCTAGTTTGAAACTGGATCATGTGACCTTGAAATCTAGGTCACTAGGTCAAATTATAGAAAAAGCTTGTCCGCACTCAAGTGGTCGTAATTTTAGTCTAATCTTCTTCAAACTTGGTCAGAATGTTTATCCCAATGATATCTAGGTCAAGTTCGAAACTGGGTCATGTGACTTTGAAATTTAGGTCACTAGGTCAAATTATAGAAAAAGCTTGTTAGCACTCTAGTGGTCGTAATTATTGTCAGATCTTCTTCAAACTTGGTCAGAATGTTTATTCCAATAATATCTAGGTCATGTTCGAAACTGAGTCATGTAACCTTGAAATTTAGGTCACTAGGTCTAATTGTAGAAAAAGCTTGTCCGCACTCTAGCGGTCTTAATTTTGATGTGATCTTCTTCAAACTTGGTCAGAATGTTTATCTCGATGATATCTTGGTCAAGTTCGAAACTGGGTCATGTGACCTTGAAATCTAGGTCACTAGGTCAAATTATAGAAAAAGTTTGTACGCACTCTAGTGGTCTTAATTTTTGTCCGAACCATTGAACAGATGTTCGCAGGTGAGCGACCCAGGGTCCCTTGGACCCTCTTGTTTTCCTTTAACATATATAAAATTCTGAAAGCTGTCATTTCTTTATAGGAAAAAGATTTGCTTCAAGGTTTTGTGCATCTGCTTATTGATAAAACAATAGGTTTAAAAAATATATCAAATAAATTTTTAATACAGCAAGTTATTAAAAGTATTATCTTCATGTATGTTTTTCAGTATACCAGATAATCCTGGGTACTTTGGATACAGTGTCGAGCTCGGATGTAGAGTGGGTCTACAGACCTTACATGAACACTGCCAAGAAAAGGAAATTCTTAACTGATGAATGATTGCCGAGTAAATAAGTTACCGGTGAAAACCTCTATTCAAGGAAGGAAATGTTGAAGTGCACAGCCCACTAACAGTGACTGAAATAATGTGTAGTAATTATACCCCCGCTTCGAAGAAGAGGGGGGTATACTGTTTTACCCTTGTCCGTGCGTCCGTCCGTGTATACTGTTTTACCCTTGTCCGTGCGTTCGTCCGTGTGTCCGTCCGTCCGTCCGTAACAAAATTTCCGTCGCAGTTTTCTCAGCAACTATAACATGCAGCAGCCAGATATTTTGCATATTGCTTTATCCTATAGTCCCATATGGTGTAAAGCAATTTCATGCTCCTTGCTCAACTACTTCCTGTTTGCCGCATATTTTTAGATTTTGTTACTATGAAGGTGCATTACATCGACCAAAAGGCATGTTAATTTTCCGTCGCAGTTTTCTAAGCAACTATAACATGCAGCAGCCTGATATTATGCATATTGCTTTATCCTATAGTCCCATATGGTGTAAAGCAATTTCATGCTCCTTGCTCATCTACTTCCTGTTTGCTGAATATTTTAGGTTTTGTTACTATAAAGGTGCATTACATCAACCAAAGGGCATGTTAATTTTCCGTCACAGTTTTCTAAGCAACTATAACATTCAGCAGCCTGATATTATGCATAATGCTTTATCCTATAGTCCCATATGGTGTAAAGTGATTTTATGCTCCTTGCTCACCTACTGCTTGTTCACCAAATACTTAGATTTTCACACATAGTTGACATACATGCACAATTTCCGTCGAAGTTTTCTAAGCAACTATAACATGCAGCAGCCTGATATTTTGCATAATGCTTTATCCTATAGTCCCATATGGTGTAAAGTGATTTTATGCTCCTTGCTCACCTACTGCTTGTTCACCAAATACTTAGATTTTCACACATAGTTGACATACATGCACAATTTCCGTCGAAGTTTTCTAAGCAACTATAACATGCAGCAGCCTGATATTTTGCATAATGCTTTATCCTATAGTCCCATATGGTGTAAAGTGATTTTATGCTCCTTGCTCATCTACTTCCTGTTCACCAAATACTTAGATTTTTACACATAGTTGACATACATGCACAATTTCCGTCGCAGTTTTCAAAGCAACTATAACATGCAGCAGCCTGATTTTTTGCATAATGCTTTATCCTATAGTCCCATATGGTGTAAAGTGATTTTATGCTCCTTGCTCATCTACTTCCTGTTCACCAAATACTTAGATTTTTACACATAGTTGACATACATGCACAATTTCCGTTGCAGTTTTCTAAGCAACTATAACATGCAGCAGCCTGATTTTTTGCATAATGCTTTATCCTATAGTCCCATATGGTGTAAAGCGATTTTATGCTCCTTGCTCATCTACTTCTTGTTTACGGAATACTTAGATTTGTGCACATAGTTAACATACATGCACAATTTCCATTATAGTTTTCTTAGCAACTGAAACATGCAGCAGCCTGATATTTCCCTTATTGCTTTATCATATATTCCCATATGATGTAAAGCGATTTAATGCTCCTTGCTCACCTACTTCCTGTTCACCGAATACTTAGATTTTTATATATAGATGACATAATTGCACAATTTGTGTCGCATTTTAAAAAGATGTGAACATTATTTCTGTATACTCGCAGCGGGGGTATCACAAGTGAGCATTAGCTCACAGATTTACTTGTTATTTCTGACGGGTTAACAATTTTGCAATGTTTTGTATTAAAACATAGCAATACAACATTACTGCATTTTTAAAATTGGTCAAATAGAATAAATTTATCTTTTGGAAATTGAGGTCCAAGTAACAGATATTTTTAATATGTTAAATATATATTAATATTATTATATAGAAATTTCTTGTTAAAGTTAATAAACAATTTTGCATCACATCTTCATTTATCAGAAACATTTTTGCATCACAGAAACAGTATGGAATGTTTAAATTGTCTGTGACTTTTAACACATATTTGAGAGTGCAATATTTGTTAGTGACAAAAAAGACCATACTAGAAGAGAGTGACTAATACTGGCTATTCAGCTTCTGTTACAATTATTGAATCACCAGTGAGTGAAGTCAAGATGAATTATGTTGTCATGGCACATTCAGCCTCAGGGATCTGTGGAAATGAGCAGGGACACTACTCTTCAAGTCATCATTGAAGATTTATATGTGTGAAGTCTGTGTTAGGTCCCTTGGAAGCACATTGCCGTATGTGCTTGACAGAGTTGGTATTTTCAGCTTTATAATAATCTCGTGTTAAAGAGCTAACATGTAACAACTTGAGAATGAAATTAATATCAGAATATCATGTGTTACTGAATTCACATTTCATAACCAACTCCAAACAATAATTTCCAACTAGACATCCATTTTAAAATCAATGGCTGATAAGCTCCACTATCTCTATTCAAGCTGGCTGCTAAGCACTGCCCACTCAGTTCATGCTTGGTGCTAAGCTCTGTTGCAGCTTATAAACCCTTGCTCTCTTTTTATCTCTGCTGGTGGGCTGTGTCGGGAGGCTGTCTTCTGGAGTGGCAATTGCAGATACATGAAAGAGTGTATGCATATTTCACTTCCATATTGATTCTCCCCAATATGATACTTCTACAATAAAGGGAACACTGTGGTATCCTTTGATTTTGATTGAATTAATTTTTTTTGCAGAAGATGAAAATGACAATTGCATGTGCATAAATTCATGCAATACTCTGACACACAATTTTTAGGTGTTTAAGTTTGCTGGATGTGAAATGGTGCGCGTCATGGGAAAAAGGTACCTTCGGCAATTTTAAGTGATATTTTAGTTTTTACTAAATTAAGAAAGAACTTACAACTATAAATCGATTTCTGATAACATAAATGTGATTTTGTTTAACATTGTTACAATAAAATGGTATTTTTACCGCGAAATGCATAGTGAATAATACTGTCTTCTAACATTTATGAAGTCATTTCAAAGATTGACGTCTTCCGTCCGAAGGTACCTTTTCCAGTGACGTGCCCCAAAATGAGATTGTTTTTCAATTAATATAAAATTAGTTTAAACTAAAATTTTAAACTTTAAACGACTTTCTACAATAACAAAATTGTGTAATGTCATAGTTTGACCTGTAAGAAATGGCCATACTTCAAACTAGTTGTCACCAATTTGAGACATTCTAAACTGATAAATCTGGCTGACTTGACTGGTTCATGATAAACCAGTTACCTACAGTTCCAACAATGATAACAGAAAACACTGAAACTGTCCTGTCTTTTTACAGTGACCTTGTCCTGTTTGTATCAGTTTAGATCACACTGACTTGACCATGGTTTAGATAACTGTGTTTTTAGCTCACCTGTCACGTAGTGACAAGGTGAGCTTTTGTGATCGCAATTTGTCCGGCCTCTGTCCGTCCGTAAACTTTTACTTTAAACGACATCTCCTCTTAAACCCCTGGGCCAAAGTTGATGAAACTTGCCACAGATGTTCCTTGCATGAAGCTCTTCCAAATTTGTTCAAAGAAATCAATTCCATGCAGAACTCTGGTTGCTATGGCAACCTAAAGGAAAAACTTTAAAAATCTTCTTGTCTGAAACCACAAGGCCTAGAGCTTAGATATTTGGCATTTAGCACCCTCTAGTGGAACTCTACAAAGATTGTTCAAATTATATCCCTGTGGTCAAAATTGGCCCCACCCCAGGGGTCACTTCATTTTACGTAGACTTATATAGGAAAAACTTTAAAAATCTTCTTGTCTGAAACCACAAGGCCTAAGGCTTAGATATTTGGCATTTTGCACCCTCTAGTGGAACTCTACAAAGATTGTTCAAAATAATTTCCCTGGGGTCAAAATTGGCCCTGCCCCAGGGGTCACTTAATTTTACATAGACTTATATATGAAAAACTTTAAAAATCTTCTTGTCTGAAACCACAAGGCCTAGAGCTTAGATATTTGGCATTTTGCACCCTCTAGTGGAACTCTACAAAGATTGTTCAAATTATTACCCTGGGGTCAAAATTGGCCCCAAACCCAGGGGTCACTTCATTTTACATAGACTTATAAAGGAAATCTTTAAAAATCTTCTTCTCACAAACCACAATGCGTACAGTTTAGATATTTGGTAAGTAGCATTGTCTAATGGATATCTACTAAATTTGTTCACATTATGTCCCCTGGGCCAAAATCCGCCACGCCTTATGGTTCTCTAGGTTTACAAATGGTTATATAGGAAAAACATGAAAATCATTTTTCTCCAAAACTAATAGGACTAGATCTTAGGTATTTGGTGCTGAGTATTGTGTAGAGACCCTTTATCAACTTTGTTTAAAAGTTGGCCCCGGGGTCAAAATTGTCCCTGCCCCGGGGGCCCTTAATATGTGAAAAAGGCAAACTTTAAAAATTGTTCTACTGGAAACCTCAATTCCTAAAGCTTAGATATTTGGTATGTAGCATTGTCTAGTGGATATCTACCAAGTCTGTTCAAATTATGTGCCCTGGGTTAAAATTGACCATGCCCCAGGGTTCTCTTATATAACATTGATTTATATAGGAAAACATGAAAAATTATTTTTCTCCGAAACTTATAGGACTAGACCTTAGATATTTGGTGTTGAGTATTATGAAGAGACCCTTTACCAACATTGTTTAAATGTTGGCCCTGGGGTCAATATTGGCCCCGTCCTGGGGGCCCTTAACATGTAGAAAAGGAAAACTTTAAAAATCTTCCTACTGGAAACCTCAATGCCTTAAGCTTACATATTTGGTATGTAGCATTGTCTAGTGGATATCTACCAAGTTTGTTCAAATTATGTCCCCTGGGCCAAAATTGGCGACGCCCCAGGGTTCTCTTAGTTTGCATTGATTTATATAGGAAAACATGAAAAATCATTTTTCTTCGAAACTAATAGGACTACATCTTAGATATTTGGTGCTGAGTATTGTGAAGAGACTCTTTACCAACATTGTTTAAATGTTGGCCCTGGGGTCAATATTGGCCCCGACCTGGGGGCCCTTAAAAAGGCACTTTTTAAAAATCTTTTTACTGGAAACCTCATGCCTTAAGCTTAGATATTTGGTATGTAGCATTGTCTAGTGGATATCTACCAAGTTTGTTCAAATTATGTCCCCTGGGCCAAAATTGGCCATGCCCTAGAGTTCTCTTAGTTTACATTGATTTATATAGGAAAACATAAATAATCATTTTTCTCTGAAACTAATGCGACTATCCTTAGAAATTTCATGTTGAGTATTGTGAAGAGACCCTTTACCAGCATTACATGTATTTAAATGTTGGCTCTGGGGTAAAACTGAGAGTACTTTAGTACTCAGGTGAGCGATTTAGGGCCACCATGGCCCTCTTGTTTTGTAATAGTTGCACTTTAAAATAATAAATATATAAACTTTCACAAAAACCAATATTTCAGCACAAGGAGTTAATAATGCCCGATTTCAGCCTCCAGTTACCTGTTTCAGCAATACGATATTTCTTAGTTTCTACCAAGAGCTGTGGCATGAAAGTTTACACACTTAACAGTATACAGGTCATTACGTAACAAGTTGCATAACTCTGGCTACCTTATTTCTGGAGTTATCTCCCCATTTTTTACTTAAATATTGTTATCCTTTTTCAGCAAGTTGACTATTTCTCAGTTTCTTCACATAGCAGTGGCATGAAAAGTTACACACTTACTTAACAGTGCACATGTCATGACCCTGACAAAGAAGGCACATACTTATTTAATGGATAATGTCCGCTTTATGTACTTAGAAAAAGGTAAACTGGATCAGGAAGTTCTAAATTTATGCAAATAGTGGCAATATGTAACATTACACAGTCACATACTAGTGCACATATAATGACCCTAGAAAGGTACCTAACTGTTATTTTTTATGGATTATCTCTCCTCTTTATATACTTGAACACAGGGCTAGCTAATTTTTGCAAGTTGGATTTTTTTTTCATTTCCCACAAATATCATGGATATAATTCATTAAAACTTACCTATCAATTCAATGACCCTCTGTTTGTAGGTAATCAGTGTGAATTGGGTTTAGTGGCCTGATACTTGACAATACCTACAAATGTCATGACCCTGTTACAAATGTAAGACCAGCAAGTTTGATTTTTGTTAACTTCTGGGCACTTACTTTCAAGTTTTGGCCATGAATAATCTGCTCTTTATAAAATATCATTATAGGTTACTTTACTTGATTTTTATCAAATTCTTTCATGTACAAGTTCTGGCACCAGAAAGTAATTAATGTGGCCGTTACAAACTTTTGAGCAGTATATAAACACAGACGTTGTCTTTTGTATGGGTTTGCCTGGTGAACCTTTATGTTTGATGGCTCCAATACCCTGCTGATGAAAACTTAACAATCATGATTATCTTAATGATTATTGTATTATAGAAAGTGGCCCTACAAAACCTGGGTTGAAGGTTATAAAACTGAGATTGGAAACCAGTCTCAAATCTCAAGCATCTGATTTCGCCGTTTCAGCTAATCAGATGCTTGAGATTTGGGACTGGTTTCCATGCTCAGTTTTATAACCTTGGGCAATGGATGTTTGTTCAGTTGAACAGTTGTGTCACCCACAGGTAATGTTGTCAGAATAACAATAATGTTAAAAAGAGCCCAACATGAATGACAGCACGTAACAAAAACAAAGTACTAACGGGGATGTTACACCCACCTTGTTTTAAATAAGCATAATCTGTCTAATGTGAACTTGCACTTTTTATTTATGCTTCATGTTGTAAGCAATATAATTTGAAAGTTTTCTAAAACAATATAAAGACATGAAAAAATATATCCAATGTAGCGGACAGACGGACAAAAAAGCGACCTTTGTGTTCCGCCTCTATACAAATATCAACCTTCAATAATGGTGTTGTAGTGAGCACTTGTTACATCAGTGATGTACTTTTATCATGATTATCGGTTATTTTCTTTTCTGAATTTATTTTTAGTGACTAATAAAATACATTTAACATCTTACATCAGGGCATGCTTTCCATTAATGTCAACATCTTACAACAGTGCATGCGTAACCCAGTCATGTTGATCACGCTTCTGATCACAAAGTGAAATCATCTTTTTATCATATTGTTTGATGTCACAACTAATTTCCGGAATTCCTGTGCTGATATATGCATGATACGTAACGTCCGTAAATAAATTGTCATGTGTCATCTTGCGCTCTATTTGGATTGAATCAAATCTATCTTTCATATACTTTGTTACACCAGTCAATTGCCAGTCGTTGGTTGAGTAAAGCTACAACAGATACAGCTTATGGCATAAGATCATAACATCGAGTTTGGAGACCAGTATTAAATCTCAATCATTTGATTGGCTGAACGAGTGATTTTCTCATGAATTCAAAGCAATTTTGGAGCGATTACTTAACCAGTCAAACACTTGCTTGACGATTAGCCAACGGTGTTCATTTTGAATCGAGTTAGTCTCCGTTAAATGTGGTCATATGATGGAACAAGGCTAGAAACGTACTTGCAGTGCAAACTTCCACAGTAAAAATTACAAAAATTAAATGAAGAACGCTCATACGCTCATATTTGTAGAGTGAACTCAAGCCCCACCGATGATGTCTACAGCTCCGGGAAACGGTTATTTGGTTCCACCGAAGCATGCATGCGAGCCAACTGATAATTGCGCGTGTCTTTCAACGACAACGGAGTCAAACTGATGGGAACCCCTCAGATAGCAAGTAATGTGGAAGACAAATGACATTAAGCGTTTACCGTTACCCGTCTGTTGGTCTGAACCCATACCCTTATATCTGTCATAACCCAATGACACCGTTATTATGCATGTAGCCCCAAATAAAGTGAGATAATTGTCTGGTCTTTATCTCTCATAATTGATTAATAAAGTATGCGTTAATGGCGAAAAACGTGCATCAGTATCACTGCTTTAAAGGTACCCCCTCTGTGAACCCTGTTACTTCGGTAATATTGAAATTCTGCCGACATTTTGTGTCGGATAGCGTTATCACTCGACCTTTCCCTCCGATCACGCACGAGACACTTTCTCAGTTAGATGAACGACCGAGTTTCCCAATACCTACAAAATATTTAAAGAAATATCTCCATATGCGTTAGATACAGCGTATGGATTTGGATGCAGACTGTAAGTATGGGATCACTGTTGTATTTATTGTGTCGTATCTAGTAATCAAACACTCCACCCATATTAGGATAAGTTAATTGTTTAATCACCGTAATTTTGCCACTTAGTCAAATAGTGCATTGTACTAAAAATATATCTATTACATATTTAGTGTATTTTGTGGTTTTGCAAGAAAAAAAGTCCGTGTAAGATTTGACTCGTATTTAATTGAACCCTTGACTTGTATTACATTAGCGAAAAGTGCAGATTTAGATCAGCCAGGGCATCAGACGTGTCGACACGTCAGATAATTATGGTTCTACACTGTTCGCTTTTTGATAATATATAACCTAACGAATGTATTGTTTTTTTACTTCTGATACCGGTATTTCTGTTTTATGCACCCCCCGTGCAATGACAGATCTAGATTTGGGTTTTGTACAGAAACCTAAGGAAAATACAAACATGCAGATTTTGAGAGCGTCTTTATAATTTGGTAAAATTTGGGCCGGTCAGACGTGATTTCTTATGCTATCAGACCGAGTGTCAGACAAAAATTTGAATTGATAATTCTTTTTAAAATGTTTCGGTCAGACAGAATTTGTTTCGGTCAGACAGATTTTTACATCTTGTCTGACCAAATGTCGGACACTTGGTCAACTTTCGGGAGGTCTGATTTCAAGTAAATAGCATCCACCATAATTATCTTAAATTTCCACAAGGAGAAAAATCTTACTTTTCTTCTTTAAAGTTTGACGGTCAAATGAGATGTGTTTTCCAAAATTATAGATAATACGACTGGTGATTTAAATTTCGAGAAAGATTATGTGAATCTGCATTTTAATCCTGTTGAAAATGAACAGAGAACCTTTGGGTGCAGTTTGAAATGATCGCGAATATATCAACCTTATCGAGAACAAAGTCTGACGCACCGCACTGAGTACTAAGTCTGATGCAACGCACTTATTGCAAAGTCTGATGCATATCACTTAGTACAAAGTCTAATGCACCGCGCTTAGTACAAAACTGATGCACCGCATTGAGTACAAAGTCTAATGCACCGCACTGATTACAAAGCGTAATACACCACATTGAGTACAAAGTCTAATGAATTGCACTGAGTAAATAGTCTGATGAATTGCACTGAGTACAAAGTCTGCTGCATCACACTTAGTACTGCATTAAGTTAAAGTCTGATGCACCGCACTTGGTACAAAGTCTGATGCACCGCACTTAGTACAAATTCTGATGCCCCGAACTTAGTACAAAGTCTGATGCATCGCATCGAGCACAAAGTCTAATGCACTGCACTTCGTACAAAGTCTGATGCAACGCACTTCGTACAAAGTCTGATGCACCGAACTTCGTACACAGTCTGATGCCCCGCACTTAGTACAAAGCCTGATGCACCGCACCGAGCACA
Source organism: Corbicula japonica (assembly GCA_038501625.1). Lineage (NCBI taxonomy): Eukaryota > Metazoa > Mollusca > Bivalvia > Venerida > Cyrenidae > Corbicula > Corbicula japonica. The sequence goes on from JAZAYU010000051.1 coordinate 3,885,492, forward strand.
ACAAAGTCTGATGCACTGCGCACTAAGTACAGAGTCTGATGCAACGCACTTAGAACAAAGTCCGATGCACCGCACCGAGCACAAAGTCTGATGCGCCGCACTTAGTACAAAGTCTGATGTACCGCACTTAGTACAAAATCTGATGCACCGCATTTAGTACAAAGTCTGATGCACCGCACTAAGTACAAAGTCTGATGCACCGCACTTAGTACATAAACCTATGCACCGCACTTAGTACAAAGTCTGATGCACCGCACCGAGCACAAAGTCTGATGCACCGCACTTAGAAGTGTATAATGCACAACACTTGGTACAAAATCTGATGCCCCGCACTTAGTACTAAAACTGATGCTCCACCCTTAGTACAAAGACTGATGCACCGCGCTGAGTACAAAGCCTTATACAACGTTTTACACATTACAATTAGAATTTTCTGGGTTGAATATGTACACGGAGTTTTTGTGAACATTTTGATATATAAAGAGTAATAAACATACAAATGTTACGGTCACAAATAAGAAACTGACGCCGGCGGGCGTCTAACTCTAAATTGGTCGAAATCAGACGGACGTCGGGGAGGTCCGAATAACGTCCGATCGCCATGTGGCGCCTGGATGTCGTTTGCTTGGATCGGGGGGTCGCCCTACGATTTTTTTAATATTTATTTGCGCCGGCAAGAGCCCGGAACGACACCGCCTTATACACAATCGCCAAGGTATCGGACAATTCCTGGACAGCTTGCATGTACAATAAAAAATTCACATATTCGCCGCACGAGCGCCGTCTGGTCGTTAGCCGGTTGCCGTTCGGTGCCTTAAACTGCTTGTTTCCCATGTCCGTCAGCACAAACCGCTTGAGGATAAACTAGAAATCGCACAGATTTCTGTCAGATACTAATCAAAGCGCTGAAAGCGTTGAAAGACTTTCGCGCCGGAGAATTACATTACGCAGCAGAATGTCAACTCTGGCTAACATCGTTTAATATGTGCACACGATAGAAACTGCATGTCAACTTAAATACTTGCTCACGGCCAGTATGAAAGAGTAGTCAAACATCTGCTATAAAATCCCCACAAAATACACCAGAATGCTGGATTTGGCATATAGATTTTCAAATTTTCCCGGGCCCCCCATGATAAGTTAGGCCTCTTACAAATTAATTTGGGCCTCATAAACGGACTGATTTTCTAGCTTAGTTAAAAATTAACATTGTTAAAAAATAACTCGCTGAGTTGAACCCCCCTTGTTGAAATCCTGGATCCGCCCCTGTCTACTATTGTAAATGCAAATGTTATGTAGTGTATAAGCTGGCTAAACAATACTAAATCCTGTAGAGTATACTTCTAGTATCAATGAGACATAAGCTATTAATATTAATTAATAGGCGGTGCTACTTAAAATTTGTAGAGAATGTTCATTCATAGTATCATGTTACATCTCCGATGAGTAATTTCCAGCATTTAACAAGCATTGGCCAATGTAAAGATAAGCACAGCCGTTATTTCCTGGTTAGAGATAAAACGAATTCAATTAAGAGAGTAATAAGAGATTGCTAAACTGTTAATTATCTAAAACAAAACAACATCCTGATAAAAAGAGACGTGTTTCTCGCTGACCTGAATACAGTTTAGTCACTGATCACGTGACTGATTTCTTTATAATTGGATTTTTAATATTCCCTTCATTTTTGTTTGAACAACAACATAATATTGTTTTCTTCTTTTCTTTGTCGCACTGTCTGTACAAATGTTCGTCATCGTTCGTAATAAATTTACTTTCTTAATATGCACTACTTTCTGACGCCGCACAACTATGGAACTTATTAGGCGTAACTAAACTACTCATGCATATTTAGCTGTTTGTTCACTAACGTAGCTGGACGTGATTTCACTCAACATTTGTTTGATGGAGTTTTTGGCATGGACGCTACAAAATTACACGGACACGTACTATAGATCACTATTCTTTCGTGGAATTGTGTGCTTGAATGTGCTTAAAACGTCTGCATTTCATTTCGGCCTGCTCTCGCGGTGACCACAAAACCCCTCTTACTTGAATACGCTCGATGTCGCAGTGATACACCGGAAGTTAAAAACTGCGCGTCGCCGTGTTCTAAACTTCTAGCTTAAGACTTTCGCGCATGCGCGCGAAAGTCTAAAAAACAAAAGTTTTACCTTTCGTTAATATCGAAAGGCGCACGTTCTGTTTGTAATGTAGAAATGAGATTGAAGACAAGCATCAAGTCTCGAGCAGATCACGTGTCGGATTGAGACCAGTCGCAGAACTGACAAATCACTAACGAGTCTCGGAACTGGGCTCGAATCTTGGGCAAACTTGCTAGATATGGCCTTGTCTATTAATCAGTCAAGAGTTGCATTATCTGGGCTAGTTTATAGACCGCGTTAAATCAGAACTTGAAACAAAATAGTGTGTAGCGCATGGATCATATGATTGTATTTCTGCCTGATATTGACATTCGTTCAATGAATGTATATGTTCTAATATAAAGACAAAGTTTTCTATCCAGCCATTTTTACCCCATGATTGTTAATTCTAACAAGAACCTAAGTATTTAACAGCTTTGCATATCCCCATACCATAGGAAGCTTCTAGTAAACCATGATAATTCATTAAATAGCTACAATGGTAGAAGTAGAACGTAAAGACAACGAGTTCTTTTCAATCCATCGTTTAAACTCAAATTTAGCCAAATTTAAGGAATTTGTGCCTTCGGAAATGAATATTGAATGAAAGATCAACAACTTTGAAAAGCGCTGTTTAGAAAAAAAGGTTTCGAAGGGAGGGTGAAGGGGAGTCGGGACATACAAAATGGAAAATACAAAATTAAACTTACCCAAATATAATTATATGACCGATATAATAGGGTTAATGCGTTGGGAATCATTTACTGGTATAAAGACTAGTGGTACTAATTTATCAATATTAGTGTGTCTCATCAGAAAAAAAACACTAAAAATAATATTCGTTGATTCAATTGCATTGTAGATTACCCCTGCAGTTTATTTTGATGTTAAAATGCAACTTTTAACCATTGAGCTCCACAATACCACAATGGCATCATTCCCAGATTTTTATTCTGTGTCCTCCAAAGTGAAGAATTGGGTACATACTAATTATTATAGTGATAGATTCGCCAGTCCGTATGTAAATTCGTCTGTTTTTCAGAAATTTGTTTCTTGAGCATTATCTTAGCAACACCTCACAGGAATTCAGACAAACTTCTTTCTTGTTTTTCATAAGTCGCGTCCATGGATAATGCAATGTCTGACTCAGGATTCAAAGGTCGAATCAGACAAAAACCAGTTTTCGGAACATAACTTTGAAAATATCTTGTTTTATTTTTAAATTTTAAGCTGTGCTAGAGCTTGACAGCTGTCCCTGCTGAGCTAGCACCGGAAGTCAATGCTCTGAAAATGGCCTCGCTAGACCTTTATTTCTATGTGATAACGTTCCAGGCTGCACGTAATCTTCGCTATAATGTCTTCATTAAAATAAGGGCGGATGACAGCAAGATACATAATATTTTTATTACTATAAATTAACATAATATTAATGCTCAAGGCCAGCAGGATATGTTAAAAATAGATCTTTGTCATAACACATTTGAAGATAATTAACAGCTTTTGTAGTTAGTCCCAAAATAATTGTTCACTATTCAGTAGAAAGAACCTGTCAAGATGAAAAAAATGCACATATACAAATAAATCCTCTGGTGGGGTTTTATAGGGGAACGGAGGTGCACCAATCTTTACACTCAAACATTTTTAAATCACTTTTTATGTTGTATCTTGTTTAGATTCCACACTGAGACAACGACCCAACTTGTACGAAATGTGTAGCTTAGACAACGCGACCATGTTTAGTCTGGACGGGGAAGAATTCGGACCCCGTTCTAAGCGAACTGCCATGACGGAAGAGGAAACTGATTTTATTGGTGGCATAGAAATCCGGCGTCTTGACGCAGAGTGCAGACGACTGTCGCAAATATCAAATTCATGTAAGTTTCTGTTTTGAAAGATACGCCCGTAGCTCTGGGCCTAAGGATGAGAGTGAAGAATGCGGGGGGGGGGGGGGTGGAGGGGTCTAGGTTCGACAGGAATGAGGCTGGCGGATAGGCAAGAGCGTATTGGCGAGAAAACTGACGGACATGGTAGGTCGGATGTGGGGGTAGGGGAGGCAGTGACGGATGGGGTAGGGAAAGGCTGGGGTGACGAACAGGTGTGGGTTTAGATGGGTGTGGTGGGATTGGTGTGACGGATAAGGAAGGGCATATTTGATGGGAGAAGGTTGGCGGATTGGAGTAAGGCTAGTGTAATGGGTATGCCAGCGTGATGGATGCGGTAGAGCGGATTTGAGGGAGGAAGCTGTCGGAAGAGGTAAGACGTAGTGTGGTGGAAATGGAAGTGAAGGATTTTCTCCACACTCTGCAAGGGTCACAATGACCATTTTATCCGAATCTCACCCCAAACACGAAAGGAGCAATATTTCGACTTTTTTCAACTTGTCTGGTGGATTATGTAATTAATTTGCAAAATGGATCAATATAGCTCAGTAAATTTTCTATTTCTGTGAAAATTGTAGTGTATTCAAAATCTGTAGTGTATTCATACCAAACATCTTTGCACCATAATGACTTTCGCGGACCTTGAGCTCCAGTTTTTTGGCGGATCATGATCAAGGTGACTATTTGAATTTAAGACAGATAAGCATTTGTAATTTTTCCAAACAAGTACCAAAACAGCCTAATTAATGGATACTGAAAACAATATATTTTCTCCTCCGTTTAAAACGCAATGCGAATCGGGCATTTACCTAAGTATCCCCGTCAGCACATTTTACAAATACTCGGAGGTAGTTTCACGAAGAAATATTTTTAGAAAAATAATGTTGTTTTATATAATAAATTTTAATCATAAATACTCACCTTTGCAAAACTTATGTAGGTAAAACATGGAAAAACAAAACAACAAAGTTACTTAAAGTAGAGAACACGTAGCACCGTCTCAGCTATTTTTATTTAATTAATACTTGTCCTAAAATGGCAACAGTCAAGTGACCTTAGAATGACAGTATGTGATGACTGTCTAGCCTTCAACGAGATTTACAATTATCGGTCGTTGACACGACAGATAAAAATTTATTGAAATAGACTATGTCTTACCGACTTAAAAATTAAAATAAACTATAGGTATATACTACTAACGAAGTCCTCAGTTCTCCAAAACGCCTACAAATATCGTAGCAACTAGCACCATCTACCAAACTGACCCCATAGAATAATAACCCCGCGGTCATTTTTATTTCAAAAAATTACTCATTTCTATTAAATACTGACACCCTTATAAAATGCAATTTAAAATGATTTTATTTGACATATCATTACTCAAATAGAAGGTAACGTTTAAATGCAGAGCGAAGCAATTTTTAGGCTGAAGAAGAATTTGGTTTCGTAAACAAAGTTAATATCATCTTATATTAGTCGTTTGAAATTATTTCGATCATGTATTCTTGATACAAATGGAGATCATCCTTTAGAAATAACGCGTTCCGAATTTTAGCCGATTTTTACAGAAATGATCGGGGGCGCACGGACGCACGCGCGGACGGGTGCCATTTGGTCCTGTACCATATTCTCCTCCGGAGCCTAGCGTTGGGTATAATTATGTTGTACGCGTACCTTGATTGGTAAGCTTTACTGTTTGGGATAGGGGTCCCTTTTTTACAGGGCTTCACAATTCTGTATGAGGGTCATTTTTCAAGTGCGGGGAGTCATATTTTCTGGACGAATGATGGGTCATAATATATTATTACTATGTAACTATTACTTGAGTATATTTACTTTAGTACAATTAGGCCGGCTGAAGGGGAGTTTAGGCCCGGCTTTAAATAGAGGTTTATAGCGAATGCTGAGAACAAGCTGGCCCGGCTTTATATATAGATCGTTGAGTAATGAACGGGAACCATGTTGTATGCACTTTAAGTTCAATGTCAAGCTATTTATAATTGAGTATATAAATATAAATATTGAATTGAATTATCTCCCCTTAACTATAAATATAAATATATATGCATGTATAAATTATATAAATAGATCGAGGAGTCGGTGTTTCCTTTTAATTATGCGAATTGAAAGTTTATTGTTGTAAGCAGTTATAGAAAGAGTGTAGTAAGAGACATTGTTCAGATAGTTATTCTTGGATGATATTAAAGTTTGTGTTCTGTTTACGAATATTGGCAATCCTATGACTTGATTTTCGGCGCGTGAATGTGACCTATATTATGATGGTTCTTTGTTTACAAATGTTTTTGATGTTGAAATTGATGGTTCTTGTGGGTTTCTGTTTTACAAGAAGGCGATTTCTTGTCTATAAAGTAAATAATTATTGTATAACCATTTTGTGTAGGTCTTTTTCTGTTGTTCAGAATAATTGTGACTCATCCCCATCCCCTCCCATCCCCCCCCCCCCCCCCCCCCCCCCGGTTTACGGGATCAAGATGCTGAATATAGAAAGTTAGTATAGATTTTTCATCCTGAAAGTACCAAAGGAATTGCCATGTACGTGGTAGAACAATTTTGAAAGATACTGTTGAATTTAAATAGAGCAAATTCATTCAATGTGGTTAGTGCTATGAAAATACCTGCATGAACTCTTACACCCAACATCTAACCTCTTTTAAATGTCGTCCACATATAACACATCTGTGTTATACTTTTCTTGTTCTAATTGCGGTGACGAATAATATTATGACTCCCCGCCTTTATAGTTTATTAAATATAAAATAATGACCAGTGGGTGAGGGGGTCATCAATCTATGGGGTCAATGTTACACCGGCTGCACATCTTTTCACATTCTAATTAAGAACATCCTGCGGCCATGGTTCCCACCTCCCTTCTCACTGACAACTCCATGATTGATTGTGCCAGAAAATATACAATGTATTGACCTTGAGCTATTGATTACTCACCAGCAGTCGCTCTGAAGATGCTACTGTTTTTGCTGGATTTCATTAATTAACATGCATTTACCATGTTTTAATCACTTGGTAAATAAAATGTTTACTGCATTATTATTAACAAATGTTTTGTTTTAGTTTCATTTTATGTAGACAAAACAGTGTTATTGCAGCATGGGGTTGTGGTAGGGTATAAACCTTAAAAAATAAAATTAAATATTTTATAGTCAAATGAATTCTGGTAGGGTATAGACTGGGGCTTTAAAAAGAAAATTAAATAATTTATAATAGTCAAATGATTTAGTGGTCCAACTGCGTTACTTGTTTTAGATAATAATGACCAATAATTAATAAAATATTACCACAGCATAATCGCTCCAGTACCCGTATACCCATTACAGAACGAGATTTCAAACTATGTTGCATATTAATTGTTTAACCAGTTTTTGAACTGCAGGTTCATTCGTAATAATCTATAAATAGAATTCTTTGTTTACGTGGGAAGAAAAGATCAGCTGTTAAACTGGGTTTTCCATGACAGCGAAGCGTGATGACAGGAAATTCAGTGAAGGCCAAGACACTGTATTATCAATCGGCGAAAATAATACATGTACCAATAGTAGGACACCCTAACAAAGAGATAACACGATTAAACAAGGAATTCGTTCAGTCATTCTATAATGATATTCCTCCTCATGTTTTATATTCCGTGCATGGACTAACATGTGAGTCAACGATTTATTATAACACGCTGGTAGGTCGTGATGTGGTCGCAGCTTCTATTAGCAGAACTCGGCAGTCGCGCTGATTGTTGACTGGTGACCTCCAAAGAATATCATCCCTGGTGGGATTCGAACCCGCAGTCTCCGGGTTGGAGTCTGACACTCTACCTCAGACCACAGTTCCTGCTGAACAGTTTAACCTTATTACAACTGTTACAACAGACTACTTTCTCTCATATTATAATTGATTTCTTTATACACAACGCACTCCGTGCACTGCGCGCCATGTATTCTAAAGTACACAATGAATAATAATCAGGTGTTTTCTGTTCTTTTCCAGCATCAGAGCATGCATAGTGTGAATGACGGGAAATAAGTCACTTGACTTGCTTCTTATCTTTTAAAAACGTTATTTCTTTTAGATGACCGTAAGGATCGCGTTTCGGTTAAGCTGGATGACCGAAGCAGGTCGGTCCATTTTGGGTCGAGACGTTCAGTAGCAGACGAATGGGCTGTACAAGCCGGAAATAAACATCTTAACCCTTCTGAACTTTTTTTATTGTTTATCAAACTTACTTGTATACCGGTTAATTCAATCGTTGCATACACGACAATAATAGATGATTTGCGTGATTACTCATACAATTTATAATTATAAAACAATCTATAATAAAGTTGTGTGAAAGGGAAACAGAAATTAAGTCAAGTTCGGGTTTATCGGTTAACTCAGTGATTATTTTGCGTTAAAACTGAGCCCACGACCCCGGCTTCTTGTTTTGATCGACCTAGAAACAGTGTTTTGAACCAATAGAAATTCGAACATGGCTTACGTGCAGTCACATGACTGTACGCTTAAAAAAATAACACCAAACAGTATAAAAGCAAGAGAGCTGCAGGAATAAAATCAAACACAGAGAATACTTAACTACAAATTGGAATTGATTGTTTGATAATAATTTAACAAAAAAAAATCAAAGATGAGACCATATGTGCTTGATAGTAGTGATGGATACAGCACGGGTAAATTTATCATTTCTTGCTTTGTATGATAATAAATATTTCTAAAAGAATAAAAAGAATTTTATTTAAAAGAAGATGAGTTTGTTTGAAAATGTTTACAGATAACCACTTTAAGCATTGAAAGTCTTAGAACCTTCTGGTTGAAAGTGCGGGCTGACACAAACACTGGGCACTGTGTTTGAATAAAGCAATTCTTTTGCACCTATCCTTACTGTTGAACATCATGTGAATTTGTTTCCTGCAACAGCCTTGATCCAACTTGGGGTTTCAATTTTCAAGGTTGTGCTTCCTGTTTTAACCATATGAATTGATAATAATTTTGACAGTAGTTTGTTATTTAAACAAAAAAACAATTGTTTACAAAATAATATGTTTTCTTTGCAGACAGCTCTGATGGGTTTGAAGAGAGACTGAGATCTGTAGGGTTTGATGAGGAGGTAAGCTTTCTGGAACAATCTATTAGCACTAAAGAAAAACAGCTGATACGCTATCTTCTATTTACTATAACTGCTCTGGTTTAAATACATCGTAGTAAAATCAGCTGTTGCGCGTAAACAGACGTTGGAGTTGATTATGAATGAATGAACTAGTTTCACTTTCAGCCTGAGTAAATCGGTTAACAGCATGACATAGAAAAACATGGACCATTGTTTATACTTAAATCATTGGAGTAAACATGTTTTAATTTATATTAGGCTGACTTTGGTATCCTGTTTGACGTTGATGGAGTGCTGGCTAGAGGTTCAACTCCCATCAGCGCAGCCGTGCAAGCCATCCAGCTGTTAAAGAACGAAGAAGGCCATCTTAAAGTTCCGGTAGCGTTTGTGACTAACGCTTGTAATAGAAGTCATGATAAAGCGGCTCAGATCCAAAAATGGCTCCATATTCAGGTAAATAATACCTCTCTAAGCCAGAAAAACTCACCCCCGTTCAAAGTAAAAAGCAAGTTTCTAATTGTTTGAACACTTTTTGAGCGATCAACTTTAAAAACAAAACACCACAAATAAAACATTGATAAATACAAGAATCCAACAGGTAACTGCTCGCGAAAACGTTTTTTTTCCACGCCGAGTTAAACTAGGCTTATTAATATTGTTTAGTAAACAAAAAACGAAGATTGTTTTAAGCGTGGTAATAAAAGTTAATCGTTTAAACAAAGTTACCACCTTATATGTAGCATGACATTTCAGTGATATTCCCTGTTATTCTTTAGGTGACGCCGGATCAAGTGATCCACGCGCCGACGCCGGCGAAACTGTTGACCGAGTTCCACGACAAACGCGTGCTTGTTGTTGGACAAGAACACAGGAGAGAAATCGCCGAAGAGTATCCTTTCTTTATTGAACGCTATGTCAATGTCGTTTAAAATAAAGGGTATACGATAAAGTAAAGCAGTCTGAGTTAATGCGCTCTCGATAGTAATAGTGAAAACATTATTGAAATTGTTGTTCGAAAGACAACATTTGTAGCTTTAATACTAGTTGTTCCTTAATCAAATGTTAGTCTCGGCTTCACGAACGTGTGTACGATAGAAGACGTACAGCGAGCCTACCCTCTCCTCGACATGGTAGATCACGAAAACAGGAACGCTGTCGCCAATGGAAACCATCCAGACGACCCATCTTTCCCGCCTATTGAAGGTTAGCGTCTTTTTTCTCTTTCCCTTTGTTTTTTCTACATTGGATGCTTTAAGTGGAGAATCTGTGTAATGGCTTTTTACATTGCTGAACGTGAAACCTTAATCTCTTTTCATATCGTATTTAAAGAAGATATGTGTATTTTCATCTTCTAGAATGGCTGTGTTTAACGGATGGAGCATTTTTTCAATAATTTACATTTTCTTCTCGTTTTGCAGCTGTTCTGCTGATTGGTGAACCAACTCGTTGGGAATCGCACCTTCAACTTCTGGTAGACCTGCTCCTTACAGCGGGTGTACCTAATACCAGCCACGCCCCACAATCCGTAGCATCTGTCAAACAACTGCCCGTGATCGCGTGCAACATGGATCTGGTATTCATGCACCAGGCTTGCATGCCACGATTTGGTCACGGAGCTTTCCTAGTATGCCTTGAGGCACTCTACAAGGTATGTTCACCAAGTGTTTATTTATAGTCGTATTATTGTAGTATTAAAATAAAACACAGCGCCAGATTCAATTCTATAACCCCCAAATCCATTTGCATCTCATCAAACTAATTAAAAAGTTTGTATAGTCAATAGGTCTAGTTATAACATTTATAGCATACCCGTGTTTTTAATGTTTTATTGACTTATTACATAAAGACAGAATTGTGTCTAACTGTGCTGGTCACTCTTTGAAGTTTTAACTCGTAACATTTGCATAATTAATAACTAATTACTCATTTTTGCAGAAAATAACTGGCAAAGATTTAGAATACAAGGCATTGATAGGAAAGCCATGCGAGATCACGTACAGATATGCAGAACACGTGATTGGTGACGTCGCCAAGAGGCTGGGTATCACTAGACCAATCAAAAAGCTCTACTTTGTTGGGTAAGCTTCGTATAAGTGATGTTTGACAATCCAAGTAATTGATTTGTTAAAAAAAGTGAAATATGTAATACGCCTTGTTTAAAAAAAAACACAAACTCCTCGTATAAAATAAATGTAATAAATGGGAATCGAACCTGTACGGCGACAGCGCCTAGCCATGTAACACCGAACACTACCGAATGGGCTAGTCCAAAAAAAGGTTGCGTACCTAATATAAATACCTATTTTTCAAAGAAGTAATATGAAATTATAGAACAATGTGTATTATATAGTTATTTGGTTTCTACACGGGGAATGTGAGGATATATTGCCGGTCTGGGTGACATATTACCCGAGCCGCAGGCGAGGGATAATATGACACCCAGACCGGCCATATATCCTCACATACCCTTTCAAGGAACCAAATAATTGTTTTATTATACTGCAAAGACTTTTTCAGACAAAATTAATTAGAAAACATAGATTTTTCATTTATTTCGGTTATTTAATGCCGAACGGATTAATTCCCCTCTGAGAACCTCAATAATTATATGTCTGACGTCATTGATTTATCTGCATGACGTCACTTCTGTAGAAATTGAATGGACTATCGATTGGATATTTATTTACAAAATTTGAGAATAATCTGATCGTTTTCTACGTCAAAACTTAACAAAAATATTTTCTGTAACAATTGTAGACATCCCTAAGCATAACGCTTTATAATTTACAAGATAGGCTTGAAATTATGCATTTTTACGGAAATTTAAAACAAAATGGCGGATGACAACAAAAGGTGGGAGGCCAGAGAGGGAAATTAAGGCACGTGCGTTCATATCTACGGCCGATCCGTAAATACGGATGTACATCAACGGCAAATTATCCAATCAAATTCAAGCAAATTTATTTTATGCTTTTTAGTGAATTAGGTTATAGAATTTTCCCGGTGAAATAAAAGTGGTATTTCACCCAAACGCACATAACATTCCAAATGAGAACTTTAAGAAAACGGGCTCAAATTTGGTACGAAGCCACTCGTGAAAATACGAATTCCGGAGCTCACTCGGTGAAATATATTTCTATCTTACACTGGTAATTTAAACAAATATCCTCTATTTCTTTGCAGTATCATAAAAAACTTAGTTAATAAAATGTGCCAAAATAATGTGTTCATGAAGTTCTTGGATAAGTTGATAAATAAATATTTGATTAATATATGTTTATATATATTCTCCAGAGACAATCCTAACGTAGATATTGTGGGTGCTAACCTTTATGACCGCTATCTGAAGAGAGCGATACAGAACCGGGAGAACGGCAACACACCCGACACCGACAGCGACCATCTACCACTCTGCAGGTCTATTCCTAAAGAATCGAACCTGTGTGAGCAGACTGTCGAGTCGATGGAGAGTTTACTGGTTGGTACAGGGGTATACAAACATGACGAACAAAGGGACGAAAGCAGCGATGTTTACCACGGACATAGAGATATTAAGCACGAGCCGGAGTTGACGAAACCCTCGAGATTTGTACCCGACGTTTACCACGGCATTCAGCATATTTTGGAACGTGAGAACTTCAGTCCATGCACCATCAGCACGTGAAGAAGTAATGACGCAACATAACCCGCTGGACGGGTACAAGCGGGTATCAGGTGATCATCAGGATCTCTGACCACTAACATGTGTTGTGAGCTGTCGGATGGTTTAAGAAACTGTCAACGGCTTATTAAGTGTGTGAATAGAACTGTGATGTGCCCAAGGTTATAAAACTGAGCATGGAAACCAGTCTTGAGATTTGAGACTGGTTTCCAATCTCAATTTTATAACCTTCAGCCAAGATGTAGCCATGAAGATAGAAGACTGTGATAAAGATTGTAAACTTTGTTGAACTAATAAACGCACTGGCCTGATTTGTAACTTTGTGAAATAGGAGGGGTTACATCTGGGTTTTCTAGTGTGCCATCAGTTTTACCAAAGCAAGATCTGTGATCGTGTTATATCAGCACAGTTCTGAATGCAGGGTTCTTGCCCATCTCATCAAAGTGATCTCAGATAGAGTGGAACTAAATTTATTTCATGTTTTGCATTTGTCATTTGTATTCATCTGTGTAGAAATTTATTCTAATTACTTTGTTTGGTCGGTTTCAGAAATGCGCTTTGGAATAAGTGGTCTTAGACTAGAGAAAATACTTGTAAAGTTAAATATCGAAAGGTTAGGCCTACTTCGACGTTATAAACCAACATAAAATACGCTACTTGTTTTCATGTTTTTCACATTTTTTATAAACATTCATTATTTATTGTATAGATCTTAGTGCTATTTTATGTGATATATATAAATTTGTGTAATTTTATTTGATATAAAGGAAACGTATTTGTATGAATTTGAAAAAAAGGTTGTTATACGGTAAAAAAGATATTTTAATAATAAACAAGGAAAACGATCACATGTTTTGTCAGTAATTTGTTGCCGTTCCAAACATAAACAAGAAGCTAACAATTCATCTTTTCTTGGTCTGAGCATGGCGATAATTCTCATATTCAACTTACAGATGTTCGAAGAAAATAAATTCAGCGATTCCGTAAAATAAATGTTCAAACTTCCAGTTTTGCGAGTTAATAAATAGTCAATTATATTAACTACTCTAAACATGAACGGTTCAACTTTTTGGGCAAAATTGCCATAGGATATGAATCGCATATCGTTTAAAGGATCTGCCGTTCACCTATAAAAAAGTGAAAAATGTACAGCCACTCTAAAAAACAGCCTCTCTTCACAGCCAAAAAGCAAACGAAGAGGATAAAAACCATCAACTACAAACCAAGAAAAAGAGAACCTTTGGGGTTACCGCCTTGAAACGGTGAGTAGTAAAACAATTTGCCACTGGGGGGTTTAATTAAACAAGGTTCTAAGGCGCTCTAACACACACTTGTCGCAACAGGTTCTCGTATGAACAAACAATTACAAGTTGTCTTGGTGAATTAATTACATCCCGTCTATTATCACGACGATGTTGTATGTAAATGAACACATAAAACAAAAAAAATGTTAATGATATTGTCGAGCAAAAAGATAGGTACTATATAACCCATCTGAGATCCGATCATCTGGAGTCAAATCGAAAAGATGCACGATAAATGAATAAAAGAAAAAAACGAGATTTTATATTCTTTTACAAGATTTCCCTAGACGCCTATTAACTTCTAAACCCTCGCCAACGTCGACCTAACAAAGAGATAAGCCAAGGGATCAACATGAGATGGGTTAATCACCAAGTGTGCAGAGCACTATAGTGTCTTGTTTGTAGCATTTCTTGTTGATGTTACACGACCATCGACTGAGATTGCATATGGCCAATAATAAAATGCCTATTACTTTCTTTGCCAAGACCCTTTTTAGTAACAACGCCAAAATTTAGTCAACTCAAGGTTTAATCAAACCGAAGGTTTTAAAACATGGTTATCGATACTAAAATTAAAAAAGCTATTGCCGATACGCTCAGAATAAGAAAAAGCGACACTCAGAAAAACCAGCATCCCCGTACAGCCAGCCAGGAAGCGTTCATAACACGACTAGTTTTTTTAAGACACCACAATCAATTAAAAAAGTGATAACTAGAGGGCTTGCTGCCTTAGAACTGACAATGGTGAAATATATTTTGTCACCGTCGGTTTAAATTGGGTTTTACGGTGCACCAACCTAGAAAAGCTATAACCTCTCCCGCCACTTTCGTAACCAAAGCAATCGACTCGCTAGGTATGCAAAGTGAGTTCAAAAAAAGTAAAAATGATTTTTTTCTTCAATGTGTAAGTAAAATATCCACAAACCACTGGTCAGCAATGTTGTTTTAAGTACCACAGTATTTTCGGACAAACGTGTTTGAGAAAAAAAGGAAAAGTAACATAAGACACTGTCAGGCATATAGGTAGAGAAATTTTCCTTAATTCGTGATATCGATAACCTTGTTTTAAAAGTTTCCGTTATGCAAAGATAACGTTCATCTAAATCACTTAAATCATTTAACATCATTACAAGCTTAGAAAAGCGAACAAACTGTGAGATATAAACCTCTCGGTAATCTCTCCCACACCAGAACTTGTGAATCAGCAATATCGCGATGGCATGTTTTTGTTTTCAATATTCTCTTCCCCAGGAAATCATCATACATTTAATACAAGGTATGGTGCATTACAAGGTATAAGCAATGAAATCACTTGTAGAAAGGTTTAAAAAATAACCATTACGAGCGCGGTGTACAATTAGTACCCATACTGATGCTAATTATTATATTATAATAGATGTACCAAAGCTAGCATAGATAATATTTAGTAAATTTTGTGTGCTTTCTCTTTTGTTTGCATACTCAGACAGCTGGTTTAAATTAATAACGGTTCTTACTTATTTGACGGGGCGTCATTGATACCTACCACGCAGCACAACACATGCATGCACATATCAGTTTCACAAAGTTTATTTTTTAAAATATTTACTAAAATTTGGAGAAAGGACATTACTGGACTCTGCCTTAACAGAGTCTGTATAACAGTTCAACTAATTTTATTCAACGTCATTTTACTCAAATGCTGGCCTAACAAATACTCGCACAAAAACATTAAACACAAACGTCCATTGTTTGCCTCATCAAAAACAAATGATATACACAGGCAAATAGGCCATCAGTTTGGTAAATCGATCAAATCATTAATC
The DNA here is from genome assembly GCA_038501625.1 of Corbicula japonica. NCBI lineage: Eukaryota > Metazoa > Mollusca > Bivalvia > Venerida > Cyrenidae > Corbicula > Corbicula japonica. Next base: position 3,901,417 of record JAZAYU010000051.1, read on the forward strand.
TTGGAATTAAGTCATAACATATAACTATTTATTGTCGGAAATGTTTACTAAGGTACTTTTATCAAAAGGTTATCAAAAGGTACATTTGTTTTGTAAAATATTACATTCATCATTAAAAGATATAAAAGAATATTATACATTTCCTGATTTGGAACAGACATTAAAGTAACATGTACAACATAGAAATGTAAACATAAACCCGTATATCGCATTTTCCCAATCCATCAAAGAGTCATATTGTTGCTGCACACACTCAACATATTGCAAAATTTAGAAACAAGATAAAATTCATACTATGTATTGGTTGCCTAAAATGCACAAGCAGCAAGTTTAACGCCTGCTTCAGTTCGTTCACAACTACTTAAGTATCTGTACTCATAACATCTAGTCTCACAGCTATAAAAGAACATGTAATTAGGTATGGGAAAAGGATTTGAAACCTCTGGCAAAAATCAATAATGGTCTATTAAAAACTAAGGTGACGTTTTATCAAATAATTTTCAGTTTTCTGTTTGTCAAACAATGGTTTTTCCATTCTTTACACCTCACTCCCTCATTATTTAATAAGAGCGAGCGAGCTTATCAGTCTCATCTTGAAAAGATGTTTTCAAGAGAAAAAAAAACAAACCTTTATCGCTTGTACCGTTAATAGAGCATATTTACGGATGGTTCTTATGATAATTAAACTTGTCAAGACCTAATTGAGTCGCTTACTTTCTTACTGGATAACATTAATGTTATATTTGGTACCTCTTTTTATAAACATATAAACGGTATCCCAATAAGTGATAATTGTGCACCCCTTGTTCATCTGTTTTTGTCTGAAACGAAATAGACCTTATTTTCTCTTTCTATCGAACACCAAGATGAAATAATAACAGCTTTTAACAACACTGATGTATCTTGATGATTTATTTAATATAGATAATATATAACATTTTCCACCACTGGTTAATTATATTTATCCTAATGAACTACAGCTTTATAAAGCTAACACTTCAGAAAAACAAGCAAACTTCCGTGATATAAATCTTTCCATTGAAAATGACTACGTCACTGAAAAATTATACGACACAAGAGATGGTATTAAATTTAATATAGTATTTTTTTTTCAATTTAGGCTACGATGTTCGTCTTGCAACATCCAACGGGGTTTATATCTCATAGTTTGTTCGCTTTTCTATAGCTTGTAATGATGTTAAATAATTTAAGTGATTTCGATGATCGCAATCTTTGCATAACAGAAATACTTTTAAAACAAGGTTATCGATATCACGAATTAAGGAAATTTTCTCTACGTTTTTCATAAAAGTCATCTGTAAAAGAACAGAACAGAACATAACTTTATTCACTCAAATCATAAATACATGATGTACGAGTGTACAAATACATTATTCTGAACATACATATTCTTTATCACGTGACATGATACAATATTGAAATATTTCTGAGATTTAACAGAGAATAAGAAAGTAGTAGATAGGGGGTGCCAAAACAATCATGACAAAATGAGAGGGAAAATTAGCAGGAAGGTAATTATACAAATAAATGATTTCTTACCCAATAGAGATATTATTAGTAGATGAGGGAGGTTGCTTGTGGTGGGGAGATGACAACGATATTGTAAGTCAATTTTTTGTAGTTTTCTTTAGAACAGACTATAGATCAGTTACTCGCCGTGTTTATAGGTAAAAGTACATGTAAACATTGACGCGACGAGATTCGTGGAATGTCTGGTAAACAAACGCACGTGGTTGCCTGTTTCATAATGTTTGGATATTGTGAAAGCTCTTAGTGTGTGTTATAGTTTTGAAATTCATGCAATGGATTACGATCATGGGATAATACTGATGAGACTGAGTAGAGACTAGAGTTAAATTAAAGCCAACATGATATTCTACTGCGCTCTGCATGCCTGGTGATTAACCCTTCTACAGTAACTGTTGATCGTTATGTGTACCTCTTTGGTTACACAAACGTGGCATGGATTTTAGAGTTTATGAAGGTTTATAGGGAAATCTTGTAAAAAATCGATCTGTTTCTTTTATCCACCGTGTTCTTGCTGATTTGACTACAGGGGCTGTCGTCTCGGTAAAAATAAGTACCCGCCCACTTGCTTTAGAATGCTACCAGCATCTTTTTTCTTTATATATGTGTGTGCTTTTGCATGCAAAATTGTCGAGTTGATGGGTGGGTTGGAGTTATTTCACCAAGACAACTTGTACTTGTTTGTTTATATGAGAACCTATTAGGAAAAGTATGAGTTTGGTGAACTCCAGAACCTCTTAAAACCCCCAATAGCAAGTTATTTAGCCACTGACCATTCTAAGGTGGTAACCTCAATAGTTCTCTTTATCTCAAGCTCTTTTTTCCTCTCTATCTTATGGATGCGTGGGGAGGCTGATTTTTCTGGTATGCATATTTCATACAATTTTTATGGAAAACATGAGACAGTTAGCACAATGTCCTCGCAAATTTAAGCACAAGCTGAAAAGCAAAGCATAAAACATGACTACAACTACAGTCAGTATTTGCAATCATACCAGCGATAGCAAAATACTTGAAAACTATACAGCGATGCCCTCAACACCCAAATCACAAATAAACTACCAGAAGTTTACATGTGAAGTCACTGTAATGACCTGCTTAGTCCACAATTATTTTGAACTTGCAAAGCAGTCATAGGATATTGTCAGACATGAGTAAATAAGTAATTGGCACATGTTGAATCATAACTCAAACAACAGTATATTTTTCCTCTCTAAAGCAAAGTGCAGAAACATTTATTCTATAAATGTTGTTCAACACGGCACACAAAGCAAGGGGTAGATACATTAATGCATTATATATAGTTCAACATGACACCCAATTATGAAATGATATAATATGATAAAAAACCTACTAAAATTTATGACTAGCAATAAAAACAGTCAGTAGTAACAATTAAAGTGACCTAAACAACAGAAGGCGATTAATAAGTTGTGACTGTGTCTTTTAGCATTAAGATATGAACTGCCTACCAATACTGAACTTTGTGCAAGCTCTCCAGTATTGAATGTAAAGTGTGGAGTTGAGCTTAAACGCTTCTCATTTTGTAATCATCTGTACCTGAAGAAATTTGGCCAATTTCACTGGTATCAACATGATCCGAGTCACGGTATCTTTTCACTGGTATCAACATGATCCGAGTCACGGTATCTTTTCACTGGTATCAACATGATCCGAGTCACGGTAGGTATCAACATGATCCGAGTCACGGTATCTTTTCTGGTTTTGTATATTACGCTTAGGTCTTGTCTAAATGTTGATTTTGTATTGTGCGTAAATTCACTTATATTTTCAGTCATTTGTATTTGAGAAGATATTGTTTAAAATGTAGGTTGTGATATTAAAGTAGCCAATTTAAAATAGTTCAATGGCAAACAAAGGCACTTTTCGATTTTTCAATGAGGACTAGGTGATGCCATACTGTTTTGTGTTTGCAAGTACAGCAGTATGCTCACTGGATACACCATGAACAACAAATGGTCCATGATACCAGCGTTTTCCGTTTCACTGGTAATATATAGTCCCTTCATTGAAATTGGGAATTTTTATGAGCATTTCGGTTTGAGCGGCCAGACATCTTGTTAAATTCGCTCCGAGGTAGAGGCAATATCATTCTCTAATGACTGCAAGAGTATCTTTTGGCACATATGCTGTAGAGAGCGGAAACTTTGCTCTGTTTCGTTGTTTGTGGTGTTTTGTTTGATATTGACCATTATAGAAACCCGTGCTCTCTTTTTCTCTCTTCTTTTTGGCTGCTCGTGGAGCATTTTCTTTTTCACTTTTTAACATAAACCACTTCAAATGGTGAATTTTGGAGTTAGAGGAAATATTCATGCAGAAGACTTGTGCTGGAGTCATTATGTACAACGTGCATTTACAAATTGGTTCATTTTCGTGGCTGTGATTCATTGCGTTTTCCGTCATACACCTAGACTAAACTTTTTGCATATAACTAGAAATGAAAGGGCAGATTTTCATTGGAACGATTCTGACACTATCCTTTGTCCATTATTCATTAACGGGTTATTGTTCGAATACATCATTTTAATGGTATTCAAAGTGGGTGCGGAACATGTGCTTTGCTGCCTTTTAAAACAATGAAATTGTTCAAAGTGACAAAATGTTAAATTTGTAATATTAAGTTTCTTTATGTTGATGATTAGGGTCTTAATGGCGTTAACATTATCTAAAAGTATCTAAGAAAGTCACAAAATTAGTTAAAAATTTTGACAAAAGATCATTATCTGAATTAGTATAAAGCCTGGTTCAAACTGTCCCGGTGTAAGCCCCGGTGCGTGGCGGTAATTTGTAGCCGGTGGAGCGGGGTGAACCGGGAAGATTCGTAAAGATTCGTGGAGACTAGTTCTAACTGTCCCGGTATAAAGACCCGGTGCGCCCCGGTTTGGACACCGGGGCCAACCGGGACCACAACCATAGCGGCGCCGGGAAGAACCGCATTGAATCGGAATGAATGAACTGTAAATATAAAATCATAGTTTTAATACGACCTCTGTAGTTGAATCAGCGTCCACCGGCTTGCACCGTAGCCATATCGTGGCGCCACCGTGACTTTACTGGCATTCACCGGCTGCTACCTTGCCAAACTGTAGTTCGACCGGCACGAGTCGGGGCTACGTTGGCTCTCTTCCTGACACACCGTGGCCAAACCGGGAGTCACCGTATCTCCACCTTGGACACAGCCCATGCCGGTTTACTTCGGTTACAGTTGGTGTTCTTATGGCGGAGAGACAGATCATGCCAGAAGAGCTACGGCGATGCCCCGCATCTCCCCGGAATAAGCCGGCATTGGTTTCGCTCCCGGTGAGTCCCGGTTATATAAAAACTTTAAAACCACCGGGGCCACGACAGAGAGGTTCGGTTCATCACGGTTTATCTCGATTCAATAGGGTTCTTCACGTCTTCGCTACAGTTGTGGTCACGGTTGGCCCTGATGTCCAAACCGGGACGCACCGGGGCTGTATACAGGGACAGTGTGAACCAGACTTTACCCCTATTCAATGCGGTTCTTTCCGGCGTAGCTACGGTTACGGTCCCGGTTGGCGCCGGTGCCCAAACCGGGACGCACCGGAGCTGTATACCGGGACCATGTGGACAGGCTTAAGATGGCCAAATGTTTTTTAGTTTTTACTGAGTTTTTTCTTAAAATGATTTGCATGTGCGTAGGGAAAATTTGGTGCATGTGCTATTTCAATGTGAGAAATGTATACGTACAATAACCGTGAACTTATTTTTACTGGTGCAGTATATTACTATATGTGACCTGATTACTGTACAACGTAGTAATATCAGCTGTTTTATGTAAACAGAAGGCGGAGTTAAAGAAGTCGGTTGAATCGACATTTGTTCATAGCATGCGCTGTTTAAAAATAGATATAATTAATCCCTTATATCAGTTAAGTCAACAAGCTTTCACAAATACCGACATATTCATATACACCGAATTTTCTATATTGTTGACCGCCGCGTACTGGGCCGCGAAGGGCCATTCACCTCAACTTAAAGCGACTTTTGGTCCAAACTAGGTATTTGGTTCTAAAACGTTGGTTAATCTCTATTTAATTAACATTTGAAATACTGAATTAACCAACACACAGAGAAGTTTAGTCCAACAGCACAAACATTTGGCTGCTTTTCCATCGATGGTGTTTGTTTCGGAAGCAGGTCTACAACGGGGGTAATTATTTTATAAAGAAAAGGAGTTTTTTTTACAGAAAAGGAGTTTTTTTTTCTATAAACTATCGGCTGGGGAGTCATTATTATATCAGTGTCAACTTACATATACACAACGACATCGGCCAACATTTATTAATTTTAATGAATATATCGTGTGTTTTTTAAATATTTTTCATGATAATAATACTTTCTGGACTAACCTTATCTAGTCGCTATCTTTCCCTACTGGCTAATATTCATGTTTGATTTGGTATCTCTTTTTCTAAATTGTAAAAGGCATTCCTATGGGTATCAACTGTGTACTTCTTGTTGCTATTGTTTTTTTCCTGCTTTAAGAGAGACTTTGTTATTTCTTTATTCCGAAGATTACGAATATCAGAGACTTTTACAATACCGCACGTTATCTTGACTACTCAAAATTTGATAAGGATCACTTAAAATATTGTGTTTATTCCTTAAATAAGGCTGAAACGATAAAATATGTTTTGTGATTCTTGTCACAGTTTTTAAGGTTCAATTTCTAGGAATTTTCATTAATTAATTTCCTTTTGTTGCTGTGTGTCTGGGTTTTCTCGTAATTGTTATCTCAATAGTTAGCATTATCTGATGACAGGCTTGGTACACGTCTGGGGGTTGAGGGCAACTCCAGGGCAACGTTCCTGATTTATGATGCTAACATCCTTAAATGGGGCTAACATCTATCAACAGTTAGCATACTAATGGGCTAACATTCTTATATGGGGGCTATCATCTATTAGCACTAATAGCATAGTAATGGGCTAACATCCTTATTTGGGGGCTACCCTCTGCTAACATTTAGCATGGTAACAGGCTAACCTATACAGGGGCTACCATTAGCATGGGCTAACGTATAGCGCTAACTGTAGCTAGGTTGATTTAGTGTTCTACATTCGAACATCTTATAAAAGGGGAGTTCTCTTTTTTTTCGGGGCTTTTTGTTCTTGACGAGTTAAGATTATTAGATATTGAAGCTTTCGACTTTTCGAAGTACTTAACCCTTTTGCTTTGGGTTGGGAATTATTATATTTGAATGCTCATTGTATTCGGAGTGTGAGAGAACTATTTTTATTATCTACATATACATGTATAATAGAATAAACTAAATAAATCCTATCTAAAATTCAACACTGGACTTGTGTGTTCTATTATAAAAACTGTTTCATTCTGAAAGTTTGTTCAATTTGCATCTGCTTTGTGTCAAAAAAAGGGAAAAGGCCGACAAACCGTTGAAGCGGAACAGCGGCTAAAACTTGGTAGGGGCAATAATTCGGGATAAAACGGAAAGCGATCCCTGTCAAATTTTGAGTTGTACATGTAGATAACCTTTTTTTTTCTTTTGGTCTGTAAAGCATACTTTAATGAATTCTAGCTTAATAAAGCAAATCTTTCGATAAAACTATCAAAAAGATATAGAGGATATAAAATGTGAAATACATAATTTTGATTTGAATACCGTGTATTTATCATTTAAGATGGGGTTTTGCGTAGTATCTCATTGAGTTAATTTTACAGCTTGTTCGCTTTCTAGAGAGCATGTCCAAAGACAGCATGCTTGACTTGACCGTAAAAAGTCTCCCCGTACATGTTGTTACTACTCTTATCAGTAAAATAACCCGTTACTGAAGTCGTGCAGTGATGATAACGTATATCAGGGCTATCTAATCAACCTTTTTGGGGATTGTCCCGGTTAGCTCAATTGATCGCGTCTTCGGTATTGTATGGGTATGCGCTGTCGCCGTGACGGTGCGGGTTCGCTTCCAATCATTTGAAATTCACAGTAGCGCTATTGGTGCAGTGAGGCGGCCGTAAAAAGTCTCCCTGTACATTATAGTCTTTGCTGACATCAGTAAAATAATCCGTTACTGATGTCATGTAGTGATGATAACGTATATCAGGGCTATCCGAACAACCCTTTATTGGGGTTGTCCCGGTTAGCTCAATTGGTTGCGTCGTCGGAATTGCAGGGCTAAGCGCTGTCGCCGTGACAGTGCGGGTTCGCTACCAGGTAGAGGCAATATCAGTTGAAATTAACAGTAGCGCTATTTATGCAGTGTGTCGATCGCACAAAGTCCCCACGTACATATAGTATTTACTGTTATCAGTTAAATAACCCGTTACTGATGTCGTGCAGTGATGATAACGTATATCAGGGCTATCCGATCAACCTTTTTGGGGGTTGTCTCGGTTAGCTCAATTGGTTGCGTCGTCGGAATTGCAGGGCTAGGATATGTCGCCGTGACGGTGCGTGTTCGCTCCCAGGTAGAGGCAATACCATTTGGTACACACACAACTATTTCAGATGTGACCTTTAACCAACTACAGAATTTTGCTCAATCATAAAAAATTGGTATAAGAGGTATAATTTCAAATTTGATGAACTAATATGAAACAAAAAGAAGAGACATAACCAATCAAACTTGAACTTTCCCTACAAATTTCTGCTTTATCGTGACTCTGTTGTCATAAGCAAGATAATTGAAAAGGTTTGGAAAACAATCAAGAAGTAGCAAAGTAATAGTCAATATTAAGTGCCCTTGGTATAATCTAAGTACAAACGACATCGGCAAGGCGGATTCGGCGTCACAAGACATCGACACGGCGTTATACACCTGTCCATGTTGTCACAACAACTATGACATGGCGAGACTGGATCCAGCCACAACACCGACGCTTCGACAGCGCCCTTCCACAACATCATCGATATTTTGACGCTGCTAATACACTCTACCAAATTAATAATGTTGCACCCAAAAACGTACAAAACAAAAGCGGCCAACAGTACTCTATCGTCTTAGTTATGTAAAACTATTTTCCGGTGATAAAAAAGTCTCAAAACACCAAATCAACATAAAGTGACAGGCTGACCCAATTGTTGTGTGACGGAATGATGCCAGTATGCTACAGGAACAAAAAAGTGTTCATGTTAGATCAACGGATAAGTACAGAAAGGATAAACGTGAGGAACAGTAGATAGTACATTATTTACTACTCAAAGGTTGCTAAGCACCAAGAATATTCTGATACATATCTTTTGCTGCATGCTAGTTATTAGTTCTATTATATGCACCTGCATTGTTAGTCGCCTATGGTTGCTGGGATAGCGCTAGAAGTGCTTTTTGTGAACGCTAGTGAACGTCGGTGATCAACGCGGATCGGCGGCCGCGCGGAGAACGCTGGTCCGGAAAAAAAAGTTTTGAACATGCACATAAGATCTCAGAAGAACGAAGAAGAACGTTAACGAAGGTTCATGAAACGTTTTACTAACGTTCGTCAGCGTTGCTCGCGTTCGGTTATCGTTAGTTAGTCGTTAATCTAGCGTTACTCGCATGAAGCGATTGACTTTCTTTTTTGGCGTCCATTGAGCGCCAATCGAGCGTTGAACCGAACGTCAATGCATCAACACGCTGGTTCTTCGTGCGCAAGTGGATGTTAGGACGCGCTTATAGTTTTTAGGGGTGTCTTACTTGGGCACTTCTCGTGCAAGACGTTTTGCCAAATTAGTGCTAGGTAAATCTGATTCATCAACTAATACAGAACTTTTAAGTGAACTTAAGTGGTTATCTTTTAATGACCGTATCAAATATCACACAGCCTCTCTTGTTTATAAAACCCTCATCAACTTAGCCCCACAATATTTACACGATCTGATAGAAATTTCACAAAATACGCCGTACAATATTCGGTCTAACTTAATGCAATATCTTGTCAATCCAAAGCTAAACACAGAATTTATGAAAAAGACATTAGTTACTCTGGTATGATAATCTGGAATGAAATTTCCATTTCCATTAAAAATTCATATACCTTTAATTTATTCAAAAAAATCATATGAACATCATTTATTGACAATAAATTCTCAAAATATATCTATATTATACACACAAACTTGTAACTGCTCAATGATTTGTCGTTGTTTACTTTTTTTCTTAACTTCATGAGTATGTGTATTATAATATTATAATATTTTGACTTCTCCGAATATTGCCTAATTAACATGTGTGATTTTGTATTGTTGACTGTTTTATTTCATTTTATTTTAATTGTGTGTAGTTATTATATAAAGTTAATGATTGCCTCTTGAAAATAAGATTTGAACACTTGTTGTTTTACTATGTACAAAACTTAAGAGTTTACCATCTGAAAAAAAAGTTTGTTTTTTTTTATTATAATTATAATTATTATTATTATTATTATTATTATTATTATTATTCGCAGTGTCTGTCCCCACCCCCTTAAGTTACAACTGACCAAAACAGGCGAATACGCTGTAAACAACCGTTAGGCCCCAGTTACACAGACGGTCGGTCCCCAATCGGTTGTTTTATTTTAAGTTAGTCGCTGTTTTGATCGGTTGTCATGCGTTATTTTATTTCTGGTTTTCTGTGTAACCAGCCGTCGGTGATTGACAGGTGTTCGTCGGTTAAACAAATATTTCATGGGGTGCTGGTAAACATTCATTCTCATCTTTTTTGTTCTATCGGTGGTAAGTGTTAGTTGATCGGTTGCTTATCGGTGGCCCATCGGATATGTCGGTTGTAAACAGGTTGTCGATCGGTGAAATCGGTTGTAGACAGGTTGTCGATCGGTGATGATCGGTTGTAGACAAGTTGTCGATCGGTTATTTGTATAATATTTTCACCGATCGAGAATTTTAAACATGTCTAAAAGTCCCGATCGGTTATTTTTCACCGACGAAGCTCATCTTTCCCCAATAACAATTGATAGGTGACAAACAGGTGACCAATAGTTGATATCGGTGGTAAATCTGTTGTCATCGGTTCACTCCATTATTTTGTTAAAAAAACCTACCGATCAATCACCGATGGCTCTGTGTAAGGCCCCAGTTACACAGACGGTCGGTGCCCAATCGGTTATTTTAATTTAAATTGCTCGCTGATTTGATCGGTTGTCATGCGTTATTTTATTTCTGTTTTCCTGTGTAACCAGCCATCGGTGATTGACGAGTGTTCATCGGTTAAACAGATATTTCATGGGTTGCTGGTAAACATTAATACTCATCTTTTTTTCCATCTGTGGTAAGTATTAGTTGATCGGTTGCTTATCGGTGGCCCATCGGATATATCGGTTGTAGGCAGGTTGTCAATCGGTGATGTCGGTTTTATATAGGATGTCGATCTGTGACGATCGGTTGTAGACAAGTTGTCAATCGGTTATTTGTAAAATATTTTCACCGATCGAGAATTTTAAACATGTCTAAAAATCCCGATCGGTAATTTTTCACCGACGAAACTCATCTTTCCCCAGCAGCAATTGATAGGAGGCAAACAGGTGACCAATAGTTGATATCGGTGGTCAATCCGTTGTCATCGGTTCACTCATTAATTTGGCTAAAAAAACTACCGATCGACCACCGATGGCTCTGTGTAACTGGGGTTTAACTGGGGTTTTACTAGTATAACGACCTCAAAACGCGTCATATGTTCGTTTTGATTCTAGGAATATGTGTTTCTATCGATTGAGCAGTAAGGCACCAAAAAGTGATCTTCAGTTTCATTATATCTAGCGATTAATTGAAAGTAGCGGACATATTTACCGAGCATCTGTAAACGATGAGTCATACCATTAATGTAACTATTTACACCGGGAAGTCGGCCACTAACAGTACAGTGTACTACAAAAATTTGCACAAGTCAGTCGAATTTATCGGTCAACTCAGTAAATATTTTGATTGACCCATAAATTGTTTAAATACGGTCAATGTCTGAAATGCAATCAAAACAATAACAACCATCAGTATAAAAGCAGGAGATATGCCTGAACAAAATCAAAACATTGTGACTGCATCTAGAGAATACTTCTCAGTAAATTGGAGAATATTGTTTGATATTTCAGTGTTAACAATTACTTAAAATGAGACCATTCGTACTTGATAGTAGTGACGGATACAGCACGGGTAAGTGGAATTTTTCTATAGAAGCATAGAATTATTTGTATGTTAAATTAAACTATTTTTATATTTCATTTTTAAAAGTTTGTGTTAAGTAAACTGTATTCCTTGAAATCTACAGCAGGCTGCTATTCGCCACATACCTTCAGGACTTGCTCTGACTTCTTGTTAAGAATGTAACCACCACTGAGTGTTGGAGCATTTATTAGCGTTATTTCTGCTTATTAAATATTTGAATTTGTTTACAGACAGCTCTGATGGGTTTGAAGAGAGGCTGAGATCTACAAGCTTCAGTGAGGAAGAGGTAAGCCACGCATTTCTTTATTAATAAAACATACCGGATTTGGGTTTTGTTGATTTACTAGACTAAAGCTACTATACCGTGGTTAAATATGCTTTTTTATCTAAATTAATCGTGAATTAACATGCTATGTAAAAAAATTAATTACTTAAAACTAATTTTTGCAATATGTAAACCAAGAATAGTGTCTTCATAATTAATCTGCAAATTTTCACAGGCAGACTTTGGTATCCTGTTTGACGTTGACGGAGTGCTGGCTCGAGGTTCGACTCCCATCAGCGCAGCCGTGCAAGCCATTCAGCTGTTAAAGGACGAAGAAGGCCATCTTAAAGTTCCGGTAGCGTTTGTGACTAACGCTTGTAATAGAAGTCATGATAAAGCGGCTCAGATCCAGAAGTGGCTCAATATCCAGGTAGGTGCTTCGTGAAAAGAAATTCTTGCTTTAAGTATGTGGATATAAGTTATTCTCTAAAAATAACAAAAGTGATATATACATATCAGGAATGCCCAGAGAAAAACAGAGATGAAAACAGCATGGGTTTATAAAATGATAAATTTAAAAATAGACACCGCAATCAACATAAATACGAACCCGAGCACCGCATTGTAACCGTCAGTGACAAATTTTGAATTTCGATGTCTGCTGCTGTTGTACTTAAAATAACATGGGTAGGGAACGGGATCGCGAAGAAACGTAAAAGGTTTTAATAACCTCAACAAAATTCTTTTCCCTTTTGTTTAGGTGACGCCGGATCAGGTGATCCACGCGCCGACGCCGGCGAAACTGTTGACCGAGTTCCACGACAAACACGTGCTTGTAGTTGGTCAAGAACACAGGAGAGAAATCGCCGAAGAGTATCCTTTCTTTATTTAATGCTATGTCAAATTCGATTAAAATAAAGGGCATGATAAAATAAGGCAGTCTGAGATATTGCGCTCTCGATAGTAACAGTGAAAACATGATTGAAATTGTTGTCCGAAAGACAACATTTGTAGCTTTGACACAAGTTGTTCCTTAACCTAATATTAGTCTTGGTTTCACGAACGTGTGTACGATAGAAGACGTACAGCGCGCCTACCCTCTCCTCGACATGGTAGATCACGAAAACAGGAACGCTGTCGCCAATGGAAACCATCCTGACGACCCATCTTTCCCGCCTATTGAAGGTTAGCTTCTTGAAAGTATTTTGCGGCTAATTTTTTAATTTTTCAATTATCCGATTTCCTTTATGCTCTAAAATAGAATTGTTAAATGATGTTTGTGTATGTCTACGTTTCGTTTTAACTCGCAATATAGAGGATAATTGTTTCAGTTAAGAAGATCTTTCGCTTTTATTTCACGAGTGACAGCCACTTGTGTAATTATTAGTTTCAAGTGTTTATTCTTGAATTAAATTGATATTTCACTGAAACAAAGTTTTTTTATTGAAAATTTTCTTGGACGTCATAGGTTTTCAAAATATTTTTTCTGCAAAAGCAGAGAAAACTAAAATATAATAATGGTGTACCACAGTTTCATAACAATGAAAATTCCCCAATAATTTCACTGAAAAACACAAAATAAAAAATTGTAATTCTAATACATTCTAGCTGTTCTCCTTATTGGTGAACCAACTCGCTGGGAATCTCACCTTCAGCTATTGGTAGACCTGCTCCTAACAGAGGGCGTACCTAACGCAAGCCACGCCCAAAGATCTGTAACCACAGTCAAACAGCTGCCCGTGGTCGCGTGCAACATGGATCTGGTATTCATGCATCAGGCTTGCATGCCAAGATTCGGTCACGGAGCTTTCCTAGTATGCCTTGAAGCATTGTACAAGGTATGTTCATTGCCCAAATTTTATCCACAACACTTGGTGTAGTCTGTAGACCTATACATTATCAATGTCATGGCGCACAGATACCATAAAAAGTGTAAACAAAATATTTCTAGAAAGAGATAAAAACAATTTATATTAAAAACTTCTAATTGCTTGCAATAATGTATTATTAATTCCTTGTTTGCAGAAAATCACAGGCCGGGAATTAGAATACCGAGCATTAATTGGTAAGCCATGCGAGATAACGTATAGATATGCGGAACACGTGATCGGTGACGTCGCCAGGAGGCTGGGCATCACTAGACCAATCAGAAAGCTCTACTTTGTTGGGTAAGCTTCATATAAGTGATTTTCTAGTAACCTGTGAACCCACACATAACTGAATATAATGGTATTTTTATCAAATAAACAGTAATATCCTATAAATATTTTTACATTTTCCACCTTCTAAAATCACCGATAAACAAGACTTTTAGTTTAAATGGATTTGGAAGCAGTGGTTCCTACTAATGGCCAGTGTTTGTTATGATTCGGAATATTTTTTTTAACTATTTGTTATTTGTATTTTCAGAGACAACCCTAACGTGGATATTGTAGGTGCTAACCTCTATGACCGCTATCTGAAGAGAGCGATACAGAACCGGGAGAACGGCAACACCGCCGATACCGACAGTGATAATCTTCCCGTCTGCAGGACCATTCCTAAAGACTTGAACCTTTATGAACAAACTGTTGAGTCCATGGAGAGTTTACTGGTTGGTACAGGGGTATACAAGCATGGTGAACAAAAAGATGAAAGCACGGATGTTTACCACGGACATAGAGACATTAAGCACGAGCCGGAGTTGACGAAACCCTCAAGATTTGTACCCGACGTTTACCATGGCATTCAGCATATTTTGGAACGTGAGAACTTTAATCCATGCTCCCTCAGCACGTGAACAATAAATAACTAAAAGTGTTGGACAGAAAACATAGCGCTCCTCGGCAGGTATACTCGGTATAGAATCTCAGGGATCATAACTACGTGCACGTGTTGTGAGGTGTATGAAGGAAAGCTCATCTGGTGGCAATTGACTTCTTGAGCCTGGATATGTTGTCGGCCAGAGCTTCGCAGACTTGCGGTGATACTTGTTAATATAAACAGTCGCTAAAGAGTTTGCGTCTCATTATTTTCTAGCGCTGTGCCACCACACAAGTTGCCATAAGACATCTGTGATACATTTGTGTTTGTGTATTTCGGCAGAGTTCCTTCAAACTTGGTTCGAAGGGATCTCAGTCATTTTAAAACATAGTCCATTTCTCGTTCTGAATTATTAATGTCTGAACGTTTGGAAATGTTTTACATACATTTATTGAATTATTTTCATACAATGAGGACCATAATATTTTTAAGATTTTTCTTGCTGATTTTGGTAGAGTGTATACAATAGTGATGTTTCAATGAAGGCAATCCTTAATTAAAATATAAATACCCTGCTTGCTTTTATCATTCATCATTTGAACATGTTTCATTTATTTATAGTTAATATCTATATTTTCAAATGTTTTACATAATAAAGAAATAAAACAAAATTATCTTGATCGTTCCGTCGTTTACATGATGGGTGCAAATATCGTATTAACATAAATAGGTGCATATATCGTATTGGTGTGAAATGATCTTGAAAGATAGTATTTTATGCCTGGATCTGGCCTTCTGATTGTATATCAAGGTGTCCAAGGTTAAAAAAACTGAGCATGGAAACAAGTCTCAAATCTGAGCATCTGAAAGCATCTCACCATTCACCATTTCAGCCAGTCAGATGCTTGAGATTTGAGACTGGTATCCAATCTCAGTGTTATAACCTCCAGCCCAGAAATGCGATTGTTGGTGTTTATTATTATTACTAAATATATTATTCATATACTTGTGGACAAAAGTCTTGTCTGGTATATAATATCTTTTAAACGTGTGAAATCCAAAATGCCACTTTTAACACATTAGTATATCGGTTGTACTGGCTTGAATTCCAAAATTCTGTTTTTCCTTGAATGCATATAAATGTTCTCTGTCCGAATACGAGTATAAGAATACGAAAATTTATTTGCATTAAACATTTTACAATGCTTATAGCGATATAAACAAATGTCCTCTGTCCATCGATAGCAAGTTTATGAGAGTGCGATAAAAACAATAAAGCTATTTTAATGTTTGTAGTCCGGACAAGACGTTTGTCCATTAATGTTGGTTTTGTTGACCGGACACGACTTTTGTCTATTAGCATTGTTACGAGCAACAGCACTGAATGTACTGTGAAATCTTTTACAGCGGCAACACGCACAAATAAAGCTGTGATATTAAAATACAGGAAAAAAACATTGAAATTCACCAGCCCAATTCAGTATCTACACAAGTAAAACACGCGGAATCACGTTTCCGTTATGCAAGAATATAAGTATCATACATTTTCGCGAGTGGAAGATGGGTTTTTTTTCCAACCCTCGGACAGCGGGCAAAGTCGGAACCTCGCTAAAGCTCGGTTCCTCCTTCCACCATCCCCGTTGCCCCTTGAGTCAAATACTGTTAAAATTTGTATAATTCCATTTTATTAGCTATTTGCCCCGGATCACAGACAAAATCATATACTGAAATTGAGTGATAAAAATTTATCAGTATTTGCCCAGAATCACAAAAAAAAGTAGACAAAAGGCGACAAATGTATTGACAAACGAAGCTGGTGTTCACTTTCTCCTTAGAATGCGCTAAATTTCGTCGAAAATGTTGAACTATTAAAATACTTACAAGGCTTCGAAGACTTCAATTGATTGGATTTTTCTTGCAGTATTACCGGAAAAATGACGTAACAAACCAAGTGGTATGGACACATTGGGCTACCACCTTTATGACCTTTAAAATTATCGAACACCGCAGTATCTTTCAGACACAGGGGTCATGGCTACCACCTTTGTGACCTTACAACTGTCGAAAATCGTAGCATCTCTTAGGGGTCATGGCTACCACCTTTATGACCTTACAGCTATCGAAAATCTAAGCATCTCTTAGGGGTCATGGCTACCACCTTTATGACCTTACAGCTATCGAAAATCTAAGCATCTCTTAGAGGTCATGGCTACCACCTTTATGACCTTACAGTTGTCGAAAATCGAAACATCTCTCAGGGGTCATGGCTAACACCTTTATGAACCAACAATTATCAAACAAAGCAGCATCTTTCAGAAGTCTTGGCTACCGTCTTCATGAACTGACAATTGTCCAACACAGCAATAGTATCTTTTAAGGGTCATGACCACCGTTTTTGTGAACTAAAAATATTCCAACACAGCACCAGTAATTTTTAGGGGTCATAGCTTCTGTCTACATGAACTTACAATTATCCTCTAAAGCAGCAGTATCTTTTAGGGATCATAGCTACCATCAAATTAATTTACAATTGACTAACACAGCAGCAGGGGTCATGGCTACTGTTTTAATGAACATACAATTATCCTACAAAGCAGCAGTATCTTTCAGGGATCATAGCTACAATCAAATTAATTTACAATTGACTAACACAGCAGCGGGGGTCATGGCTAGTGTTTTAGTGAACTCACAATTATCCTACAGAGCAGCAGTATCTTTCAGGGATCATAGCTACCATCAAATTAATTTACAACTGACTAACACAGCAGCAGGGGTCATGCCTAGTGTTTTAGTGAACTTACAATTATCCTACTGAGCAGCAGTATCTTTCAGGGATCAAAGCTACCATCAAATTAATTTACAATTGACTAAAACAGCCGCAGGGGTCAAGGCTAGTGTTTTAGTGAACTTACAATTATCCTACAGAGCAGCAGTATCTTTCAGGGATCAAAGCTACCATCAAATTCATTTACAATTGACTAACACAGCAGCAGGGGTCATGGCTAGTGTTTTAGTGAACTTACAATTATCCTACAGAGCAGCAGTATCTTCCAGGGATCAAAGCTACCATCAAATTCATTTACAATTGACTAACACAGCAGCAGGGGTCATGGCTAGTGTTTTAGTGAACTTACAATTATCCTACAGAGCAGCAGTATCTTTCAGGGATCAAAGCTACCATCAAATTAATTTACAATTAACTAACACAGTAGTAGGGGTCATGGCTAGTGTTTTAGTGAACTTACAATTATCCTACAGAGCAGCAGTATCTTTCAGGGATCAAAGCTACCATCAAATTTATTTACAATTGACTAACACAGCAGCAGGGTCATGGCTAGTGTTTTAGTGAACTTACAATTATCCTACAGAGCAGCAGTATCTTTCAGGGATCAAAGCTACCATCAAATTAATTTACAATTGACTAACACAGCAGCAGGGGTAATGGCTACTGTTTTAGTGAACTCACAATTATCCTACAGAGCAGCAGTATCTTTCAGGGATTATAGCTACCATCAAATTAATTTACAATTGACTAACACAGCAGCAGGGGTCATGGCTAGTGTTTTAGTGAACTTACAATTATCCTACAGAGCAGCAGTATCTTTCAGGGATCAAAGCTACCATCAAATTAATTTACAATTGACTAACACAGCAGCAGGGGTCATGGCTAGTGTTTTAGTGAACTTACAATTATCCTACAGAGCAGCAGTATCTTTCAGGGATCAAAGCTACCATCAAATTAATTTACAATTGACTAACACAGCAGCAGGGGTCATGGCTAGTGTTTTAGTGAACTTACAATTATCCTACAGAGCAGCAGTATTTTTCAGGGATCAAAGCTACCATCAAATTAATTTACAATTGACTAACACAGCAGCATGGGTCATGGCTACTGTTTTAGTGAACTCACAATTATCCTACAGAGCAGCAGTATCTTTCAGGGATCATAGCTACCATCAAATTAATTTACAATTGACTAACACAGCAGCAGGGGTCATGGCTAGTGTTTTAGTGAACTCACAATTATCCTACAGAGCAGCAGTATCTTTCAGGGATCATAACTACCATCAAATTAATTTACAATTGACTAACACAGCAGCAGGGGTCATGGCTACTGTTTTAGTGAACTTACAATTATCCTACAGAGCAGCAGTGTCTTTCAGGGATCATAGCTACCATCAAATTAATTTACAATTGACTAACACAGCAGCAGGGGTCATGGCTACTGTTTTAGTGAACTTACAATTATCCTACCTAGTATCAGTATCTTTCAGGGATCATAGCTACCATCAAATTAATTTACAAATGGCTAACACAGCAGCAGGGGTCATGGCTAATATTTTATTGAACTCACAATTATCCTACAGAGCAGCAGTATCTTTCAGGGATCATAGCTACCATCAAATTAATTTACAATTGACTAACACAGCAGCAGGGGTCATGGCTACTGTTTTAATGAACATACAATTATCCTACAAAGCAGCAGTATCTTTTAGGGATCAGAGCTACAATCAAATTAATTTACAATTGACTAACACAGCAGCGGGGGTCATGGCTACTGTTTTAGTGAACTTACAATTATCCTACAGAGCAGCAGTATCTTTTTGGGATCATAGCAAAATCAAATGAATTTACAATTGACTAACACAGCAGCAGGGGTCATGGCTAGTGTTTTAGTGAACTTAAAATCATCATACAGAGCAGCAGTATCTTTTAGGGATCATAGCTACAATCAAATTAATTTACAATTGCCTAACACAGCAGCATAGGTAATGGCTACTGTTTTAGTGAACTCACAATTATCCTACAGAGCAGCAGTATCTTTCAGGGAGCATAGCTACCATCAAATTAATTTACAATTGACTAACACAGGAGCAGGGGTCATGGCTAATATTTTATTGAACTCACAATTATCCTACAGAGCAGCAGTATCTTTCAGGGATCATAGCTACCATCAAATTAATTTACAATTGACTAACACAGCAGCAGGGGTCATGGCTATCTTTTTAGTGAACTTACAATTATCCTACAGAGCAGCAGTATCTTTTAGGGATCATAGCTACCATCAAATTAATTTACAATTGACTAACACAGCAGCAGGGGTCATGGCTACTGTTTTAGTGAACTCACAATTATCCTACAGAGCAGCAGTATCTTTCAGGGATCATAGCTACCATCAAATTTATTTACAATTGACTAACACAGCAGCAGGGGTCATGGCTACCGTTTTAGTGAACTTACAATTATCCTACAGAGCAGCAGTATCTTTCAGGGATCATAACTACCATCAAATTAATTTACAATTGACTAACACAGCAGCAGGGGTCATGGCTACTGTTTTAGTGAACTTACAATTATCCTACAGAGCAGCAGTGTCTTTCAGGGATCATAGCTACCATCAAATTAATTTACAATTGACTAACACAGCAGCAGGGGTCATGGCTAGTGTTTTAGTGAACTTACAATTATCCTACAAAGCAGCAGTATCTTTCAGGGATCATAGCTACCATCAAATTAATTTACAATTGGCTAACACAGCAGCAGGGGTCATGGCTAGTGTTTTAGTGAACTTACAATTATCCTACAGAGCAGCAGTATCTTTTAGGGATCATAGCTACAATCAAATGAATTTACAATTGACTAACACAGCAGCAGGGGTCATGGCTAGTGTTTTAGTGAACTTACAATTATCCTACAGAGCAGCAGTATCTTTTTGGGTTCATAGCTACAATCAAATGAATTTACAATTGACTAACACAGCAGCAGGGGTCATGGCTTGTGTTTTAGTGAACTTACAATTATCCTACAGAGCAGCAGTATCTTTTAGGGATCATAGCTACAATCAAATGAATTTACAATTGACTAACACAGCAGCAGGGGTCATGGCTAGTGTTTTAGTGAACTTACAATTATCCTACAGAGCAGCAGTATCTTTTAGGGATCATAGCTACAATCAAATGAATTTACAATTGACTAACACAGCAGCAGGGGTCATGGCTAGTGTTTTAGTGAACTTACAATTATCCTACAGAGCAGCAGTATCTTTTGGGATCATAGCTACCATCAAATTAATTTACAATTGGCTAACACAGCAGCAGGGGTCATGGCTAGTGTTTTAGTGAACTTACAATTATCCTACAGAGCAGCAGTATCTTTAAGGGATCATAGCTACAATCAAATGAATTTACAATTGGCTAACACAGCAGCAGGGGTCATGGCTAGTGTTTTAAGTGAACTTACAATTATCCTACAGAGCAGCAGTATCTTTCAGGGATCATAGCTACAATCAAATGAATTTACAATTGACTAACACAGCAGCAGGGGTCATGGCTAGTGTTTTAGTGAACTTACAATTATCCTACAGAGCAGCAGTATCTTATAGGGATCATAGCTACAATCAAATGAATTTACAATTGGCTAACACAGCAGCAGGGGTCATGGCTAGTGTTTTAGTGAACTTACAATTATCCTACAGAGCAGCAGTATCTTTAAGGGATCATAGCTACAATCAAATGAATTTACAATTGGCTAACACAGCAGCAGGGGTCATGGCTAGTGTTTAAGTGAACTTACAATTATCCTACAGAGCAGCAGTATCTTTTAGGGATCATAGCTACAATCAAATGAATTTACAATTGACTAACACAGCAGCAGGGGTCATGGCTAGTGTTTTAGTGAACTTACAATTATCCTACAGAGCAGCAGTATCTTTTAGGGATCATAGCTACAATCAAATGAATTTACAATTGACTAACACAGCAGCAGGGGTCATGGCTAGTGTTTTAGTGAACTTACAATTATCCTACAGAGCAGCAGTATCTTTTAGGGATCATAGCTACAATCAAATGAATTTACAATTGGCTAACACAGCAGCAGGGGTCATGGCTAGTGTTTTAGTGAACTTACAATTATCCTACAGAGCAGCAGTATCTTTTAGGGATCATAGCTACAATCAAATGAATTTACAATTGGCTAACACAGCAGCAGGGGTCATGGCTGGTGTTTTAGTGAACTTACAATTATCCTACAGAGCAGCAGTATCTTTTAGGGATCATAGCTACAATCAAATGAATTTACAATTGGCTAACACAGCAGCAGGGGTCATGGCTACTGTTTTAGTGAATTTACAATTATCCTACAGAGCAGCAGTATCTTTCAGGGATCAAAGCTACCATCAAATTCATTTACAATTGACTAACACAGCAGCAGGGGTCATGGCTAGTGTTTTAGTGAACTTACAATTATCCTACAGAGCAGCAGTATCTTTCAGGGATCAAAGCTACCATCAAATTCATTTACAATTGACTAACACAGCAGCAGGGGTCATGGCTAGTGTTTTAGTGAACTCACAATTATCCTACAGAGCAGCAGTATCTTTCAGGGATCATAGCTGAAATCAAAAGAATTTACAATTAACTAACATTGCAGCAGGGGTCATGGCTAGTGTTTTAGTGAACTCACAATTATCCTACAGAGCAGCAGTATCTTTCAGGGATCATAGCTACCATCAAATGAATTTACAATTGACTTACATTGCAGCAGGGGTCATGGCTACTGTTTTAGTGAACTCACAATTATCCTACAGAGCAGCAGTATCTTTCAGGGATCATAGCTACCATCAAATGAATTTACAATTGACTAACATTGCAGCAGGGGTCATGGCTACTGTTTTAGTGAACTTACAATTATCCTACAGAGCAGCAGTATCTTTAGGGATCATAGCTACCATCAAATGAATTTACAATTGGCTAACACAGCAATAGGGGTCATGGCTACTGTTTTAGTGAACTCACAATTATCCTACAGAGCAGCAGTATCTTTCAGGGATCATAGCTACCATCAAATTAATTTACAATTGACTAACACAGCAGCAGGGGTCATGGCTACTGTTTTAGTGAACTCACAATTATCCTACAGAGCAGCAGTATCTTTCAGAGATCATAGCTACCATCAAATTAATTTACAATTGACTAACACAGCAGCAGGGGTCATGGCTACTGTTTTAGTGAACTCACAATTATCCTACAGAGCAGCAGTATCTTTCAGAGATCATAGCTACCATCAAATTAATTTACAATTGACTAACACAGCAGCAGGGGTCATGGCTACTGTTTTAGTGAACTCACAATTATCCTACAGAGCAGCAGTATCTTTCAGGGATCATAGCTACCATCAAATTAATTTACAATTGACTAACACAGCAGCAGGGGTCATGGCTACCTTTTTAGTGAACATACAATTATCCTACAGAGCAGCAGTATCTTTCAGGGATCATAGCTACCATCAAATTAATTTACAATTGACTAACACAGCAGCAGGGGTCATGGCTACTGTTTTAGTGAACTCAAAATTATCCTACAGAGCAGCAGTATCTTTTAGGGATCATAGCTACAATCAAATGAATTTACAATTGACTAACACAGAAGCAGGGGTCATGGCTAGTGTTTTAGTGAACTTACAATTATCCTACAGAGCAGCAGTATCTTTTTGGGTTCATAGCTACAATCAAATGAATTTACAATTGGCTAACACAGCAGCAGGGGTCATGGCTTGTGTTTTAGTGAACTTACAATTATCCTACAGAGCAACAGTATCTTTAAGGGATCATAGCTACAATCAAATGAATTTACAATTGACTAACACAGCAGCAGGGGCCATGGCTAGTGTTTAAGTGAACTTACAATTATCCTACAGAGCAGCAGTATCTTTTAGGGATCATAGCTACAATCAAATGAATTTACAATTGACTAACACAGCAGCAGGGGTCATGGCTAGTGTTTTAGTGAACTTACAATTATCCTACAGAGCAGCAGTATCTTATAGGGATCATAGCTACAAACAAATGAATTTACAATTGGCTAACACAGCAGCAGGGGTCATGGCTAGTGTTTTAGTGAACTTACAATTATCCTACAGAGCAGCAGTATCTTATAGGGATCATAGCTACAAACAAATGAATTTACAATTGGCTAACACAGCAGCAAGGGTCATGGCTAGTGTTTTAGTGAACTTACAATTATCCTACAGAGTAGCAGTATCTTATAGGGATCATAGCTACAAACAAATGAATTTACAATTGGCTAACACAGCAGCAGGGGTCATGGCTAGTGTTTTAGTGAACTTACAATTATCCTACAGAGCAGCATTATCTTTAAGTGATCATAGCCACAATCAAATGAATTTACAATTGGCTAACACAGCAGCAGGGGTCATGGCTACTGTTTTGGTGAACTCACAATTATCCTACAGAGCAGCAGTATCTTTCAGGGATCATAGCAACCATCAAATTAATTTACAATTGACTAACACAGCAGCAGGGGTCATGGCTTGTGTTTTAGTGAACTTACAATTATCCTACAGAGCAGCAGTATCTTTTTGGGATCATAGCTACAATCAAATGAATTTACAATTGGCTAACACAGCAGCAGGGGTCATGGCTTGTGTTTTAGTGAACTTACAATTATCCTACAGAGCAGCAGTATCTTTAAGTGATCATAGCTACAATCAAATGAATTTACAATTGGCTAACACAGCAGCATGGGTCATGGCTAGTGTTTAAGTGAACTTACAATTATCCTACAGAGCAGCAGTATCTTTTAGGGATCATAGCTACAATCAAATGAATTTACAATTGACTAACACAGCAGCAGGGTTCATGGCTACTGTTTTCGTGAACTTACAATTATCCTACCTAGTATCAGTATCTTTCAGGGATCATAGCTACCATCAAATTAATTTACAATTGGCTAACACAGCAGCAGGGGTCATGGCTAGTGTTTTAGTGAACTTACAATTATCCTACAAAGCAGCAGTATCTTTTAGGGATCATAGCTACAATCAAATGAATTTACAATTGGCTAACACAGCAGCAGGGGTCATGGCTAGTGTTTTAGTGAACTTACAATTATCCTACAGAGCAGCAGTATCTTTTTGGATTCATA
Organism: Corbicula japonica; assembly: GCA_038501625.1. Lineage (NCBI taxonomy): Eukaryota > Metazoa > Mollusca > Bivalvia > Venerida > Cyrenidae > Corbicula > Corbicula japonica. The sequence goes on from JAZAYU010000051.1 coordinate 3,926,054, forward strand.
GCTACAATCAAATGAATTTACAATTGGCTAACACAGAAGCAGGGGTCATGGCTAGTGTTTTAGTGAACTTACAATTATCCTACAGAGCAGCAGTATCTTTTTGGATTCATAGCTACAATCAAATGAATTTACAATTGGCTAACACAGCAGCAGGGGTCATGGCTTGTGTTTAAGTGAACTTACAATTATCCTACAGAGCAGCAGTATCTTTAAGGGATCATAGCTACAATCAAATGAATTTACAATTGACTAACACAGCAGCAGGGGCCATGGCTAGTGTTTAAGTGAACTTACAATTATCCTACAGAGCAGCAGTATCTTTTAGGGATCATAGCTACAATCAAATGAATTTACAATTGACTAACACAGCAGCAGGGGTCATGGCTAGTGTTTTAGTGAACTTACAATTATCCTACAGAGCAGCATTATCTTATAGGGATCATAGCTACAAACAAATGAATTTACAATTGGCTAACACAGCAGCAGCGGTCATGGCTAGTCTTTTAGTGAACTTACAATTATCCTACAGAGCAGCAGTATCTTTAAGTGATCATAGCTACAATCAAATGAATTTACAATTGGCTAACACAGCAGCAGGGGTCATGGCTACTGTTTTGGTGAACTCACAATTATCCTACAGAGCAGCAGTATCTTTCAGGGATCATAGCAACCATCAAATTAATTTACAATTGACTAACACAGCAGCAGGGGTCATGGCTAGTGTTTTAGTGAACTTACAATTATCCTACAGAGCAGCAGTATCTTTTTGGGATCATAGCTACAATCAAATGAATTTACAATTGGCTAACACAGCAGCAGGGGTCATGGCTTGTGTTTTAGTGAACTTACAATTATCCTACAGAGCAGCAGTATCTTTAAGGGATCATAGCTACAATCAAATGAATTTACAATTGGCTAACACAGCAGCATGGGTCATGGCTAGTGTTTAAGTGAACTTACAATTATCCTACAGAGCAGCAGTATCTTTTAGGGATCATAGCTACAATCAAATGAATTTACAATTGACTAAAACAGCAGCAGGGGTCATGGCTATTGTTTTAGTGAACTTACAATTATCCTACAGAGCAGCAGTATCTTTTAGGGATCATAGCTACAATCAAACGAATTTACAATTGGCTAACACAGCAGCAGGGGTCATGCCTAGTGTTTAAGTGAACTTAAAATTATCCTACTGAGCAGCAGTATCTTTCAGGGATCAAAGCTACCATCAAATTCATTTACAATTGACTAACACAGCAGCAGGGGTCATGGCTAGTGTTTTAGTGAACTTACAATTATCCTACAGAGCAGCAGTATCTTTTTGGGATCATAGCAAAATCAAATGAATTTACAATTGACTAACACAGAAGCAGGGGTCATGGCTAGTGTTTTAGTGAACTCACAATTATCCTACAGAGCAGCAGTATCTTTCAGGGAGCATAGCTACCATCAAATTAATTTACAATTGACTAACACAGCAGCAGGGGTCATGGCTAATATTTTATTGAACTCACAATTATCCGACAGAGCAGCAGTATCTTTCAGGGATCATAGCTACCATCAAATTAATTTACAATTGACTAACACAGCAGCAGGGGTCATGGCTATCTTTTTAGTGAACTTACAATTATCCTACAGAGCAGAAGTATCTTTCAGGGATCATAGCTACCATCAAATTAATTTACAATTGACTAACACAGCAGCAGGGGTCATGGCAACTGTTTTAGTGTACTCAAAATTATCCTACAGAGCAGCAGTATCTTTCAGGGATCATAGCTACCATCAAATTTATTTACAATTGACTAACACAGAAGCAGGGGTCATGGCTACCGTTTTAGTGAACTTAAAATTATCCTACAGAGCAGCAGTATCTTTCAGGGATCAAAACTACCGTCAAATTAATTTACAATTGACTAACACAGCAGCAGGGGTCATGGCTACTGTTTTAGTGAACGTACAATTATCCTACAGAGCAGCAGTGTCTTTCAGGGATCATAACTACCATCAAATTAATTTACAATTGACTAACACAGCAGCAGGGTTCATGGCTACTGTTTTAGTGAACTTACAATTATCCTACCTAGTATCAGTATCTTTCAGGGATCATAGCTACCATCAAATGAATTTACAATTGGCTAACACAGCAGCATGGGTCACGGCTAGTGTTTAAGTGAACTTACAATTATCCTACAGTGCAGCAGTATCTTATAGGGATCATAGCTACAAACAAATGAATTTACAATTGGCTAACACAGCAGCAGCGGTCATGGCTAGTCTTTTAGTGAACTTACAATTATCCTACAGAGCAGCAGTATCTTTAAGTGATCATAGCTACAATCAAATGAATTTACAATTGGCTAACACAGCAGCAGGGGTCATGGCTACTGTTTTGGTGAACTCACAATTATCCTACAGAGCAGCAGTATCTTTCAGGGATCATAGCAACCATCAAATTAATTTACAATTGACTAACACAGCAGCAGGGGTCATGGCTAGTGTTTTAGTGAACTTACAATTATCGTACAGAGCAGCAGTATCTTTTTGGGATCATAGCTACAATCAAATGAATTTACAATTGGCTAACACAGCAGCAGGGGTCATGGCTTGTGTTTTAGTGAACTTACAATTATCCTACAGAGCAGCAGTATCTTTAAGGGATCATAGCTACAATCAAATGAATTTACAATTGGCTAACACAGCAGCATGGGTCATGGCTAGTGTTTAAGTGAACTTACAATTATCCTACAGAGCAGCAGTATCTTTTAGGGATCATAGCTACAATCAAATGAATTTACAATTGACTAACACAGCAGCAGGGGTCATGGCTATTGTTTTAGTGAACTTACAATTATCCTACAGAGCAGCAGTATCTTTTAGGGATCATAGCTACAATCAAACGAATTTACAATTGGCTAACACAGCAGCAGGGGTCATGGCTAGTGTTTTAGTGAACTTACAATTATCCTACAGAGCAGCAGTATCTTTTAGGGATATTAGCTACAATCAAATGAATTTACAATTGGCTAACACAGCAGCAGGGGTCATGGCTGGTGTTTTAGTGAACTTAAAATTATCCTACAGAGCAGCAGTATCTTTTGGGGATCATAGCTACAATCAAATGAATTTACAATTGGCTAACACAGCAGCAGGGGTCATGGGTACTGTTTTAGTGAATTTACAATTATCCTACAGAGCAGCAGTATCTTTCAGGGATCAAAGCTACCATCAAATTCATTTACAATTGACTAACACAGCAGCAGGGGTCATGGCTAGTGTTTTAGTGAATTTACAATTATCCTACAGAGCAGCAGTATCTTTCAGGGATCAAAGCTACCATCAAATTCATTTACAATTGACTAACACAGCAGCAGGGGTCATGGCTACTGTTTTAGTGAATTTACAATTATCCTACAGAGCAGCAGTATCTTTCAGGGATCAAAGCTACCATCAAATTCATTTACAATTGACTAACACAGCAGCAGGGGTCATGGCTAGTGTTTTAGTGAACTTAAAATTATCCTACAGAGCAGTGGCATCTTTCAGGGATCATAGCTACCATCAAATAAATTTACAATTGACTAACACAGCAGCATGGGTCATGGCCACTGTTTAAGTGAACTCACAATTATCCTACAGAGCAGCAGTATCTTTCAGGGATCATAGCTAAAATCAAAAGAATTTACAATTAACTAACATTGCAGCAGGGGTCATGGCTAGTGTTTTAGTGAACTCACAATTATCCTACAGAGCAGCAGTATCTTTCAGGGATCATAGCTACCATCAAATGAATTTACAATTGACTAACATTGCAGCAGGGTCATGGCTACTGTTTTAGTGAACTCACAATTATCCTACAGAGCAGCAGTATCTTTCAGGGATCATAGCTACCATCAAATGAATTTACAATTGACTAACATTGCAGCAGGGGTCATGGCTACTGTTTCAGTGAACTTACAGTTCTCCTACAGAGCAGCAGTATCTTTTACGGATCATAGCTACCATCAAATGAATTTACAATTGGCTAACACAGCAGCAGGGGTCATGGCTCCTGTTTTAGTGAACTCACAGTTATCCTACAGAGCAGCAGTATCTTTCAGGGATCATAGCTACCATCAAATTAATTTACAATTGACTAACACAGAAGCAGGGGTCATGGCTAGTGTTTTAGTGAACTTACAATTATCCTACAGAGCAGCAGTATATTTCAGGGATCAAAGCTACCATCAAATTAATTTACAATTGACTAACACAGCAGCAGGGGTCATGGCTAGTGTTTTAGTGAACTTACAATTATCCTACAGAGCAGCAGTATCTTTCAGGGATCAAAGCTACCATCAAATTAATTTACAATTGACTAACACAGCAGCATGGGTCATGGCTACTGTTTTAGTGAACTCACAATTATCCTACAGAGCAGCAGTATCTTTCAGGGATCATAGCTACCATCAAATTAATTAACAATTGACTAACACAGCAGCATGGGTCATGGGTACTGTTTTAGTGAACTCACAATTATCCTACAGAGCAGCAGTATCTTTCAGGGATCATAGCTACCATCAAATTAATTTACAATTGATTAACACAGCAGCAGGGGTCATGGCTACCTTTTTAGTGAACATACAATTATCCTACAGAGCAGCAGTATCTTTCAGGGATCATAGCTACCATCAAATTAATTTACAATTGACTAACACAGCAGCAGGGGTCATGGCTACTGTTTTAGTGATCTCAAAATTATCCTACAGAGCAGTGGTATCTTTCAGGGATCATAGCTACCATCAAATGAATTTACAATTGACTAACACAGCAGCAGGGGTAATGGCTACTGTTTTAGTGGACTCACAATTATCCTACAGAGCAGCAGTATCTTTTAGGGATCATAGCTAAAATCAAATGAATTTACAATTGACTAAAACAGCAGCAGGGGCCATGGCTACTGTTTTAGTGAAATTACAATTAACCTACAGAGCAGCAGTGTCTTTCAGGGATCATAGCTACCATCAAATTAATTTACAATTAACTAACACAGCAGCAGGGGTCATGGCTACTGTTTTAGTGAACTTACTATTATCCTTACTAGTATCAGTATCTTTCAGGGATCATAGCTACCATCAAATTAATTTACAAATGGCTAACACAGCAGCAGGGGTCATGGCTAATATTTTATTGAACTCACAATTATCCTACAGAGCAGCAGTATCTTTCAGGGATCATAGCTACCATCAAATTAATTTACAATTGACTAACACAGCAGCAGGGGTCATGGCTACTGTTTTAATGAACATACAATTATCCTACAAAGCAGCAGTATCTTTTAGGGATCATAGCTACAATCAAATTAATTTACAATTGACTAACACAGCAGCGGGGGTCATGGCTACTGTTTAAGTGAACTCACAATTATCCTACAGAGCAGCAGTATCTTTCAGGGATCATAGCTACCATCAAATTAATTTACAATTGACTAACACAGCAGCAGGGGTCATGCCTAGTGTTTAAGTGAACTTACAATTATCCTACTGAGCAGCAGTATCTTTCAGGGATCAAAGCTACCATCAAATTAATTTACAATTGACTAACACAGCAGCAGGGGTCATGGCTAGTGTTTTAGTGAACTTACAATTATCCTACAGAGCAGCAGTATCTTTTTGGGATCATAGCAAAATCAAATGAATTTACAATTGACTAACATTGCAGCAGGGGTCATGGCTAGTGTTTTAGTGAACTTACAATTATCCTACAGAGCAGCAGTATCTTTTAGGGATCATAGCTACAATCAAATTAATTTACAATTGCCTAACACAGCAGCATGGGTCATGGCTACGGTTTTAGTGAACACACAATTATCCCACAGAGCAGCAGTATCTTTCAGGGATCAAAGCTACCATCAAATTAATTTACATTTGACTAACACAGCAGCAGGGGTCACGGCTAATATTTTATTGAACTCACAATTATCCTACAGAGCAGCAGTATCTTTCAGAGATCATAGCTACCATCAAATTAATTTACAATTGACTACCACAGCAGCAGGGGTCATGGCTATCTTTTTAGTGAACTTACAATTATCCTACAGAGCAGCAGTATCTTTCAGGGAACATAGCTACCATCAAATTAATTTACAATTGGCTAACACAGCAGCAGGGGCCATGGCTACTGTTTTAGTGAACTCAAAATTATCCTACAGAGCAGCAGTATCTTTCAGGGATCATAGCTACCATCAAATTTATTTACAATTGACTAACACAGCAGCAGGGGTCATGGCTACCGTTTTAGTGAACTTACAATTATCCTACAGAGCAGCAGTATCTTTCAGGGATCAAAACTACCATCAAATTAATTTACAATTGACTAACACAGCAGCAGGGGTCATGGCTACTGTTTTAGTGAACTTACAATTATCCTACAGAGCAGCATTGTCTTTCAGGGATCATAGCTACCATCAAATTAATTTACAATTGACTAACACAGCAGCAGGGTTCATGGCTACTGTTTTAGTGAACTTACAATTATCCTACCTAGTATCAGTATCTTTCAGGGATCATAGCTACCATCAAATTAATTTACAATTGACTAACACAGCAGCAGGGGTCATGCCTAGTGTTTTAGTGAACTTACAATTATCCTACAAAGCAGCAGTATCTTTTAGGGATCATAGCTGCAATCAAATAAATTTACAATTGGCTAACACAGCAGCAGGGGTCATGGCTAGTGTTTTAGTGAACTTACAATTATCCTACAGAGCAGCAGTATCTTTTAGGGATCATAGCTACAATCAAATGAATTTACAATTGACTAACACAGCAGCAGGGGTCATGGCTAGTGTTTTAGTGAACTTACAATTATCCTACAGAGCAGCAGTATCTTTTTGGGTTCATAGCTACAATCAAATGAATTTACAATTGGCTAACACAGCAGCAGGGGTCATGGCTTGTGTTTTAGTGAATTTACAATTATCCTACAGAGCAGCAGTATCTTTAAGGGATCATAGCTACAATCAAATGAATTTACAATTGGCTAACACAGCAGCATGGGTCACGGCTAGTGTTTAAGTGAACTTACAATTATCCTACAGAGCAGCAGTATCTTTTAGGGATCATAGCTACAATCAAATGAATTTACAATTGACTAACACAGAAGCAGGGGTCATGGCTAGTGTTTTAGTGAACTTAAAATTATCCTACAGAGCAGCAGTATCTTTTAGGGATCATAGCTACAATCAAATGAATTTACAATTGGCTAACACAGCAGCACGGGTCATGGCTAGTGTTTTAGTGAACTTACAATTATCCTACAGAGCAGCAGCATCTTTAAGGGATCATAGCTACAATCAAATGAATTTACAATTGGCTAACACAGCAGCAGGGGTAATGGCTACTGTTTTAGTGGACTCACAATTATCCTACAGAGCAGCAGTATCTTCTAGGGATCATAGCTAAAATCAAATGAATTTACAATTGACTAACACAGCAGCAGGGGCCATGGCTACTGTTTTAGTGAAATTACAATTAACCTACAGAGCAGCAGTGTCTTTCAGGGATCATAGCTACCATCAAATTAATTTACAATTGACTAACACAGCAGCAGGGGTCATGGCTACTGTTTTAGTGAACTTACAATTATCCTTACTAGTATCAGTATCTTTCAGGGATCATAGCTACCATCAAATTAATTTACAAATGGCTAACACAGCAGCAGGGGTCATGGCTAATATTTTATTGAACTCACAATTATCCTACAGAGCAGCAGTATCTTTCAGGGATCATAGCTACCATCAAATTAATTTACAATTGACTAACACAGCAGCAGGGGTCATGGCTACTGTTTTAATGAACATACAATTATCCTACAAAGCAGCAGTATCTTTTAGGGATCATAGCTACAATCAAATTAATTTACAATTGACTAACACAGCAGCGGGGGTCATGGCTACTGTTTTAGTGAACTCACAAGTATCCTACAGAGCAGCAGTATCTTTTACGTATCATAGCTACAAACAAATGAATTTACAATTGGCTAACACAGCAGCACGGGTCATGGCTAGTGTTTTAGTGAACTTACAATTATCCTACAGAGCAGCAGCATCTTTAAGGGATCATAGCTACAATCAAATGAATTTACAATTGGCTAACACAGCAGCAGGGGTCATGGCTAATATTTTATTGAACTCACAATTATCCTACAGAGCAGCAGTATCTTTCAGGGATCATAGCTACCATCAAATTAATTTACAATTGACTAACACAGCAGCAGGGGTCATGGCTAGTGTTTTAGTGAACTTACAATTATCCTACAGAGCAGCAGTATCTTTTTGGGATCATAGCAAAATCAAATAAATTTACAATTGACTAACATTGCAGCAGGGGTCATGGCTAGTGTTTTAGTGAACTTACAATTATCCTACAGAGCAGCAGTATCTTTTAGGGATCATAGCTACAATCAAATTAATTTACAATTGCCTAACACAGCAGCATGGGTCATGGCTGCGGTTTTAGTGAACTCACAATTATCCCACAGAGCAGCAGTACTTTTCAGGGATCAAAGCTACCATCAAATTAATTTACATTTGACTAACACAGCAGCAGGGGTCACGGCTAATATTTTATTGAACTCACAATTATCCTACAGAGCAGCAGTATCTTTCAGGGATCATAGCTACCATCAAATTAATTTACAATTGACTACCACAGCAGCAGGGGTCATGGCTATCTTTTTAGTGAACTTACAATTATCCTACAGAGCAGCAGTATCTTTCAGGGATCATAGCTACCATCAAATTAATTTACAATTGGCTAACACTGCACCAGGGGTCATGGCTACTGTTTTAGTGAACTCAAAATTATCCTACAGAGCAGCAGTATCTTTCAGGGATCATAGCTACCATCATATTTATTTACAATTGACTAACACAGCAGCAGGGGTCATGGCTACCGTTTTAGTGAACTTACAATTATCCTACAGAGCAGCAGTATCTTTCAGGGATCAAAACTACCATCAAATTAATTTACAATTGACTAACACAGCAGCAGGGGTCATGGCTACTGTTTTAGTGAACTTACAATTATCCTACAGAGCAGCATTGTCTTTCAGGGATCATAGCTACCATCAAATTAATTTACAATTGACTAACACAGCAGCAGGGTTCATGGCTACTGTTTTAGTGAACTTACAATTATCCTACCTAGTATCAGTATCTTTCAGGGATCATAGCTACCATCAAATTAATTTACAATTGACTAACACAGCAGCAGGGGTCATGCCTAGTGTTTTAGTGAACTTACAATTATCCTACAAAGCAGCAGTATCTTTTATGGATCATAGCTACAATCAAATGAATTTACAATTGGCTAACACAGCAGCAGGGGTCATGGCTAGTGTTTTAGTGAACTTACAATTATCCTACAGAGCAGCAGTATCTTTTAGGGATCATAGCTACAATCAAATGAATTTACAATTGACTAACACAGCAGCAGGGGTCATGGCTAGTGTTTTAGTGAACTTACAATTATCCTACAGAGCAGCAGTATCTTTTTGGGTTCATAGCTACAATCAAATGAATTTACAATTGGCTAACACAGCAGCAGGGGTCATGGCTTGTGTTTTAGTGAATTTACAATTATCCTACAGAGCAGCAGTATCTTTAAGGGATCATAACTACAATCAAATGAATTTACAATTGGCTAACACAGCAGCATGGGTCACGGCTAGTGGTTAAGTGAACTTACAATTATCCTACAGAGCAGCAGTATCTTTTAGGGATCATAGCTACAATCAAATGAATTTACAATTGACTAACACAGCAGCAGGGGTCATGGCTAGTGTTTTAGTGAACTTACAATTATCCTACAGAGCAGCAGTATCTTTTAGGGATCATAGCTACAAACAAATGAATTTACAATTGGCTAACACAGCAGCACGGGTCATGGCTAGTGTTTTAGTGAACTTACAATTATCCTACAGAGCAGCAGCATCTTTAAGGGATCATAGCTACAATCAAATGAATTTGCAATTGGCTAACACAGCAGCAGGGGTCATGGCTACTGTTTTGGTGAACTCACAATTATCCTACAGAGCAGCAGTATCTTTCAGGGATCATAGCTACCATCAAATGAATTTACAATTGACTAACACAGCAGCAGGGGTCATGGCTAGTGTTTTAGTGAACTTACAATTATCCTACAGAGCAGCAGTATCTTTTTGGGACCATAGCTACAATCAAATGAATTTACAATTGGCTAACACAGCAGCAGGGGTCATGGCTTGTGTTTTAGTGAACTTACAATTATCCTACAGAGCAGCAGTATCTTTAAGGGAGCATAGCTAAAATCAAATGAATTCACAATTGGCTAACACAGCAGCAGGGGTCATGGCTAGTGTTTAAGTGAAGTTACAATTATCCTACAGAGCAGCAGTATCTTTTAGGGATCATAGCTACAATCAAATGAATTTACAATTGACTAACACAGCAGCAGGGGTCATGGCTAGTGTTTTAGTGAACTTACAATTATCCTACAGAGCAGCAGTATCTTTTATGGATCATAGCTACAATCAAATGAATTTGCAATTGGCTAACACAGCAGCAGGGGTCATGGCTAGTGTTTTATTGAACTTACAATTATCCTACAGAGCAGCAGTATCTTTTTGGGATCATAGCTGCAATCAAATGAATTTACAATTGGCTAACACAGCAGCAGGGGTCATGGCTGGTGTTTTAGTGAACTTACAATTATCCTACAGAGCAGCAGTATCTTTTAGGGATCATAGCTACAATCAAATGAATTTACAATTGGCTAACACAGCAGCAGGGGTCATGGCTACTGTTTTAGTGAATTTACAATTATCCTACAGAGCAGCAGTATCTTTTAGAGATCATAGCTAAAATCAAATTAATTTACAATTGACTAACACAGCAGCAGGGGTCATGGCTAGTGTTTTAGTGAACTTACAATTATTCTACAGAGCAGTGGTATCTTTCAGGGATCATAGCTACCATCAAATGAATTTACAATTGACTAACACAGCAGCATGGGTCATGGCCACTGTTTTAGTGAACTCACAATTATCCTACAGAGCAGCAGTATCTTTCAGGGATCATAGCTAAAATCAAAAGAATTTACAATTTACTAACATTGCAGCAGGGGTCATGGCTAGTGTTTTAGTGAACTCACAATTATCCTACAGAGCAGCAGTATCTTTCAGGGATCAGAGCTACCATCAAATGAATTTACAATTGACTAACATTGCAGCAGGGGTCATGCCTAGTGTTTAAGTGAACTTACAATTATCCTACAGAGCAGCAGTATCTTTCAGGGATCATAGCTACCATCAAATGAATTTACAATTGACTAACATTGCAGCAGGGGTCATGGCTACTGTTTTAGTGAACTTACAATTATCCTACAGAGCAGCAGTATCTTTTAAGGATCATAGCTACCATCAAATGAATTTACAATTGGCTAACACAGCAGCAGGGGTCATGGCTACTGTTTTAGTGAACTCACAATTATCCTACAGAGCAGCAGTATCTTTCAGGGATCATAGCTACCATCAAATGAATTTACAATTGACTAACACAGCAGCAGGGGTCATGGCTAGTGTTTTAGTGAACTTACAACTATCCTACAGAGCAGTGGTATCTTTCAGGGATCATAGCTACCATCAAATGAATTTACAATTGACTAACACAGCAGCAGGGGTAATGGCTACTGTTTTAGTGGACTCACAATTATCCTACAGAGAAGCAGTATCTTTTAGGGATCATAGCTAAAATCAAATGAATTTACAATTGACTAACACAGCAGCAGGGGCCATGGCTACTGTTTTAGTGAAATTACAATTAACCTATAGAGCAGCAGTATCTTTCAGTGATCAAAGCTACCATCAAATGAATTTACAATTGACTATCACAGCAGCAGGGGTCATGGCTACTGTTTTAGTGAACCAGGGTCTAATTAAATAGACCCTGAGTGAACATATAATTATCCTACAGAGCAGCAGTATCTTTCAGGGATCATAGCTACCATCAAATGAATTTACAATTGACTAACACAGCAGCAGGGGTCATGGCTACTGTTTTAGTGAACCAGGGTCTAATTAAATAGACCCTGAGTGAACTTATAATTATCCTACAGAGCAGCTGTATCTATCAGGGGCAAGACTACCTCCAAGTTTCTGGCTATTGAGAACAAACTTTCATCCTGGGGAATATGTTTTATTGCACATCTCTGTTTAACAATCCTTGAAAAAAATGTTGAAATACACATGTATAGTATGACACAATAAATATAAAACTATGTTCTCATATTTCATGTCACCAGGTGGAAATATGTTCATACGAAACCAATGTACAGGGACCACAAATCTATGTATATGTAGTGATTGAACCTTGCTTGTCAGAAACAATTCCTGTTGTAACTCAAAATCTGAAAAGGTTTTGTTTTTTAAAATTAAACTGCTTTAACAATCATATTTGTTTGCATTTTAAATTCCATTTGGATTGAATTAAACTGTCTGAAAATTTTCAAGCGGCACTGTGTATCAGTATATAACAGCCGGTAAAAGTATTTACTAGTACCTGTATATACCAATGTTACCAGTATCTAACAGGAGGTACCAGTATATACCAGTACATACCAGTATCTAAACTAGGTGATATCAGTATCCACCAGGTTATTTGAATTAGCAAAGTAACAGAAAATGTTAAAAATGTTCATTAAGTGGCTAGTAATTCCCATCAGAAACTGTTTCTGCCGGGCAGGATTTTTTGGCTTACTTGTACAAAACACTGTTTAAGAGACTTGAACTGCAAATATTTTAATATAAAACTCAAAATACTCATACTAAAATACATTTGTCTTAATTTAGCATTTAAGCAAATATCAACACTAATAAAGTACATGATAAAGAGGAAAATACATTTCATGTTAAACAAATGTTTTATGGGACCCTCTGAAAATTAGTAATCAAACACTAGTTTAGACATGTTCATATAAAATTAAAACTCTTCTTTTCTAACACATTTATAGTAATGAAGATTCATAACAAAGAAGGTAGAGATGCAAATACACAACTGGGCTGAAGGTTATAAAGCTGAGATTGGAAACCAGTCTCAAATCTCAGGCATCTGATTGGCTGAAATGGCGACCAGTCGCCATTTCAGCCAATCAGATGCTTGAGATTTGAGACTGGTTTCCATGCTCAGTTTTTTAACCTTGGGCACTGATTATTGCACTACATGTAGTTTTGATTTTCCTCTGCACCATTTTCATTGGAATACAAAGTTTTACACTGTTCAAAGTTCTAAGCTACATCTGAGCTACATCAGGTATTCAGTTGATTACTTGTGCCTCCCTTAGGTACAAAGTCAGAATATATAATCTACAAAAAGGAGCATAACTCGAATAAGTCAAATACTATCTTGATCTAAATTTTTGGCATTGTTGTGACCAAGTTGTCATAAGCAATATCATTTGAAAGTTTGATGATGAAATATTAAGAAATAGTTACAGCCAACATAAGGTTTTTGTGACAAAATCAAAGAACAAAATGGAGTATAACTCCTTCAAATGTGACCTTGACCTAATGATTTTGGCATCATCACAACCCTGTTTTCATAAGCAATATAATTCGAAAGTTTGTTAAAAAATATTAAGGGCAAAGTTATAGCCAACTTCATGGTGTCAAACCAACAAAGAAATTACTATGAATTGCCATTTATTCTCAAGAAGTACACAAATACTCACCCACAAAAATAGTGAGAGAAAAAAACAAAGGAAAAACTCAGAAAGGACTGAACAGGGCATATGTAACTCGCCTGAAAAACTATGATCTCTATAAAATCTTAAGAACACAACAAAAATAGAGCTTTGTGGTGACTCAAGCACTTGTTCTACAGTTCAACTTTGTACTGATCTTTTAGCAGAGTACTAAACATTAATAACAAGGTCATGGATCTGCTAAAGCAAACAAAAAATGGTCACGGATCATTAGCAGTGTACGTAACCTAGTAATTGTAATGTAGAAGAATATTTAATGTAATGGTCTTCTAGCAAGTTATTTAACCTTGTCATGGTCTTCCAGCAAGTTATTTAACCATGGTCCTTTAGCAGAGCATTTAACCTTGTCATGGTCTTATAGCATTTTTTTAACCTAGTCATGGTCTTTTAGCAAGTTATTTAACCGTATCATGGTTTTCTAACAAGTTATTTAACCATGGTCCTTTAGCAGAGTATTTGACCTTGTCATGTTCCTTTAGCAGTGTTTTTAACCATGTCATTGTACTTTAGCAGAGTATTTAATAGCAGAGTATTGGTCATTTTGCAGATTTAAATATGTTATGGTCCTTTACCAGAATTTGTAACCTTTAGCCAAGCATTAAATCTTTAGCACACTATCGGTACTTTACCTGGTAATGGAACTTTAGGAGAGTACCTAACCTTGTCAAAGACCAATAGCAGAACCATGATCTGGTCATTCTGCTGAGTATTAAACTATGTCATGATATTTTAGCTGATTATTTAACCCTGTCAGGAACCTTTAGCAGAGATTTAACCTTGTTATGGTCTTTGTTGTGTAGACATGTCATCGTCTCTTAACAGAGTATTAAAGTTTGTCATGGTTTTTGAGACTAATTCTTTTTTCAAGTAGCCCACATCTCACCAGTCTAATAACTGACTAGGTTTTATGGAAGAATAAAGGTTCTATATTGTCCAGAAACTGTGTCAAAACAGGCAAACATCTCATTCAATCTGACTTGTTTTGCTTTGCACTATGGAGATCTTGTTTTACTCAGTATGATATAAATGCAATGTCTGAATAAAATCTAGTAAAACAACAAACTTTCCTCCACCATGACCACCACCACTGCCCAAGGTTATAAAGCTGAGCATGGAAACCAGTCTCAAATCTCAAGCATCTGATTGGCTGAAATGGCGAGATTTCAGCCATAGGACATGGTCGCCATTTCAGTCAATCAGATGCTTGAGATTTGAGACTGGTTTCCATGTTCAGCTTTATAACCTTCAGGCCATATTTGTTTCCCTCGGAAAGTCATTTCTACTGACAAATTCATTATCAACATGGATTTCTCTTGGCCTTAGGGATTTGTTTTCAAATACGTATTTTATACATGTTTAATAAATATGTAAACACAATTCTAGAAGTGTGCAATCTATAGAACACTGACTTGTTCTTCAATTATTTAAATACCATATGAAATCTATCACAACACAGATTCTGTTGAAAATATCACATCCAAATTTGTAATATAAAATCTAGTAGAATTAAAACGTAACTATATTTACAGTAAAATGTTAGCTTCATTTCTTATACAATCAATAAACACCGTCTATCATTGAATACAACAACAAAGCAACACAATACATGTATTCCCAATAATCAAAGCAGAAAAAATTGAGCATTTTCTAATCTAATTCTCATTACAAACATTTTTGGTAAAAGTGGTGGCATTTTAAAACAGAAATCTCGAGTTCCTGTTTGTGTTTTAAAATGGAAAATTCCCTTCATACAATAGTCAAAGGTTATTTCAATGCACAAAACAGGTATAACAATTCATTGTTCATCTTTGTAAAAGTTCACTACTTGAACAATAAAATGCCTTGTAAAATAAATAGGGCAAACTTTTTGCCAAAGTTTATGCTGCTTAAATTAGAAATCAAAAAGCAGGAATTACAACCAGTGTTAATAATTCACCATATTCTGCATGTGTTCTTTAAGTGCTTACCTGGGCCAAAGATCATAAAACTTAATCAGGAGACCATTCTCAAATCTCAAGCATCTGATTGGCTAAAATGGCAATCTGACACAATTTCAGCCAATCAGATGCTTGATATTTTAGACTGGTTTCCAATCTCAGTTTTATTATCTTGGGCCCTGTACTACTAGAAATTACCCAGAACAACCATCATTTAAATACTAACAACAAAAAGCCTAAATTCTGCAAGAGAAAAATAAATCATGAGATCTTTATAATAAGTATTAGGTCAAACAGTTTATTAAATCTGATTAAAAATATCAACCAATATACAACAAATAAAAGGTTTACAAGATGTCTGTAAGTGCAGAGTTGTTAATTATGGAATCATCAAACCCCAAATGCTTTTTCCTTAACCCATTACTCCCTCTAGACATGCATTTATCATATATGCAAACAGTGTAGATCCAGATCAGATGGCATCAGGATAGGCACTGTTCGTTTTATTGATCAGAAATAACCTTATGAATCAAAGAGCGAACAGAGTAGATTCTGATCAGATGGCACATATGTGCTAATCTAGATCTACACTGTTTGTCCATGCCATAATGAGGCATATATGGAGGAAAGGGTTAAACTGAAAATATTGGTTTATTCAATGATTTTCAAAAATATTAAATAAAATGCCTATTTGTGAATTCTACTACATGTAAAGGTTTACTGACCTTCATATGTATTCTAAAATTTGCGTAAAGTGAAAATGAAAAAAATAAAGCTATTATTTCTTCTCTACAGATAAAAACTATCTTACATGAAATATATATTAATCTTTGGATTAAAATGTTATCAAGCATTCACACCTTTTTTGACAAACTATGAGAAAAACAATGAGAATTTTTCATGCTAGTCTTGTAAATCATTTTAATGTAACATACAAGTATTTTTATCAATATACATGTACTTTTCACCAATTCAAATTCACAGATTTATTGGTGATTAATTTGAATAATAACTTTATTACTCCTATACTTTTTACATAATTTATGATACAAAGTCTTCTTTACATGATAAGTATTGATGACCCTTGTTTCCTGACCAAGGAAGTACTATTGTATTACCAAATTACCAAGGTATGACAAAGTATATGGATAAACTTGTTTCTCCGTAAAGGCTGTTATTGCGATACTGTCTCCACACTGATAGATCTGTGGTCAGTGCACCTAACACCATCATGGTGCCCTGTGGTCAGATGTATACATACAGTCTCCATCGCTATGGTAACAGGGTAACATGTACAGATTGTAACTATGTTTGCCGATTAAGTAATTTGTCAGATATCAATTACAGAATGAAGGACAGTCTATGAAGATTTCAACCAGCAATTGTAAAATGTCTTCCTCTGATACCATTTTGATATTTATGAAATGATCTTTACGCTTCCGATTAACTTAACTTCCTACGAAAGCTCAATGACTTTATTGTAATAGATTATTGCACATGTTCATAATGACTCAGTATGGAACAATGAGGAGATGATGAGTAAAGTACCTACATGTAGAATATGAACATCACACCTTCATTAATTCATATAACACCAAAACTTGTAAATAAAACAACAGAAACAAGCTAACTATACAAACATCTGCTTTTAGCAGCCGTAACATAAAAGGTGTAACACTAGAACAAAGTGCAGTATATTTCTATCTGTTTGAAAAGTGCTTAAACTTTGTATTTCTTTTAACAGGTTGCTATTTCAATACCTTTTAACAACCTCAGGTCATAGTGTCTCCTCGACAGATTGAAAATAAACTCTTATTTATTACAGGGAGAAATATACAATGTTGCTATAAATATAGATGAAATTGAATATACACTGAATAAAACAAAAATATTTCTTCTTTTTTTTCTACTCTGTTAGTTGCTACATATAGAGTGACAGAATAACAAAATAGCTGTCATAATTTTGTTCACATGATCCATTGTAACAATCTCATGAAATTTATTTACTTTTTTCCCCCCTTTACTCCCTATATGCCGGTTTTATCACATGTGAGACCAGTGTTGATCCAGATCAGCTGGAATGTCTGAGCCCTCTGATCAGGATCTACACTGCATGCTTCTTGGTCAGAAACCTCATGGATAGAACGCAAGCAGTGTAAATCCTGATCTGATGTCATGAATGTGCCAGCTTGTCTGGATCTACACAATTCACACACGGGACACATCCATATGATATGGAGTAAAAGGTTTATTTTGATCAACATTATCAGTAGGATAAAATATTGAAATGTGAAAATGGCAACACTGTTCAAATATCCCCAATAACAGGTGTTAGACCTAGAAGTGAATGTAAAGCCAATGTAAATATAAAGCCAACAAACTTTCATATAAATGGTACTTGCATGCTTTTAAAGCAATGATTGAAAGAATGAACAACAATTCATGGACAAAATCTTGAAGAAAACTCAAAACATGAAAACAGGAACTGACAGGGCATACTTGTGGTACATATTAGTAAAGGCTGTTATTGCGATACTGTCTCCACACTGATAGATCTGTGGTCAGTGCACCTAACACCATCATGGTGCCCTGTGGTCAGATGTATACATACAGTCTCCATCGCTATGGTAACAGGGTAACATGTACAGATTGTAACTATGTTTGCCGATTAAGTAATTTGTCAGATATCAATTACAGAATGAAGGACAGTCTATGAAGATTTCAACCAGCAATTGTAAAATGTCTTCCTCTGATACCATTTTGATATTTATGAAATGATCTTTACGCTTCCGATTAACTTAACTTCCTACGAAAGCTCAATGACTTTATTGTAATAGATTATTGCACATGTTCATAATGACTCAGTATGGAACAATGAGGAGATGATGAGTAAAGTACCTACATGTAGAATATGAACATCACACCTTCATTAATTCATATAACACCAAAACTTGTAAATAAAACAACAGAAACAAGCTAACTATACAAACATCTGCTTTTAGCAGCCGTAACATAAAAGGTGTAACACTAGAACAAAGTGCAGTATATTTCTATCTGTTTGAAAAGTGCTTAAACTTTGTATTTCTTTTAACAGGTTGCTATTTCAATACCTTTTAACAACCTCAGGTCATAGTGTCTCCTCGACAGATTGAAAATAAACTCTTATTTATTACAGGGAGAAATATACAATGTTGCTATAAATATAGATGAAATTGAATATACACTGAATAAAACAAAAATATTTCTTCTTTTTTTTCTACTCTGTTAGTTGCTACATATAGAGTGACAGAATAACAAAATAGCTGTCATAATTTTGTTCACATGATCCATTGTAACAATCTCATGAAATTTATTTACTTTTTTCCCCCCTTTACTCCCTATATGCCTGTTTTATCACATGTGAGACCAGTGTTGATCCAGATCAGCTGGAATGTCTGAGCCCTCTGATCAGGATCTACACTGCATGCTTCTTGGTCAGAAACCTCATGGATAGAACGCAAGCAGTGTAAATCCTGATCTGATGTCATGAATGTGCCAGCTTGTCTGGATCTACACAATTCACACACGGGACACATCCATATGATATGGAGTAAAAGGTTTATTTTGATCAACATTATCAGTAGGATAAAATATTGAAATGTGAAAATGGCAACACTGTTCAAATATCCCCAATAACAGGTGTTAGACCTAGAAGTGAATGTAAAGCCAATGTAAATATAAAGCCAACAAACTTTCATATAAATGGTACTTGCATGCTTTTAAAGCAATGATTGAAAGAATGAACAACAATTCATGGACAAAATCTTGAAGAAAACTCAAAACATGAAAACAGGAACTGACAGGGCATACTTGTGGTACATATTAGGAATGGATTTATTTTTTGAGTAACTATACACACCTTTGCCAAAGATCATAAAACTTAATCTGGAGACCAGTCTCAAACCTCAAGCATCTGATCGGCTGAAATGGTAACACATCACCATTTTAGCCAATCTGATGCTTTAAATTTAAGACTGGTCTTCTGATTTAGTTTTATGATCTTGAGCCCTTATCTGAGAATAAATTAGATCTTCTCTGTAAATGAGGAGTATTCATTGGCGTGGGAATTTCCAACTGGAACTTAGTCCAACTGAATAAACAAAATGTACAGAATGTCCTACAACTGATGGTTATATAACCTCTCTATCAGCCTTAGACCACAATTTGATTTAAATCTATCTGGTTCTGGCCTGTGCCAATCCTAAAACCACATCGGCATATATATCTAGTCACTTGGTTTCAAAAGCTTGGCCTACAAAATCAAGCCATCACAAATGACTCACAATGTCAGCTTGTGTAAGTTTGGTGACCAGTTAAGGTTCTCAAAACCCACTGCCTGTGTACTTGGCTGGTTCCCTATGGTTAATGTAGACTACACCAGTTTAGTCTAGAACTGGAATGGATCACAAACTTAGGTTATTCTGTAAGATGTCAGGCGTCCCCCTGGTGATACGGTGGAGATGGTGCACTCTTACGGTGAGCCTACAATGAACATGCTTGTTGAGTGTGATTTCGTTAAATAAAAAAGTAATTAAAAATGTGCAGGTTAACAGTGTATTACTCTACAATTTTGTTGAAATTATAAATATTAAGTTATAAATAAATTTAGAGTTAAAATAAAAAAAATACATGTGCACCTGTTGGAGTACATAACTTCAAAGATTTGGTGTAAATTCTGGCTGCTTGAGATTTGTTTATCTATTGACCATTTACAATCTGAGCAAATGAGTATTTGTTATTAGAACTGTATCAGTTTACCCTTTTCTTAAAAAATAAATCATGTTCTGAAATAACCTAATGAAATGTAAAAGCCTAGTGTAGATCCTGACCAGATGGCACAGATATGCTGGCTGATCTGGATCTACACTGTTCTCCCATGCCATAACAGTTGTATTTATGGAGTAGTGTTCATATCATCTTTATCATGCAGAGAAATAAGCATGGCAAAAAAGCCAAAACATATCAAGCAAAATGGTGCAAATCATGCTGCATTTGTTGGCAATAAACTACACAGAACAGACATTTATAACAATGTGTAAGTAGAGCAAATAGATATTGGTGGGCCCCTGGAGATCTCAGGTGGTAAAAGTATCAGATCAGGTATTATTGTGAAAACATCTCTACATGTGTGATAATACATATATACTACATGTACTTACATTATGTACAAGAAAATATTTACACTAGGCACCAGTCCAGCTGGATTGTCTCTATGGCAACCAACATTTCATGCAGTTTCCATAGCAACCATGTCAACATGGCTGTCAAAATTATGTTATATATCAAAGGAACATGTAAACATAGTATAAAACATGAACCTCTGAACATGTGATGATAAGTAACATCAGTGTTATATAAGTTATCAAACATATGAGTTATGATAATGAGTCAGGTCAAATATCATTAGTGATATTTTCTTATTTTCAGTAGTTGCTATGTTCTGGTAGAACAGACATAAGTTGAATAATTCTTTTAATATAAGGTGATTTTCAAACATTTTTTCTCTGTTTTGGCAAAATACATGGAGGAATGATAATCCACCTACTTTAAGCCTTTATTTCATGGAATATGGCTGTTAAACATGAGTGAACAGTGTAGATCCAGATTAGCCATCAAATTCATGCCATCTGATCGGGATCTACAGTGTTCACTGTTTGATTCATTACTTTATTTCTGACCGAAGAGCAAACTGTGTAGATCCTAATCTGAAAGCACAAATGTTTTAGGTGATCTGTTCGCACATGCCATAAGACCTGTATAAATGATGTACAGGGTTAAAGGTCACAACTCCCAGAATGCATCATTTCTCATGGCCTGGCTCATTTCACATAACTACAAGGAAATATGTAACGTCATACCAAAAGCTTATCTCAATTTAACATTCAAATGATAAAAATGCTAGAACTTGTAACTACTTGAACAAAACACATCTAAAATTAACAAACCACAAATGATTACTTTGCTTAATTTGTTCATAATGATATATTCAGTATTACAATATCTAGCATTTTAAATATGTCTAAGAGGGAACACAAACTTTCAAATGAAGGTGAAAAAAAAAAGAATATTAAGATCTTTCAAGGTGCTTTGTGATTCAAAAATATGTGAATGGCGTGACAAAAAATGATGTAATGTTATGTTACATGACAAGATGAAAAACACTACTGTAATGCTAATGTTTGTAAAATGATAGCCACAAGTGGATATCCACAGATTTCTGACACGATGCCCTAGTTGTATTGTCACAAAGATCACTGATGAAAGACTGTTAGTTGTATTTGACAGCGTTCAAACTTTGGTTATATGCAAGTTAGTAGCAGAAGCAAACCCTATATGTTGGCCTACATTCCATTATGAAAGCCCTTGTACCCGCATGCAGTGGAGAGCACAAACAGGTAAGCAAATGCTATAAGGTGGTTACGTATACCATTTTTGAATTGTCTGTCTGATCTACATCATCAGGATACCCGCGTCGATGTCGCAGGTCATCTTGAGCAGAATACTGGTTATAGTCCTTCATTTCATGGGCACGATAGCCGCCCAAATGTTCATAGTAGGGCCCCTGTAGACTGCCGGAGCGGTGATCATGCAGTAACTGGCGGGCTGCGATCTCCAGCTGTTCAGGGGTCATGTCTCCTGCTTCAGCTATCTCGCGCTTTAGAGCCTGAACATTCACCAAATGACTTAATCCTTCACTGTGTATAACCTGTAACATATAAACTGGCTAGTTACTTTCTCTGAACACCACAATTATTACTGACATAGCATTGTTAACTCTTTACTACATGGGATATGGCTGTTCTCCCATGAAAAAACAGTGAAGATTTATGATCAGCTGGCACATTTGTCCCATCCTATCTGGAAGTACAATGTTTGCTTTAGATTTTTTAGGTTATTGTCCCAAGAAATGACAAGTGTAGATCCAGATCACATTAGATGTCACAAATGTCTTCTTATTAATTCATATCTTCATATACAAATGTACAATTGTACAAAAGAATCTCTGATTTTTCGAATTACATCTCTCTAATTTTCAAAGTAAATCACCAAGTTGTTCAAATGGTTTAGACTAAATCTCCCAGCCATTCAATTCTCAAACTATTAAAATAAATTCACACTTTTTTGAAGTGAATTTTCTCCTGATATGATGAGTTTACCTGTTCTACAAGACTCTCTGCACTATCGCCCCCTCTCTGTTCCTGGAGCCTATCTCTCGGTATACACAATGGTCCCCGGCCTCGCTGTGATCTGTCTAGAGATACCATGGCGTCAGAGTGACGCTGCTGGCCTAGACTGTCATGTATCGGTGGTTCATCACCTTCAACAATCGATTTGGAGCGTTTGAAATGAAGGAAAGGGTGTACTGCAAAAACACACAGCATGCTGTTAGTTTGAATTTGTTAGTAGAAAGACAAGAGGTGAAAGTTAGAATAATAAACAAAAGAGTTTCCAGGAATAATTGCAATGAAGGAAAATCATACATTCTCTAGTTAAATATGTGGCAATCTTTATCCCCCTACCCTAATTGCTGTTATCTATGGGCAAACATTGTAGAGCCTTATCAAAGGATCTATACTGCTGGCTTTTTCATACCCTAGGTTATTTCTGACCCAAGATGTGAAAAATGTAGATCCTGATCAGATGGTGAAGACCTGTTGGCTGATTTAGATCTACACTGATTGCACATGCAATAAAACATGTATATAGCGAGTAAAGAAGGGTTAAGTAAAATGTTGAGCAAGTGGGAGATAAACATATTTGTGTAAAAATGTATTAGCCTGAACAGTAAGAGGAAAGCTAAAGTTGCCATTGTTATAAGAATGTTAGCACATACAGTAAGACACATGGGTACAGTAACAGCGAGCAGAATGCAGTTATACAATGGTTCATATAATGTTTAAACAATTGTTAAGCATAATTAATACATTTGAGTTATCAATGAATGTTTCTTAGATGGGTGACAAGAGGTGTAAAACAGGAGCCTACAGAGCTCTCAATTATTATTGATGGCAAAATAAACGTCTAAAATTACTTGATATATCTGACAAACAATTAGAAAACAAGGCTTTATGACTCTGTAACTAGTGTAGATCCTGATCCAAATGAGGACTAACATGGTCTAAAGCAGGATGTGAACTGTTTTCTATATACATTAAGACTGCTACTGTGAATTAATTGCGAACAAAATAAACCTGCTCAGGCTTAGGCTTAAAGATGGTAGCATGCTAAACAGAGATATCCATACCTGGTTGAGTGTAGGAAGACCGCACCCTGTTTGGTGATGACATTGGTGTTCTCTGGATGTTTGGATAGTCTATCTCCCTGTGACGGCCCTCTGGTGTGAGACCTGCTACTGCCATGGCCTGCCAAACACAAACATCGGATATTTTGTGTGCACCACATAAGACACTCAGCACTTATACTATCAAAATACCTAACTAGAATTTAGAATACCAAAGAACACTTTGCCATCTTAGTGCAAGAATGGTTTAAGTAATATTGAAATATTATGGAGATAAACTATAATTGCACTAAGAAGAGGACATGCATCACCTGTTTTCAAAAAGTTGAAATGTGAACTGATGTATTATAATATATGAAAATAAAATGAAATCAGAAATACTGTTTAAGATATTTGTTTACAGAAACAAAACTGTCACTCAGGATTCCTTTCTTCATAAAATCAAAATAGTGCAATGACCAAAGATAATGTACATTATAGACTTTGACAATAAAAGTAACATATATCTGGACAAATATAATCAATACAATATTTATGTCTAAGTCATTTTGAAAAGCCCACAACTCAAAATATTTAAATGCAGTACTACAAAACCAGAAAGTGTAAAAATATAACACAAAGTGGAACTTTTTAATGTTTTGGAAAGGACATTACTTCAATGCCAACTATTAACAGTTATCATTGTTGTTGCTTGAAAACAGATTTATATATATAAGAAGATGATATACTCCATACTCAACTGAAGTGATAGGCCTTATAAGGTGTCCAGTTTAATCAGAGTTATCGTTCATGTTGCTTGAAGTAAATTTTATTGATACAGATTTTACTGCAACAGTACACATACTTTCAAAGTTATACTGGATGACAACATTACCATTATCACTACTGAGCAGTATTCAATATAAATTATACAATATACCTTATCAATAAAGTTATTGTGAAAATTAACATGCTGACCTTAATTTTTATAGAAAAAACCACATTTTTATCAAATAGTAGGTTGTCTTCAACCCAGTTCTATTATATATATAGTATTTTCTAATTTATTATCAAAAGAATTCAAGGTTTCATGTAAGACCATAGAATATCTAACCCTGGCCTAGATTGGAATAAAAAACAACCTCCAGTCATCAATAATGAGAAATAGGACAAATTTAAGCTTACAAGTTACTACAATAATAAAAAGAAAATAAACATCTCTGTGTTTCAATTTTCCAACAAAAACAGCTTGATTCAACATACACTAAATAAAATACCATAAACTGTCAAATGTTATGTGGGCTAACAATGATACGATGGAGACCAGTGTCAAAACTCTAACTTGTGATTGGTCAGTTTTGAGACAGAACTCAGATTCAACATTTCAGCTGTTCGAGACAGGAAACTGGACAGGAGATCATAAAACTGAGTATGGAGACCATCAAAGTTCAAGCATCTGATTGGCTCAAATGGAGACAAGTCGCCATTTCCCACAATCAGATGTTTAAGATTTGACTGGTCTCCAGATTGAGTTTTATTATCTTGGGAACTAGTCTCCAGTCTGTTATATGATCTTGGCCTCTTGTATCAGAAAAAAATCAACATTCACACAGAAGCCATTGCAGAAGACAAACATTTACAACAAGACAAAAAGTAAGGGTACAAATATACAGTTCAATCTTTGAAAATCAGAATAGGGTTTTAACCTTTTACTCCATATATATGCATTATAATGTCTGTGCCACCAGTGTAGATCCAGATCAGCAATCATATCCATGCCATCTGATCAGGATCTGCACTGGTGCATCTTGGTCAGACAAGAGCTGTCAGAGGAGACAGCATGCTCGACTATTTGATTCATTTGAAATAAATGCAATTTATAGATTAAAAGAACAAAACAAATATTGCCAAACATTTATGTGCAAACAGGAATAATGTTAAGAAGTAAGTGGTAAGGGAGGAAATTGAAATAATTCCTTAATGTACCTTAAATAGTGAATTGAAAAGGGAAATAACTATGAAATATTTTTTGAAGAGTTGGAAAAGTTGTTAGTAATATATGCTTAATGCAAAATTTAAGTGAAAAAAAGGGGCAAAAGTTGAAAAATATAGGAGGCAGGGTTATGGATGTCATTGGGTATGATGTAGATTTATTGGAAGCAGGGTTATGGGTGTCATTGGGTATGATGTAGATTTATTGGAAGCAGGGTTATGGGTGTCATTGGGTATGATGTAGATTTTGATGGTGTATACATATTTCAAGTTTCAAGACAATATCTCAAGTAGCTGTAAAGTTATGGGCAAAATGCATATTTTGCTTAACACAAAATATAAGAAAAATGGGAAAAAGGGGCATAACTTGAAAAATATTGATAGCAGCGTTATGGGTGTTGTTGATAATGACCTAGATTTTGATGGTGAATTTATTTTTCAGGTTTCAAGGTGATAGCTCAAGTAGTTTTAAAGTTAAGGGCCAAGTGTATATTTTGCTTAACTCAAAATTTAAGTGAAAAAGGGGCATAATTTGAAAAACATTGGAAGCAGGGTTATGGGTCTTGTTGGTTATGATGCAGATTTTGATGGTGAAAATATATTTCAAGTTTCAATGCAATATCTCAAGTAGTTTTAAAGTTATGGACAAAATGCATATTTTGCTTAACACAAAATATAAGAAAAAAGGGGCATAACTTGAAATATATTAAAAGCAGAGCTATGGGTCTTGTTGGTAATGATGTAGAATTTGATGGTGAATATATATTCCAAGTTTCAAGTTGATATCACAAGTAGTTTATAAGTTATGGACCAAAGTGCATATTTTCCTTAACGCAAAATTTATGTGAAAAAGGGGCATAACTTGAAAAATATTTGTAGCAGAGTTATGGTTGTTGTTAATAATGACCTAGATTTTGATGGTGAATATTTTTTCCAGGTTTCAAGGTGATAGCTCAGGAAGTTTTAAAGTTAAGGGCCTAACGTATATTTTGCTTAACGCAAAAATTAAGTGAAAAAGGGGCATAATGTGAAAAATATTGGAAGCAGGGTTATGGGTGTTGTTGGTTATGATGTAGAATTTGATGGTTATGATGGAAGCAGGGTTATGGGTCTTGTTGGTTATGATGTAGATTTTGATGGCGAAAATATATTTCAAGTTTCAATGCAATATCTCAAGTAGTTTTAAAGTTATGGACAAAATGCATATTTTGCTTAACACAAAATATAAGAAAAAAGGGGCATAACTTGAAATATGTTGACAGCAGAGTTATGGGTCTTGTTGGTAATGATGAAGAATTTGATGGTGAATATATATTCCAAGTTTCAAGTTGATATCACAAGTAGTTTATACATTATGGACCAAAGTGCATATTTTCCTTAACGCAAAATTTAAGTGAAAAAGGGGCATAACTTGAAAAATATTTGTAGCACAGTTATGGGTGTTGTTGGTAATGATGTAGAAATTGATGGTTAGTATATTCCAAGTTTCAAGTTGATATCATAAGTAGTTTTCAAGTTATGGACCAAAGTGCATGTTTTGTTTAACCGACGCCAACGGGGACGCCGATGCCGACACCGGGGCGAGTAGGATAGCTCCCCTATTCTTCGAATAGTCGAGCTAAAAAAACAATTTAAAAGCAAACAGTGTAAATCCTGATCAGATGTTAGAGATGTGCCAGCTGATCTAAAGCTACACTGTTCACCAATGCAATAAAGGTGTATCTATACGCCTTTCCAATAATTCGGTGATTTTTTCGCTTACCTCCCCTATTCAGTCACATGACTACTATACAGGAAAAAGTATTGCTCGCTGTATTAATGTAATAGGGAACATGTACCTACAACTTTCGTTTTTCATCAAGAAATTTCTTTTTTAAAATATATTTTCGCGTTTATCGTTGAATTAGTAATAACACATCAGCGTAATGAATTTTTTTTATCAAGAATAGTTTATATATAAAACAACAAATCTAATTTGACTAAAAGTGTAAAGTCATTCCTCGCGCCAAGGTTTACTTTAAACGACTTAAACTAACAGCCTGTGTTCTATCCACGGATAAATTTAGTGTCGTTTCCGGCTTAGCGTGTCTTATCAACTACTGACATGCCCGCTGCGATTGATTTTGAAAGCGGCATGTCATAAAAATGCCAAATTGTCGCGCACAAGGCGTCCCCTGTCAATTACTAAGAAGAAGATATCACTGACCAATAGAGATCGGTTTACTTTTTTATGTACCTCCACCTCCCAATTAATAAGTATATCAAAATCCTTAATTACTGAATCGGGTATCAAAAGTATTTGATATAGCAGTTATATGAATTATTAATCCTTAATACGACAAGTAGAACCATAAGTTATCAATTAGAAACTCATCTTAGCAGAACATTTTATAAATATTCAATCAAGCGATTGAGCATTTACGCCAAAATGACAGAATTTCAAACCTAAGCAGTCTTAATGTTAATATAAATGTTCCCATCATTATTTGAAGCAGGCATCTCCATCTTTATTAGAAGCCAGCATCAGAATCCTTGAATTTTATTCTATGAATGATACTCTTAGGTAAACGAACAATCAGATAACCTTATTGATCCTTCTTAATTTCAAGACAGAATCAATCGTACCGTATTTTTGCTTGTGAAGTATACATGACGTTTTCAAAAATTCAAAATTATTTGTTCGTTGAACATTAACGGTACGATGAATTCAAGTAAAAGATGAGTACAAGTATAACGTAGATACTGTAACCGAATGTTGACATGTCACAATTTCCGGAGTATAGTACATTACCAGTCTTAGCAATTTGCGAATTTCATACCAGTTAAATATAATTTTAAGTATAAAATACATAAAGATGAAAATGCTGTATAGAAATTCGTAACATTAATACTCACGTTTATCCGAATCGCGTCTCATACTGCCTTCTATCAACAAGAAGGGTACATGTTCTTACAATATTAAAAATGCAAATATCTAACAAATAGTGAAAATAAAAATGTCTGACTAGAATAACAGACCAGTAACTTATTTTCGACCGGCGGCGACGATTACACACCTGAAATTTAATGGATTATGTTAGGCCTTATGTGCTTAAGCCATAGTCCGATAGTTAAGCTTTCCTGTGAAGCCTCGTTTTGGGTTGATACCTGGTCACAGGAAGTAACTTGTACAGGACTGCGAAACTGTTTATTGGAAAGGCGTATATAGTAAAGGGTTAAGTAAAAAGCAACTTGCGAAGAACTTTTTTTTGGGAGTTTATCATTAGTTTAACTGGTACTGACTCATTAATGATGGCAAAACAGTAACTAATTATCTTTTCTTTTGCAGATTAAGTTTCTGATAAAAGCCTTTATTCCATGGGACATTGCTTTTATCCTATGGGCAAACCATGTAGATCCAGATCATCTGACCTGAGGCCCAAATGAACCAGCAGATCTGGATCTACAATGATCACACATAGGATTAACCTTTAGACATGGAATAAAGGGAAAACTTTTTTAAAAGCACTGCATCATGAACAATGATATTCTATTCTGTAAAATTGTTTATTCTTTTTCAAAGACAGAGTGCAATATCTCACAATATTTATATTTTTAGAAAATATAACAAAATATTGACACTATGTAAAACATCTTAAAAATTAATTGCCGCAATTAACACTTCTGAAATGGATTTCAGAAACTTATTTTAATTTATACATTCATGGACAAAACATTGTTTAACTAAATGTTAATAAAGTAAGTTTGAATAAAAATGTGCATTATAGATGTGCATTTCAAATAAAAAACTTCAATATATTTCAATGATCTATGCATTCATTATCCAGAACTTATTCTTTTTAAACAGTTTAAGCATACCAACTTACCTGATTTAATATCATATATAGAAGCAAGCAAAGAGTATACAGGAAGTGCATTAAACAGTGCCAAATGTGGTATACATCTGGGAAACACGGCATTGGATTTATACCTACATTATTTACCTGCGACTGCGTCAATTTCAGTGGCTCGCCAACCTTCCGCATCAGAGGGTTCTCATCACTTCCTTGCTTGCCTATACACCCAAGGCGGTACGCTACCCCCTTACGAGACAGTTTTCTTGGGGGTGGAGTGGGTGGGGCATGTTCTCTTTCATAGTCACTGTCTTCTTGAGGTACACTGAAACAGATTTGGAATTCTACTTTCTGTACACAAAATGATGTTTTCACTTTAAAGTCTTTTAAATTAGAGTGTCATTTTGCGGATTTGTGAGATTTTAGAGAAACATTTTTAAGTAAACATCTTCACTTGTTTTTCACACAGATGTCATCCTTGTAGTTAAAAATATCTTGAAATACACAGAACCTATGCACTTAATCAAGAACTTTTAGGCCCTCGCCTACCTATCTTTTAACCCTTAAATCATGGGACTGGCTGCTATCCATGTGCTTACAGGTCAGAACCACATAAGCTGGCACAACTGTGCCATCTGATCAGGATCTTAAATGATTGCTTTTAGAGTCATTAGAATATTTCTGTCAAAAAATTGATGTTTTTGATATCATCATTTGAATACGGTTTAAACTTGTTTTGTGAAGGAAGACAATGTTAGCTTTGGCTTTAAGCTTGCTCAGGAATGTACCTGAACACTGGAACTCTGACAATGTTAGCTTTGGCTTTAAGCTTGCTCAGGAATGTACCTGAACACTGGGACTCTGACAATGTTAGCTTTGGCTTTAAGCTTGCTCAGGAATGTACCTGAACACTGGGACTCTGACAATGTTAGCTTTGGCTTTAAGCTTGCTCAGGAATGTACCTGAACACTGGGACTCTGACAATGTTAGCTTTGGCTTTAAGCTTGCTCAGGAATGTACCTGAACACTGGGACTCTGACAATGTTAGCTTTGGCTTTAAGCTTGCTCAGGAATGTACCTGAACACTGGGACTCTGACAATGTTAGCTTTGGCTTCAAGCTTGCTCAGGAATGTACCTGAACACTGGTTTGTTTGTTTGTTTGTTTGGGGTTTAACGCCTGGTTTCAACACTTTCTGGTTATATCCCGGTGGTCAGTCCACCTAACCAGTGTTCCTGGGTCTCTAACCAGTACTAACCAATTTCTCCGCAAGCGACTGACTGCTTCTTCACTTGAATCAGAGGTGAGGGACAAATGACTCTCAGACGCAATGTCCGAGTTCAATTGTCACGGAGAAATTTTTCCCGCCTCGGCTGGGGATCGAACTCACGACCCCTGGATTGACAGTCCGATGCTCTATCCACTGAGCTAGCCGGGCGGGCCTACCTGAACACTGGGACTCTGACAATGTTAGCTTTGGCTTCAAGCTTGCTCAGGAATGTACCTGAACACTGGGACTCTGACAATGTTAGCTTTGGCTTCAAGCTTGCTCAGGAATGTACCTGAACACTGGGACTCTGATAAAGTTAGCTTGGGCTTCAAGCTTGCTCAGGAATGTACCTGAACACTGGGACTCTGACATCACTCATAAACCTGACATCACAGACCAGTCATCAATCCTCACAAGCTGATTGTTAAAGTAAGAACAGTCTTCTGACTGACCAATCATTAGCTATGCTTTTGAAACTGGTTTCCACTGTCAGTTATATGATCTAGTGTCTTGTAATGGTTTTTAATGCATAAGAACTACTCACTCTCTGTACACATAGATGGGTAGTTTCTTCAAGTCGTGTATGTTGTTGGCATGGTTTGGTGGGTAGCCTACAGAGTTAACATGAGCCCACTTGTCCTCAGATGTCTGAGATTCGGTGTCTGCCTGGCTTTCCTGCTCGACCTCATGGAATGATCCTTCACTGTCAAACATAAGTCAAATGTTGTTCAACATTGTACAGCTCATGTAAAACAGGCTGTAAAATACAATTCATGTAAAATTAGCTGATTAATTAATCCAGCAGTTTACTGTTTTAAGAAAGCATTTAATGCCACTATTTTAAACTATTTAAATGTGAAATGGTTATAATTATACCTTAAAGGTATGCAATTGCTACTTTCTTGGCTGCCATGACTTCATGTAAAAAGCTCAATTTAACAGGCTTCATGCACTTTACAGCAGGTGACTTGTTAATTAAAACTATTAAATATATAATATGAATCTCTATTTTTAATTGTTCTGTCCTAAAACCATCATGATTAATGATCTTTCAAAATCTATCTTTGAAATTTGGTAAAAAGAACTCAATGTTAACCACATTCAAGAAAAACAATGTTTTTTTCTATCTTACCTAGAAGCTCGACTTGAACGTCGAACTATATCATCAGTTATCACTGGTGTTGTTGAAGGAAGATTTCTATTGGCTAATGGTGATGGAGATCTATTTTTAGCATTGTTCAAGTCTATATTGAGACGATCCCCTCCTATATGGTTCCCAGATTCAGCTGGGGATATTTTACCATTAATGGAATTTCTCGGAGAACTTTTGGTGTGTGGACCATGGAATGAATTGGTGGGTGAGACTTTGGGTGGGGACTGGGCATGGTTGATGAACAGGGACTGGGTTCTTGTGCTGAAGGGTAAGCCGGTTTTCACTGATCCTGTTAATGCATTCATCACACTCCCAAAGAGACTGTGGTTTCTCTGCAAATAAAATGTCAAGCTTATTTACAAATGTAGTTCAATGTTTTATGCATGGATACTAAACAAGGTTTCAACGAGTATTCAGGTACACGATTATTTCAAACTTTGTGGCCAAAACCCCATGACATTAAACACTGCTGCCCAAAAAGGGGATTTGAGCAACCCAACAAAACCCCCTACAGATCCACCCCTGATTTTCTACAAACTGTGAATTCATTATTACATACTAATTTCTGTGGATTGCAAAGGCAATAGCAAGATTAGAAAGAAGTTCTTGCTGAGGAACTTCAAGATGTTTAATAATGACCATGAATAGCATTCATGCATAATTTAAATACATGATTTACAGTTTTCATGGTTGCCTTGTTTACTATCTCGCCATTTTTTTTCTCCAAGTGGAAAGTATTGACTTGTAATAAAATGACAAATGGCTACCGTGTTTGCCCATGGGTGATGAACAGTAAATTGATAAAAAGTAAAATGATAACTTAAATCCAGCTCTTCAAACTGTATGTTTAATATTTTGGATGATAGCAACATACTCTATGCATTGGTTCTTCCACATCTTTGTCAGGGAATTCCTCTTCGCCTAGGTTGCCAGAAATGGCACGACGGATTTCTGGACCTAGATCATGCACAGCACGTAATCCAGCCTGAAAGGAAAACAAAGAAACAGAATATCAATAATGAAGGAGTTTAAAAGCTAAATCTACTGAAAAGCTTATTTTTACACCAGAAATTTCTTTGTTGGTAAATATCAGGATATAATCTTAAATCCAGCAGAATATGTGCAATGTAGTTGCTTTCTTTAAAATTGTCGACAGTCTTAAATCAGATTTATTATTAAATCATATTGGTTTGACGTTTCTCATTGGATTAAACGTGATCACATGATATGCGATAAATTTCGATATTGACTCGTAGGCGGAGTCTAAATCAAATATTGCCCTGAGCGAAAAATTTCATGCGCGAATCGTCTTAGGTACGAAATACGTCACGGCGCTATTACGTCACAATGAATACAAACGTTGTAAACAAATGGCGTCAACTGTTGGAGACAGAAAAGTAAAACTGCTGCTAAAAGCACTGGTGGAAGACAAAACTGGCTTAATTTATGATATCTGGGTGTTGCAATGTGTAATTATATCAGGCAATGCTTCATGGTAAAGTAATGTCGCCAGTTGCAGCAACGAAACTGACAAAACATACTGTATCGGGTACAAAGGTGAGCCCAATGTGACAATTTTGGAAATTATTTTAAAATTAAGATTTAATAATAAAGCAATTGTTGCATTTCAGTTTCGGTCAATATGGTGATTTATCGACCTGACGAAGCAATATCGACCTCGGGCTACGCCCTCGGTCAATATTGCTTCATCAGGTCGATAAATCACCATATCGACCTCACTGAAATGCAATAATTGTATATTATTGTCTGGAAAACAGACGAAGTAGACCCACATAAGACAGCTGTGGGTCTACACTGTATGTAAATGTGACTTGCAGCATGACAAGCCCTTAAAAGGTAAGGTGATAATCAGCTGTGAAGCAGCTTACACCTGAAATCAAAAGCTGCTTCTGGTTAATGAGTCACAGTTTATTTCAATAAATCAAAACATATAAATGAAAACTAGTGAAAATTTGAAATAAAATCAGAACAGACCAACAAGAAAATGGTTCTCTCATAATAAAAGGAACATTTTGACGTGTTAAATTTATCACTGAGAGTGCATTTCCTTTACAACATGGTCAACAAACACACCAGTTCAAGTTCATGTCAGGGTTTACCTGGAGTGCGTTGGTGTGTTCCTGTCCTTTCTGGATCTTCTGCATCTGCTCTTTTCTCTTCTTGAATCGTCTGAAGTAGTCCTGGATAAGGAACGTTGCATAGAACTTACCCACTGTCACATCATCATCACCTGAAATAATCAATGTAGTTGTCACTATTGTGTTACCTCTGTGCTTTTACTGTTATGTTACCTCTGCTTCTACTCTAATGATACCTCTGCTTTCAATGTTATGTTACCCCTGTGGTCACTGTTGTGTTACCACTGCTTTCACTGTTATGTTAACCCTGCTTTCACTGTTATGCTACCTATGCTTTCAATGTTATGTTACCTCTGCTTTCATTGTAATGTTACCTCTGCTTTCAATGATATGTTACCCCTGTGGTCACTGTTATGTTACCTCTGATTTCAATGTTATGTTACCTCTGCTTCCATTGTAATGTTACCTCTGCTTTCAATGTAATGTTACCCCTGTGTTCACTGTTATGTTACATCTGCCTTCACTGTTATGTTACCTTTGCTTTCACTGTTATGGCAACTCTGTGGTTTCACTTTTATGTTTCTTTGCTCAACTGTTATGCTACCTCTCTATTTTTAAAACAAGTATGAAATCTTGAAATACTTTTTAGTCCCTGGTACATTCATTGTAAGCTTAAGAGGTTTTCATAGCATCAAAATGCTAAAATATTAAAAGGGTCAACCTACCAGCAGGGGGAACAACTTGATCCAAGAGCTTTGGACTAGTTCTCTTCCAGATTTTCAGGATGACCTCCCTTAGTTCTGCATTAGCCTGGTCTATATTACCCTCCACTTTGATTTTGAGGGAGGTTCTCACCAGAGCAAACAATGTAGCATTAAACATCACAGTTCCATCGCTGTTTAGTGGCATATTCATACTAACCAATCTCTGTAAATAAAGAAAAGTACAAAATGTAAATTCATCCCAAACTTAAAGGCACCACAGCAAAGAACAGACATTTTCTCTGCATTTGGCATATGAATAAGGTTTTGAAATCAAAAACAAAATAAAATTATTGACAGTTAATTTTAGTATGCTTCACTTTCTGACTTTTTATGAGAATGTTATTAAACTAAAAACCAACATTTTCATAATGGTGTTTTCTAATTTACACTTAAACATTTAGTTGTAATTAATTGTTAATCAGTTGTAAAAGATGTCAGATTTATCATAGCCAAGTATTTTCCCACAACATTTCCAAACATAGGTATGGTAAAAACATTACCGATTTCTCACGGACATCCAGACATTCCTACCAATAAATATCACCAAATCTTACCTTACAAGCAATCCTATGAGGACATAGTTTACCAAAACCTAAAGGTGGAGATATCTTTCTTAACAAAGTCACTACATCTAGATGTTTGATTCTGCCTCTGAAAAACAGACACATTACAATTATGTGAACATTAAATGCTACCTTTTGTTTAATATCTGATCTAATCATGAATTTCATTTGCTTTCAGTTATGAGTCACTAACAACTACACATTTTTTTTATTATATTTTTGGGAAACCCCAGATCATGTAATATTTCTTGCACACCTAAATAATGTATTGTTTCCTGCAAGTATAACTTCGAGAATGTATCATAATAAGGGAGCACATACCAGTAAGATAGCCACTTACTCGAACTGGCCATGCAGAAATTATGAAATAGGGGATATTATGAACATAATTTGGCATTCATCAAGCCTAAATTAATTATAGATACAGGTTTTGTGTTTTCAAGGTATTGAGAATATATTTGTTTAATAACTATTAGAAACCAAAAGCAGCCAGGTGATATCAGTGTGATGCAGGGGCTTGAATTCGAAACTAGGGAAATCCTGTAAAGTAATCTGTTTCCGCGTCAGAAATTCAGTTGCATGTTTTTGGATTTATTTTGCGGAAAATCGGTAGGGATGACAGCTATTGGCTATATTCTTTTCTGAATCTGCTGTTTCAGCTGGATTGAAAGCAACCATTTCTGGGAGTTGTCGGTTGGACATTAATATTATGCAAGATTTTAGGTTTCATGATTTTTGTCCTGGCCCACTGTGCAAAAGTGATGCTTGGACTGTGTTTCAGTGTTCCTTGGATTTTTTTCAGGAGTTCTTCATAGCCTGAATTTGTTTTGCCTGAGTAGCTTATAGCCATATGTTTACAGTAAACACTGATTTCTGTTTCAGGTTGTTGTTCTGGATTGATTTCATAGACTAGGTACAGAGTGTGTGTCGGAAACTGTGAAATTAGGACCGGTTACTGGCGTCAGCCGCCTAACATGTGCAACAATGATTTTAACCCTATCCTTCATATATACACCTTCATGGCCTGGGAAAACAGTGTGATTAAACATCCGTGCTCATCTGGATCCACACTGTTCGCACTTAACTTCAAACTACGTGATAAAACCCATGTATCTGTGCCCAAGGTTATAAAACTGGGCATGGAAACCAGTCTCAAATCTCAAGCATCCGATTGGCTGAAATGGCGACCAGTCACCATTTCAGCCAATCGGATGCTTGAGATTTGAGACTGGTTTCCATGCTCAGTTTTATAACCTTGGAGTCTGGAGTAAAGGACTGTATACAGTCTGTGATATTTTTCCAGTACTTACTTGGCTTCAGGATCATACTCTGACCACAGACGTACAAACTCGTCTAAATGATGAGGACCAAGAATTGACCAATCACGAGTAAGGTAGTCAAAGTTGTCCATGATAACAGCAACAAACAAGTTAATAATCTGAAATGCAGACACAAAATCATTCCTTGTAAATTTTCATTCCATTAACTGGACCAATAAATAACAAGTTCATACTTCCACAATAGTGTTCAAGATGTCGAGATAATACTAAGTTTTTTTTTAATAATACAGTTTTCTATTAATCAGCAATTTAAGATTTAAATATACAGTTTTCCTCTTTAGATGTTAATTTTCAAAGTTAATTTCACCAGATCTTTTTGACACATCAATGGCTTTGCTCATGATAAACCACCATGCAGTGGTGATCATTTGTGGCAAGTTTAGTAACAATCCCAGCATGCATGTCATAGTAAAGGGCCCCGACAAGGAAGTTTGAAAGCCTGTCCAAATAATAATGACATTCATTGATCAAATAACCAGGATTTCTATATTTAACCTGGTAAAACATTGACAATATCAACATGTTTATCAGAAAGCAGTTTTTTTTAAATGTTGTCAGGCCATCAATCCCAGGAATTTTAATTCCAAACTAGGTACAACTGGTGATAATTTAGGATGTTATTCCATTTTCAACATTTTCATTTATAGTTTTATCATTGAGATATATTTTATGGAAATGACTTTTAACTTGAAAAGCAGTTGTTCTAAGTATATGTATGCGACCTAACAAGGGGAAGGTAACTCTAGCTAACTTACCAAGAATGAGCAAAGTATGTAGAAAGATATGAAGTAGACAAAGGCAAAATTGTTGCCACAGGAACTGGAGGAGTCTCGGTTCTCTGCCTTCGGATCACATTTAACACTATCTTCATCGTATATACAGGCCAACATAATCTCCTGCCAAGCTTCACCCGTAGCAGATCTGAAACCCAACATGATCAGTTTGTAAAATGTCATACTTCCATACAACCTAAGATCACAAAATCAGGATTGTTGACTGGTGTTTTAACTCAAGTTTGTGATTGGTCAGTTTGTTGATTTGAATGTGTTTAAAGCTGACTCTGTAATTAGGTATTGAGATCTGATTCTGTGATGGTTACTGAATTTGACCATAATCAACAGATTTTCCATTTTCTGGAACTATTGGTCAGAACATTACTAGCCAGCCAGCAGGACAGATATAGCATTAAAATAAATCAATCTTGATCTGTTTTTTAATCCTTTACTCTTATATAAAGGGGTTTTATTGCATATAAAAACAGTGAATATCCAGATCAGCAACCACATCTGTGCTGTTTGATCAGAGACTACTCTGTTCGCTTCTTGGTCAGAAATAATCTAACGATTTAAAAAGCAAACCATACAAATCCTGATCAGACAGCAAGAATGTGCCAAATGATCTAATGTACACTTTTCCTCCTTAGATAACACGTATATCCCAAGAAGTAAAGGTTAACATGTTTTAAATCCTCACATACCATGTCAAGAAACCAAATAACAATAAATGATATATATATATATATACATTTGACTAAAAAATT
Source organism: Corbicula japonica (assembly GCA_038501625.1). NCBI lineage: Eukaryota > Metazoa > Mollusca > Bivalvia > Venerida > Cyrenidae > Corbicula > Corbicula japonica. The sequence goes on from JAZAYU010000051.1 coordinate 3,964,579, forward strand.
CTGTGTTAACTTGATCTCTGTAATAAAATGGTTCTTGATGTGACACTTGAGAAGTGTATTTCTGAGAAGTATGACTGATTTTGCTAAGCCTCCCCCATTCACTCCCCACCAATGTATATGCTTACCTGAACAGTACAAGCAGTGCTTGTGGAAACGATTGAAAATTGTTGTTACGATGTATATCAGTATCATCATCAATGGCGATACGACCAAAAACTTGCATGCCAATTACTGCATAGATGAAGAACAGCATCACGATAAGTAATGCTACATATGGCAGGGCCTGAAATACACGACATATGGTCATACACAATCTGTCCGCATACATACAACAGAGCCCCGGTGACTTGCTACACACAATTTGCCTACATACATACGGACAAGCCTCAGTGACTTGCTGTAAATGACCTGTCTACATAAATATAGCAAGCTTACCAGAAATCCTATGTGGTAATTAATTTTTGACTGATAGTACATGTATGAAGAATTTAGCACATTTTGATTATATAATCTAATTTTATCAACTATGCATTATCAGAATACAAATAATCAAAGTCAATTGTGAATTGTGTTTGAAGTCAAGGTTTTCCTTGTAGATAATGTCTTTTCTCTTAATGTTTCATTTGGTTTTCTGCGATTTGAAAAAAAAAACAACAGTTCTTAAGCATATAGTTCCACAAGTTCTAAGATAGTTTCGTGACACTTGATTACAAGTATGTCATAAATTGCTTTAGTTTTTCTTTGGTTTGACCTAGTGACCTTGATTCTGCACCAAAAAAAATGTTTTAAAATTTCCTAATAATTTCCAAGGTAACATTCTAAGCAAGTTTGATAATAAAATTAAGAACTAGAATTCGGTGCATCACAGCAGTAATATTTACAATTTATTACACCTCACGTGATTAGTTTACTATATAGCGTAATGTGACGTCACAGGGAGATAATCGCTACTGTCACATATGCGACAGTATAATGTCACCCTCGCGTGGATCTAAAAATAAATATCTTGGAAATCCGATTGTTTTTCTCTTCTTAAAACATTGAAGTAATGTTAAGCAATTAATTTGGTCATAGTCAAGATCTCTAAAAAACAAATGTTCGGTGTAATAAAATAAATATCACATCCCATTGGGGGAAACAGTACGAAATGTTAACCCTTGAGAAGGTAATGTCAACCTCGGCTAACGCCTCGGCTGACATTACTTCTCTCGGGTTAACATTTCGTACTGTTTCCCCCAATGGGATGTGATATTTATATATTAAATGTTTAAGTGATATCCCTTCCAAACATGCTGACATTTCCAAAGGCTTCTCACTTGTATTTAGTATGAATACTTTAGCTTAAACACTTGCAATATTGGTCATCATATTAATAAATCTGTTCTAAGAAACATATTTATTAATTATTAACTTTTTCCTCCGTATATACACATTTTTATGCATATGTGACCGGTGTAGATCCAGATCAGCCAGCACATCTGTGCCATCTGATCTGGATCTGCACTGGTCACATTTTGGTCAGAAATAATCTAACAAATCAAAAAGCAAACAGTTTAGATCCTGATCAGATGGCACAGATGTGCCGGCTGATCTGGATCTGAACTGTTTGCCCATGCAATAAAGGTGTATCTGTGGAGGAAAGCGTTAAAGTTATTTCCCTTTACAATTTTTAGTTTTCACATTGCACTCATTGAACTGATTCAAGACCTTATAAACAAGCAAATTAATGTGGCTTGTGATAGTCATGGTTTATATGTTACTGGCATGAAACTTGGAGTTAGTATTTTCTGTAAAGCAACTATGATAGTAATTGTACTATTTTCATGAAGTTCTTTACAGTTTTGTTCCATTCTCACGGAATAACTTTTCAATGTTTGTGGTTTTGCAATGATACTTGGATTGCATCAAGGTATCATATATTATTACAAATACACCCACATCTCAACTTTTGCAATTAGGCAACTCAATTATTACATGGAAACACCAATTTCTAGTTGAGTAATGTGATGGGCTTTTAAAAAAGACACATAAAAATTAATATGGCGTATAATTGTACATATTATATAAATATCACATCCCATTGGGGGAAACAGTACGAAATGTTAACCCGAGAGAAGTAATGTCAACCGAGGCGTTTGCCGAGGTTGACATTACCTTCTCAAGGGTTAACATTTCGTACTGTTTCCCCCAATGGAATGTGATATTTATTTTATTACACCGAACATTTGATTTTTAGAGATCTTGACTATGACCAAATTAATTGCTTAACATTACATTTTGCGTTTATCTCCCTTGGTCAATTACGCATGCGTAGAAGTTAATTTGTAATCGGATTTCCAAGATATTTATTTTTAGATCCACGCGAGGGTGACATGATGCTGTTGCATATGTGACAGTAGCGATTATCTCCCTGAGATGTCACATTACGCTATATAGTAAACTAATCACGTGAGGTGTAATAATAAGAGTTATCATTGTTTTGTGAAATAATTTTATTGATAATGGTTCTATCATTTTTGTTGCCAGAAACATCTGTGTGGAAGACAGTGTTTTTTATTACATCAGTTTTGATTGTTTTAAAGTTATAAGCAATATTAAACTTCAGATCAAAATCATCTGAAAGGGGCAAAACTCAAAAAATGGCACACAAGCAGTTACTATTCTTGCTACAGGTCTGACATAGCTTTGTTTGTGATGATAAAATAGTCAATGATGTTTTTCTTTTTTCAACCTTGTGTTCTACTGTTTGATCCCCACTAACACTGTTTTAAACTTTTTACAACTATCTATCGAAGAAAGAAAATTAGAAACAACATGTAATAGTAACTGTGTTCTTAAGTTGATATAGGATGCCAGACAAATTTATCCTTATTTGCTAGCTTAATTGGTAAACTACTATAAGATACGAGTCTCAAGATATTCACTACAAATTCTTATAGTTTTTACAGTTAAAGTATTTGCCAGTGTCCAAAATATACAAACAGTGTATTTGCAAGTGTCCAACATATACAAACAGTATCATTTGATCATTGTAAATATACCTAGATTACAATAAATCATCTCTGCCCAAGATCTTAAAAACCAATGCTGAAGTTATAAAACTGAGATTGGAAACCAGTCTCATGTTCTGTTTTATAACCTTTGGCACAAATTGGAGATCATTTAATATCAGAAAGCTGACTGGTTAAAAATGAACCCAGTTTTCAAATATGACCAATATCAAACTGAGTTTAAGAGTATAAGCTGAGTTGAAGTGCTCTCCAACTGTGTTTTATGATTTTGGGCCTGGGACACGTCTACAAAAAGAAAATCAGGAAGGAGGCTGGAAGAGAAAACTGTGATGACATTTTGAAAATAAAACACATAAGAACAGCTTCAGGTTAACAGAAAAACGAGTGAGACTGGAAAAGGAACAGCATAATTTTAATAATAAAATGGATGAAATAAAATAAATAAGAAAGTGTTTTTAAGAGGCTCACTCCAAAGCAATAAGGAGTAGATGAAAAAAAATCAAGTGACATATTAGATAAACATAAATATGGTATTCGAATCTTTATAGGTGTTGATAGTTGCTTCAATGTTTACAATCCAACATCTGATAAAGGGATTTCACAGAAGAAACACATTGTCCTTCAACTCTTTCCTTGATAAATACGCATTTTTACACATGTGTGACCAGTGTAGATTCAGATCAGCCGGCACGGATGTGCCGTCTGATCAGGATCTGCAATGGTAACATTTTGGTCAGAAGTAACCTAATGAATCAAAAAGCTAACAGTTTAGATCCTGATCAGACGGCACGGATGTGCCGGCTGATCTGGATCTAAACTGTTTGCCCTAGCAATAAAGGTGTATCTATACAGGAAAGGGTTAACACATATCATACAAGCCCTTCCCTACACCTGTCTTTGTAGCCTAAAAGCTTGGAATCGTTTGGAATTGCTTTGAATTTATTTTTATAACCCAAATACAATCAATATGGTTATATTTATCTTGTACATCACAGACTTTAAGAAAACAAAATGAGCTTTAATATTTCTAATCAATGATTCTCAGCACCCCAGCAACCCCTCCCTTCCATGCTCCACCTCAACACTGGTGTTCTTTATAGAAAAATTTAATTTATTCCAGTAGGAATACATTAATGGTTTGTGGATTATTTCCAGACCTGATTAAGATCAATTGTTAAAGACTTTGCTAGTTAATGAACTTGCTGAAGGGACAATATGTTTACTTCAAACTATGGCAAAATGAAAAGGAAGAAGATGGTTGGTAAAAATTTCTCATCACTAGAAGTGTGCCTGTAGAACAGCAAACGTGAGGGTGTTGGGCTACCATACAGAATGTGGTGAGACACACGGTCTCTCATGCCGCGGCCCATGCAGATCTTGAAAATACCTGGAACGACTTAATGAATGTCCACAGTAATGTGCGAATACCCTCACCACGACTCAGCAACTTTACAAACCTCATGACACGGAACAGTCGGAAGAAGTTTATACTTATAATCTGATTTCCGTTCTGTAAAAATAAACAGTATCATCTTATTTAACAGTGTTTGTGTATTCTATAAGTAATATACCTGGAAAGACTTAATAAATGTCCAGAGAAGGGTACGGATGCCCTCTCCCCGACTGAGCAACTTGACGAGTCTCATCACACGGAACAAACGGAAGAAATTAATACTGATGATCCGGGAACCAGACTGAAAGGAAAGTATGATCAGAGTTAAATAAACTGTGCACGTTGCAAGTAAAGTGCGAGGGTCAGTTCAGACTTCAAGATGTCAACTCTGTTCAACATAATTATTATAACAAACGACTTGAATTACTAATTTCTTGTACATCAAGCATAAAACAAGAAGCCCATCTGGGCCAACAATGCTCTACATGATACCATAATATATTTAAGCAATTCTGTTTTTAAAAGATAGATTGTAATTTCAGGATGAGTTTGCAATGTTCAGGATGTTATTTCAAATATAAATATTTCATCAAAAAAATATAAAAATCTTAACAAATAAGAAGTACAAAAGCATTCGGATTCCATTGACTGCAAACTGAACTTTTACCTGTAGAGCTAAACACTGAAATTGAATGTCTATTTTGGAGTCTGAAAATAAACTTTTGATGCTGAACAGGCTTGAATTCTCAACCTCACCTCACACACTGTGTGCTTGTGGAATCAAAAATATCTATCACATGCAATAACTTGCTTTAAGAGTAACTGTGTAATACTAAAGTAAATTATTCAAATCAAAACACTTTTTAGACTATTTAAAAATTACATTCTAATTCAGAATTTCAACACTATTAAAGTTAATTTTGGAACAAGGGCCAATATTGTGTGTTGAGCTAGTTGGTTTCTGCATGTCTGCAGGCTCGTACAATGGTTGACAACAAGTGAGAAGGTAAATTCCTGAATTCCCTTTAATTGTTCAAGGTATATGCGATCAAATATATTGTATCTAAGCCCAAGATTTCCTAATTTATTTACACAGTACTAAAGGTGGATAATCATAGGTTGTCATCATTGCAAAAGCATTAATAAATTGAAGAGCTAGTGACAACTAAGGCCGGTATTCCACAGTTCCGTGATGCCTGATCCGTGATTTTTCACTCACCAAAGATATCATTGGGTATATTCCATACCTCTGTGTCTGTTCCACGTTGCAGACACGGATGCAGACTGGACGCGGAGGTATAGAATATACCCAAGGATATCTTTGGTATTTGAAAAATTGCAGACACATACACAGATACGGATCACGCAACTATGGAATACCGGCCTAAGCCATTTATACCACAGGATATAGCTTATAATTTATGGGAGACCAGTGTAGGTCTAAATCAACCTGCACCTCTGTGTATTTTGATAAGGATCTACAAATTTTGCTTTTTGGTCAGAAAAACATAATAAATCTAAATGCAAACATTAGATCCTGATCAGACAGCAAGGATGTGCATGCTGATCTTGACGTACAGCAGTTGCAAGTGGGATAAAAGCACTATCGCTGGAAGTAAGAACTTAAGGTACATAGTCAATTAATGAATTTTGGTCCATTATTACAAAAATCTACCATAACATTTATCTTAGGATGGATAACATCCAATTCTGATTGAAAAAAAAACACATTTACATGAAACCTTGAAACTCTATTTGGTTTGGCATAATTTCGTGATATTTAGTATGGAATACTGATCATCCACCTTTAAAACAATGTTAACTGAGCAAGAGAAAATTCTAAATGTGCACATATCTAATTTAAGACATGGGAAAATATGTACAGTATTAAGAAAAAGCGGGATCACTTTTCTGTGGGGTGGGTGGGGTGTAGGTAAAAATGGGAAGTGAATTGGAGTCTCTAAGAATAATAACTATGTGAGATGGTTATATGTTTCCCAATCCCAGTTGTGGTCTGATACCTGTGACTCTATTACCTGAAAAGATGATTTCCTTGAAAAGTTTACACAAATATATCATTTCATTCTAATTCATGCATACATATCTGCATTCAGTTATTGATGTTGGATATTTTACACACTTTTAGTATGAACTATACATGTATACATGAACTACATGTATATACAGATACATATCCTGACATGTTCACAAAAGCCTAAACCAAACTGGAAAGCAGGAGTATTAATATATTTGGGAGCTCTTGTATAGGACATGACATGGTTCAAGACATTTACATGGGTTCAAAGTCCATCCTCTATTCTTGACTGCATGATTCTTGCACACATACATGAACACAGTGTTTGATCAGCACATGTAACATGATCCACACATACATAAGTGATTTCCACACACTTACATGATCCTCACACACATACATGATCCCCACACACATACATGTAGAGACCAAGTCAATTATCAGATCAAGCTACATGATCCTCACACACAAATCAGAACAGATCAAGTTTAAGCAACATGATCATCAGACACACATGACCAACACACATATTAACAGACCAAGTTAAAGCTAAACAATCCCCATACACCCATATAAACAGACCAAGTTTAAGCTTTATGATCACCACACTTAAGTGAACATACCAAGTTAATGATCAGATATTGTTTTGATATTATAAATACATGATAATCACATACATACACACAAACATGTGTAAAATAATAAACACACCCCCATACAAACATGATTTAAAAACTTCATTACATAAAAATCACATTCATACACACAAATATCATCACATAATAACTCACACACCCACACAAACATGATAACATACTAATTACACACCCACGCAAACATGATAACATAATTATTACACACCCACGCAAACATGATAACATACTAATTATATTCCCACGCAGACATGATTACATAATAATTATACACCAACGCAAACATGATAACATACTAATTACACACCCACACAAACATGATAACATACCAATTACACACCCATGCAAACATGATAACATACTAATTATACACCCACACAAACATGATAACATATTAATTACACACCCACACAAACATAACATACTAATTACACACCCACACAAACATGATTACATGAAAATCACACAAACTACTTCTACTCCCATGCTATATCATTGCAAACTGCTTTAATGTGTGTTGTATCTGTACAAGCTGAACAGCTTAGATCTCAGGTCAGACCCTCTAATCAAGGTCACAGGTTTGTATCTGCTTACTATAGTGATGATGTAATGTCAAAGTAGCAATTCTTAGTGACACAATCTCTGAATGTTTATTAGAAAGCATCCTTTCACAGGCCCGCTAGTGATGTGTGTATGACTTACAGTGCTTATACATGCAAAGAGAACCAGACAGAACTACATTTTGTACAATATTCTGCAATATTTATCAAAGACCACCTAAACCTGAGCCAAAAGTTTAAAAACTGAGAATGGAGACCAGTCTCAAATCTCAAGCATCTGATTGGCTGACCAGTTGCCATTTCAGCCAATCAGATGCTTAATATTTGAGACTGAACTCCAACCTTACTTTTATTATCTTCAACTATGGTATGTCTGATGTAATAGTGGAGTCTACTAACTGATGCAAAGTCACACTTGTTTCATTATTCATGCATATTATACTACGGCAAATTTATATATTTGAAAAAAAAAATCAAAATGTTAATCAACTGATATTGCATAAAATTAGATGCCAAACAAAACTTACATTGACATTAAAAGCGTAAAACAGTGAATCAGAAAAAAAATCCATGAAATCTGAGCAAATACTTACAACATGTTGGTTAAAATTAAAGATACGAACCTAAAGTAAAACAAAGTAGGTTGTGTAAACAAAAGCTGTCAGTAGCTATTCTTTAAGCTTCTATCAACTATGTATGACAATTAAATGAAACACTGTGACTTCTCAGTTGTAACCACTTGCCGGAGAGGTGATACTTGAGTATATAACCTGATTTTACTTTTTGAGCTTAACCCTTTATTCCATATACACGCCTTAATGGCATGGGCATATAGTGTTGATCCAGATCAGCCAGCACATCTGTGTCATCTGATCAGGATCTGTACAGTTCATTTTTTTTTATTTATTAGGTTATTTTTTACCTAAAAGCGACAGGTCATGATTAGACGGCACAGATAAAATGGTATATATATGAAGTAAACGGTTTAACTCAAATTCTGAAGAAATGATGTTAAGAAATGAGAAAATGTTCTCCTTCCGTTAAGGGTCACAGCCAAATAACTACTCTTGTGCCATGCAGATGAAGACAGTGCTATTTAATGCTTAGAACATTATATCACCCTCATGTATATTTATGCAAAGGCAAAACTTCAAAATGATGCAAACTGTTATTATGAAATGTTTATACATATCAAATGTCTATCAATGGATTTAAGTAAATAGTATTTGATTCCTGGAGAACCAAACAGTGGATATTCCAATAAAGTCCCACATTTCTTTCTACAACTGTTCTAGAACATGTGGAACATTTGACAAGGAAGGATAGAGTGTATTACATAGGGAGTGGGTGGGGTATATGAACATGCTGGTGTACTGCCATGCTGTTGTTTATTTGTAAATACTGCCATGCAAACAAAACAACAAACCTCCGCTCTCTGTTAGGGTGAGGCAGCGTTAGAAACAAAAAATGTGTTAAAACATATTTTCACATATAAACCATACTCCGTGTGTTTTCATAAAAGACAATATCGTTGATTTGGAGAACAAGTGGAAAGTGTAAGTCATCACTGGGAAGGTAGAGTGCTGCTAGTAATGTTAGTTAACCTACTAAAAGAGAAACAGAAGAAAAAGACATTTGTTCTTGCACATGAAATTGAACGGGCTCCTATTAATAGTTTCATCTCATCCACAGACGAACAACTGTTTTCACCGTTACCCAAATAATTATGAAATAACCATATACTATCATAGCCCTCCTGTAGATAATTTTGTTTCTCATCCTTTGCCTTAACCAATGCACTGCAGAAATGGCAACAAAGTTTTGCTTTTTTTAACAGCTAGAGACCTTATTGTTAACCCTTTCCTCCATATACATGTATATGCATTTTTACGCATGTGCAACCGGTGTAGATAATCAGGAACTGCACTGGTTGCATTTTGGTTAGAAATAAAAAAACAAATCAAAAAGCGAATAGTTTAGATCCTGATAAGACTGAATGTGCCGGCTGATCTTGATCTAAACTGTTTGCCCACGCAGTACTGGTGTATCTATGGCAGAATGGGTTAGTCAATTAAAACCATAAAGGAAATGTGGAAATCAATTTGATATGCAAGATCATCTCCTGAGCAGATTTGATAGTCCATATTGTAAAATTCCATCTCTGTGAAAAGAACATGGCCGGAGTTCATCCTTTCTGTAACAGGACAGTTTTACTATAAATTTTGGAAAATGAAGAAAAAATCTAAAATCTACATTTTATACAGTATTTCAACGTAACTTATAATGTCTACTGAAAATAGGAAACAATTACATCTAACTAGTATTTATGTTATTTTATACAAATCTTGATCCTATAATCATTTGAACATAATATTAAATATCAGACACAGTTTAAATTTTGTGTTTCAAAACTATACCAAAATAAGAGCTGCTGAAACCTTTTAAATGATCTGTAAACCCTTCATATATATTCATATATGGCATAGGCAAACAGTGAAGATCCAGATGATCCGTGACATCTGATCAGGATCTACACTGTTTGCTTTTTGATTTATTAACTTATTACTGACCTTAAAGTGAACAGTGCAGATTCAGACAGCAGGGATGTGCCGGCTGATCTGGATCTACACTTGTTGCACACACGTAAAAAGGCGTATATATGGAGAAAGGGTTAATTAAACATTTCACTAGGTTGAGTTTTAAAGGATGGTAATGAGCTAAAGTGAAGATGAAGTTTTACTTTATGTACCATGAAGAAACACTACAACCAAATGCTATTTTGATAGAAGAAAAGAAAATTTAAGATTTAATATTAAAGATCAGTGGAATTGTTTTTTCACTAAAGAAGGGATTGTGCTGTAAAAAAAAGTATTTGTTATAACATGCAAAAATAGTCAATGCATTAAAAAGTTAAACAATTGAGTCAATCAGTCACCCTTCATGCAAATATGCACCTGTACATTAAATTAAAATTGATTTTCAAAACTGTATGCTTCTCATATCTGATCCATGAACCCTTTACTCCATATACACACAACTTATGGCATGTGTGAACAGTGTAGATCCAGATCAGACAACACATCTATACAATCAACAAGCCTACACTGTGCTGATCTGGATGTGCCGGCTGATCTGGATTTACACTCTTTCAGCACATGCCATAAAAGTTGTATTTATGGAGTAAAGGTTTAATCAATGGATTCCTCGATGGCACACTATATTTAGGTGATCACATTGGGGTACAGGAATGTTTTAAATCAGGTCATGCTTAGTTTAAACTATCAATAAACCCATGCAAATATAAAACTAATAAATAAACATGAATATGAATTTAAAAACCTATTTCTGGTTGGTTGGACAACATCACATCTTGAGACTCACAGCAAAACCATTCCATCTCATTTAATTTTATGAATAAGATTGAATGGTTAAAAGCTGAAACTCTCTATTATTGTACATATTACAGAATATGGCAACATTTCATGATGCTGACAGATTCAAAACAGAGATCTACAGTATTGTTTATAAGGAATATCGATGGCAGTGCTTGTTAACCTCACAACAGTGCAATGAGAGGTGGCCTTCTGATGCATGGAAGGTTAAAAAGCAACCTAGTGGCCAGGCAGGCAAACAATCGGTGCTAAAGATTATAAAAATAAGACTAGAAACCAGTCTCAAATCTCAAGCATCTGATTGGGTGAAATGGCAAACAGTCACCATTTCAGCCAATCAGATGCTTGAGATTTGAGACTGGTTTTCATTCTCAGTTTTATAATCTTGTGTCCAGGAGTGTGGTTGTTGGATACTTACATTGACCTCAGTATATATAATGTCGATGAAGCTTCCCAATACAATGATAAAATCAAACACATTCCATGGATCACCAAAATAATTCTGAAAATAAACCATACACAATATATCAATCAAGTACCACAGCCTAAAACCTGAAAAGCTACTACATGTGAAAACATGCCCTAAATAATGAAAGTGAAAACTAGTCACTATTGCCCATTTTATAGAACTTAAATTTTATGAAACATTTCAGAAGATGAAACTCATTTCACCTAAACACAGTTTGAAAGGGGGATAATAATTTTAAAAAAGCTGATAGAGTCATGGGGCATGTATTTTCAGGTGTAATGAAAGATTAAGAATATTTAATATGTGAAGTTTGAAATAGTTTTCAAGTTATTCAGATATGTTAAAATTGTTCAAGCAATATTTGATGGACAGGCAGATGTCAGACAGATAGAAGACTTCTACCTTTGATAAGCCTCATCAACCCATAAGCCTTATTTGCTAATAAAACTACCCCAAAACACCTCATCAATCCATAAGCCTTATTTGCTAATAAAACTACCCCAAAACACCTCATCAATCCATAAGCCTTATTTGCTAATAAAACTACCCCAAACACCTCATCAACCCATAAGCCTTATTTGCTAATAAAACTACCCCAAAACACCTCATCAACCCATAAGCCTTATTTGCTAATAAAACTACCCCAAAACACCTCATCAACCCATAAGCCTTATTTGCTAATAAAACTACCCCAAAACACCTCATCAATCCATAAGCCTTATTTGCTAATAAAACTACCCCAAACACCTCATTAACCCATAAGCCTTATTTGCTAATAAAACTACCCCAAAACACCTCATCAACCCATAAGCCTTATTTGCTAATAAAACTACCAAAACACCTCATCAATCCATAAGCCTTATTTGCTAATAAAACTACCCCAAAACACCTCATCAACCCATAAGCCTTATTTGCTAATAAAACTACCCAAAACACCTCATCAATCCATAAGCCTTATTTGCTAATAAAAATACCCCAAAACACCTCATCAACCCATAAGCCTTATTTGCTAATAAAACTACCCAAAACACCTCATCAACCCATAAGCCTTATTTGCTAATAAAACTACCCAAAACACCTCATCAACCCATAAGCCTTATTTGCTAATAAAACTACCCCAAAACACCTCATCAACCCATAAGCCTTATTTGCTAATAAAACTACCCAAAACACCTCATCAACCCATAAGCCTTATTTGCTAATAAAACTACCCAAAACACCTCATCAATCCATAAGCCTTATTTGCTAATAAAACTACCCCAAAACACCTCATCAACCCATAAGCCTTATTTGCTAATAAAACTACCCCAAAACACCTCATCAACCCATAAGCCTTATTTGCTAATAAAACTACCCAAAACACCTCATCAACCCATAAGCCTTATTTGCTAATACAACTACCCAAAACACCTCATCAATCCATAAGCCTTATTTGCTAATAAAACTACCCCAAAACACCTCATCAACCCATAAGCCTTATTTGCTAATAAAACTACCCAAAACACCTCATCAATCCATAAGCCTTATTTGCTAATAAAACTACCCTAAAACACCTCATCAACCCATAAGCCTTATTTGCTAATAAAACTACCGAAAACACCTCATCAACCCATAAGCCTTATTTGCTAATAAAACTACCCAAAACACCTCATCAACCCATAAGCCGTATTTGCTAATAAAACTACCCAAAACACCTCATCAACCCATAAGCCTTATTTGCTAATAAAACTACCCCAAAACACCTCATCAATCCATAAGCCTTATTTGCTAATAAAACTACCCCAAAACACCTCATCAATCCCTAAGCCTTATTTGCTAATAAAACTACCCCAAAACACCTCATCAATCCATAAGCCTTATTTGCTAATAAAACTACCCCAAAACACCTCATCAATCCATAAGCCTTATTTGCTAATAAAACTACCCCAAAACACCTTATCAATCCATAAGCCTTATTTGCTAATAAAACTACCCCAAAACACCTCATCAATCCATAAGCCTTATTTGCTAATAAAACTACCCCAAAACACCTCATCAATCCATAAGCCTTATTTGCTAATAAAACTACCCCAAAACACCTCATCAATCCATAAGCCTTATTTGCTAATAAAACTACCCCAAAACACCTCATCAATCCATAAGCCTTATTTGCTAATAAAACTATCCAAAACACCTCATCAATCCATAAGCCTTATTGCTAATAAAACTACCCCAAAACACCTCATCAATCCATAAGCCTTATTTGCTAATAAAACTACCCCAAAACACCTCATCAATCCATAAGCCTTATTTGCTAATAAAACTACCCAAAACACCTTATCAATCCATAAGCCTTATTTGCTAATAAAACTACCCAAAACACCTCATCAATCCATAAGCCTTATTTGCTAATAAAACTACCCAAAACACCTCATCAATCCATAAGCATTATTTGCTAATAAAACTACCCAAAACACCTCATCAATCCATAAGCCTTATTTGCTAATAAAACTACCCAAAACACCTCATCAATCCATAAGCCTTATTTGCTAGTAAAACTACCCCAAAACACCTCATCAATCCATAAGCCTTATTTGCTAATAAAACTACCCAAAACATTCTGTTGTTGGGTTAAAGTTTCGTTTTCAAATGAATAGTCAAGGGTCAACTAACTTATCAGCCTGGACTAGAGTTCAAATTTGAGATATTTAGTTAACCTTTCAATGTTCCAGTAATGAGCAGCCAATATGCTGGCAAATATGTTTAGCATTAAATTCTGCAGTGTTTCTATGACCATACATGTGTGCTTCAAATGATACATGAAAACAAATCAGGAAAGATTTTTGGTATGCTTAGTCTGACAATTACAAAATCCACAAGTAACAAGTAAATATAAAAAATCCCTTTAAATTTTCAATTTATTCCTAGTGTTATCTGCTGTTATCTGTGCAGTCTGACCTCTACTTACGCTATTTTCTTCTTGGTCAGAAACAAAAGAATGAATCTAAAGGTGACTAGTGTAGATCCTGATCAGATTTCACAGATTTGCTGCTTGATCTCAACCTACACTGGTCACAATTAGGACATAAACCACATTACTGGAGTAAAGGGTAAAGTACCGGTAAGTACACCAGTCATCAGTATTCTGTAAAGTCACGGAGAGAATTCATTAACAAACAGGTTATGTAGATTGCTGACAAATATGGTAAGTTACTTTTGTCAGAAAAAATCAATTCAGACTTAAGTCCTAGCCATTCTCCTTGCTAGCACAGATGAACACTTACCTTAAATCTAAACGCAGTCAGTTTGAGAACAAACTCTACCGTGAACACACCAGTAAAGAACATATTCATGTAATCGAGGAAGTCAGAATAGGCCTCCGACTGACCGTGGTACTACAAACAGAAATAAAATAATAAAATGAAGAATACTGGCAATAATAATAATAATAATAATAATAATAATACCAGTAATAATAATAATAATATTATTATTATTAATATTAATAATAAATAAAAAAATTGTACTACAAATAGAAATAGCAAAACAAAATGAAGGATATTGGCAAAACACTTCCCACTTTAGGTTTTGAATGATTCCATATGCATGTTATGGAACTTGTAATATTTTACCATTATTCATCTTATAAAATGTACTTAATTTTCAAACTAAAAATCAGGTACATGTTTAAATGTTTTTTGTCAAGCATTTCTGTTGTTTGAAGCAGGAGACTTGATCTGTATGGTTGATGGTTCAATGGCTTATGATTTAATCCAGCATTTTTATTAAGATTCTTTGTCTAGAGCAAAATTTTAATGTTAATAGATCAAGTAAAAACACTCATGATGGAAATATGATACAAACAGTTATATTGCTAAACGTGAAATACCTTCATAGCGAGTGCCAGAGTGTTGACTATGATGAGAACAAAGATGCCATATTCAAATGCCTGAGAGGTCACAAACCACCAAATCTTGTACTGCCAACGTGCTTTTGGTATGTATCTTCTCATAGGTCGTGCCTTCAACGCAAATTCAATACATTTTCTCTGCAAAAAAATAACAACACATATAAAGGATGTGTGTTCAGTTTAACACTTGTGTCACCATAGGGTAATTTTTCTGAAAACAAAAACTAACTGTTTGATGAAGAAATATTGAGAGAAATGGCAAAGTTATAGCTGAGATTAAGTTTTTGTGACAAAAACTACG
This sequence comes from Corbicula japonica, assembly GCA_038501625.1. NCBI lineage: Eukaryota > Metazoa > Mollusca > Bivalvia > Venerida > Cyrenidae > Corbicula > Corbicula japonica. The sequence goes on from JAZAYU010000051.1 coordinate 3,980,282, forward strand.
TCAGATGTGACTTTAACCTAAAGATTTTGGCTTCATCACAACTTGGTTGTCATAAGAAATATAATTTGAAAGTTTGATGAAGAAATATAAAGTAATGGCAAAGTTATAGGCAACGTTAAGTTTGTGTGACAGACACACAAAGTGATTGCATATCCTCTTTTCTTCAAAAGGCTTACACATAAATCAAGCTAGACTGTTCCAGCAAAAATAAAATTGAATATTTAATGAAGTAAATAACCAGTATTATCTCTTTATTCTTACATACCAGATCCGGTTATCCGGTGTTCTCACCCATGTAGGAAATTTTGATCCTACATCCCCCCATGTAGAATGAGTTACGTGCTTACATTAGTGACGTCATGTCATCAGGTAATTGACGTCAGGTAAGTGACATCATTTAGAAAATTAGGGATGTTAACGTCAACATTTTAGTGCATTGAAACAAAAACTAGACAGTATAAATGTACACAAATATTATGAACACTAGAGGTATGCAAGAAAAAGTATCTTGCATGAGACATTCGGTTAAGATAGAAAAATCTGTCACCTCGGGTGAATTGTTTTGGTGGGAACTCGGCAGAGCCTCGTTCCCGACAAAACAGTTCACTCTCAGTGACAGATTTTTCCATCTTCACCTCACACTCATACATGATACCTATAGTCATCAGTTTCTGTTTTCAGTAATTTTCTTTCAACTTTAAATTATTTAAGGTCAACATGATTGTATTACCATTTATATCAAACACAATTAATAATAAAACAAAAATAAACATGAAAACTTTTGTTCTTTAGAGATCTGGAAAATTGAACACAGTTCTTGTACTAACTTGGTTTTTTTATCTAGCTCACAGTCCTTGTACTAACTTGGTTTTTATCTAGCTCACAGTCCTTGTACCTACTTGGTTTTTATCTACCTCAGAGTCCTTATACTAACTTGGTTTTTATCTAGCTCACAGTCCTTGTACTAACTTGGTTTTTATCTAGCTCACAGTCCTTGTACTAACTTGGTTTTTATCTAGCTCACAGTCCTTGTACTAACTTGGTTATTATCTAGCTCACAGTTCTTTGTACTAACTTGGTTTTTATCTAGCTCACAGTCCTTGTACTTACTTGGTTTTTATCTAGCTCACAGTCCTTGTACTTACTTGGTTTTTATCTAGCTCACAGTCCTTGTACTAACTTGGTTATTATCTAGCTCACAGTCCTTGTACTAACTTGGTTTTTATCTAGCTCACAGTCCTTGTACTAACTTGGTTTTTATCTAGCTCACAGTCCTTGTACTTACTTGGTTTTTATCTAGCTCACAGTTCTTGTACTCTTGTTCTCCCTCTGTCTGGAACGTAACGATAACAAAACCTACGAAGATGTTCACCATGAAGAAAGCAATGACAATGATGAAGATAAAGTAGAAGAATGCAACAGCAGGACGAGCGTTGTGAATCGGACCAACACTTTCTTCATTGGAGTCTATGGATATATACAACAGTCTGAAAGAGAACACACAATACCATCAGAACAGCAGCAACAATTTGATATTGTTTTCTATTGTTTGACTAAAGTAACAAAATCTCCCACGACGTCAATACAGTTTACAAACCATATAGTCTCACTTGTGGTTGTGGAAACATCTGATAGGCAGAACTTAATATGCCATATCAAACCCAAATATAGTTCAGTATCAATAGGTTGAATATCCAAGGGGCCTAAGAAAATATTGGTTCAAAAAAAGAATGAATAATAAAATCTATTATTGAATAACAGTTTAAATGCTCCTGTTTATTTTTTTTTGATTGCCAAGATAAATCACAGTTAACTTTCATACTGTTTTTCACCAAGGCTTAAACCCTTCCCATACCAAGACAGCGGTAGTCCAGTGGTACAGCGCATGCTTAGGGTTCAAGGGGTCCCGGGTTCGAGTCCCAGTCCGGCTGATAATTTCCTTGAGCAAGAAATTCAGCCTTCATTGCTTCTCTCCACCCAGGTGTATAAATGGGTACCTGTGAGAAATATAAGCCATGGTTCCGTGGCTGCCTACCGCGCCGACTGTTAACGGATGACTTATATCCAGTGATCGGGGGTAAATATAAGTCGGTTGAATACATTCTGTAATTTCCAGACTATAAACCCATAACCTATGGTTTACGTTTACCTTTAACTGTCTTGCAAATTCTTAAGATAAATTTTGATACTTTTGTGTACAAATTCAAACTCGCATCCAAATAATAATCTCTAGCTTACTAGTGGTCAGGTTGTAGACTTTTTTGACTTTTTTCATCAAATTAGCTGTTTGAGATCAGAGAATGGTCGGCAGATTCAGTTTTATGATCTTGGTCAAAGGACTTATGTTTTGTTAGTAATCTTAAATACGACTTACCCTGGCCAACCCTCGAATGTTGAGACAGTGAAAAGTGTCATCATAGCTTGTGAGACATCGTCAAAGTTGAGAGGATTGTTAGTCCATTCTCTATCAAGCACTTCTGCAGTACCACCATTGTAATCAATAAACTGGCCCCTGAAAACATGTAAACACATGATTTCTGCTGTACTTGCATGTTCACAGAAATTTGACTTGCAAAGAAATACAATGACAAATCTGGATCTGAAACAGCAGGGGCTAGAAATGCTCAAGATCCAAGTGAGACAGAAGCTTGTGTGGCATAGGTGGAAAATATCTCTTTTCATAAACTTTATTATTAATTTCTTATTAAATAAAGAGCAAATAAGGGCACAAGAATCTATTGTTCATAAAAAAGATTTCAAAAAATTGTTCCAGTGTCTTTCGTAATTTCATCCATATGCCAGTGAAAGTTTGTGTGGATAGGCAAGTCTGGATAATGGGTAGACAATCAGATCAAACCATGTACAATTAGAGATGATTTTTGATAAGGTACTTCAGGGTGTAGTTGCTTGGCTAAACTTTACGCACTCTTTATTCTTCTGTTCTTCCCTCATTGAATATATTTTCATTGGACTTGTTCAACTATGCTCTCTGAGCAAAGCAAGTGCTATAACTGATAAATGACAACACAATGGTATGTCTCCATTATCAGTTATTTTATATGATCTGGTCAAAGCAAAGACCATATTTACTGATGGAAACTGATCTGTCAAAGCTGTCACAGTTACAGTCAGTCGGTGGTTGACTATTATTTTCCAGTTCATTTTTAAGGTCTGGTAGACTAAGACTTCCTCAAGCATCCTCTTTGGGTTGTCTAAGGACATAAGATGTGCAAGTACCATTAAGAACAAATGTAAAGGAAACTTTTATGTAGAAATGTAAAGGAAACTTTTATGTAGAGGATAAGAGAATCCTAAGCTACCCTGTTTGGAGTATGTGGTATCCACTGTCCCTATCTCTTGGTGTTGATATTCATACAATATTTTGCCAATGACCCTTCCAAGGCTTTAGCCCCTCAGGATCTCAATTCCATTGTTTGTGGTGTCTCAGAGCTCCGCATGCTAATTGATCATGTGGATGTTTATCTTAGTTACAATGAATTTCAGGGGGATCAACACTTACCTGCACTCATCCTTGGTGAGTTTGGATCCGTCCGAACATTTCCAGAAGGTTCCTTTGAAGAGCTGGACACCGATGACAGCAAACATAAACTGTAGCAAGAACATCACCAACATAATGTTGTAGATGGTTCGTATAGCCACAATCACACACTGAACCACATGCTGCAAGACACATAAATATATTAATATTTTCTGACATTCAGAAGTTCCACAAGATATATCAATGCCAATCATTCCTAGAGATGACATCATGAAGTTGACCACAACTGCTGGTTATGTATCAGATTTCAATTATTATACCCTTAATATCATCACTTGTATTCTTTTATGAAAATGAAAGATGTTTTTTTAATACAGCATAAGCTGCTGAATATAGCATTAAAAATGTAAGAATCTTTCACGTGCCAGGTTTGGATAGGAAAACATAGCCCGAGAAAATGTTTGGGGGCGGTTTTGAGGTTCTTCCGAGATACAGGCTGCAGATAAAACTGTTTCCCTAGGGCCTGGATTTTCCAACTATCACTAGCACTAGTAAGGTATAGTATGATTGTGGGAAATTTATTATAAATGATATAACACCAAGTATCATGAGCAGCGATTTGTTGTTACTAGGTGTATATTTACCTTGAGTCCCTTGGCCCTGTTGATGGCTCTTAGGGGCCTGAGAACACGGAGAACCCTAAGGATCTTCACAACGGAGATAGCTTCATTGCTGAAATAAGGCAGTTTTAAACATAAGCATTTTTTACACATTGTTTTTTTTTTTTAAGTTTTAATACTGGTTAGTATGAGTGCAATGTTATGCTAGTTGTTAAATTTTGGCTAACTAGACATCAAATAGTACAGAAGGCAATTGTTAAAGTAATGCAAGTTAGATACTGCAAAATAACCTACAATGTTACAACTAAAATAATTAAATTATTATTTTGGACAAAAATTAAAGGTCTTGTAATATATTTATGATAATCACAGCTCAAAACTCAGGATTATCAGAAATGTCTATAGTTATCATTTATGGGTACAGTATTATGAGAAATACACACTTGTTGGGGTTTCCAGTAAGATAAGTTCTACAATCAATTATTTACAGTTATAAGTTTTCAAGGCTTCAACATTCCTGTTTTATGTGACTATATTTGATATATTTTTTGTGATTTGTGAATAATCGTTATAAAATTTGTGATATATTACTAAAAGGTTGCTAAGCGCCATGAATATTTTTGAAAGCATCTTTTGATGTATACAAGTTACATCAGAAAAATAACTTTTACTTGTTTATATGCATCTGAGTTTTTATAGACACATGTTTTGATTCAGTCATAAATGTTTGGTCTTTTAACACTTTCCTCCACAGAGACACCTTAATTACATGGGCGAACAGTTTAGATCCAGATCAGCCAGCACATCCGTGCCATCTGATCAGGATCTAAACTGTTCGCTTTTTGATTGGTTAGGTTATTTCTAGGGATGGGAACGAGTAGCAAAATCGGTACTCGGGTACTCGGATCTTGTTCCGATCGAGTACTCGAGTACTCAAAACCTTTCTCTAACGTAAGAGGAAATATCAGCTTCCATAAGTTTTAACGATCGTACCGGATATGATCATGCCAGACTGCCTGCTTTATCGATTATTCAAGAAGATACACATTTACAGAAAACAAAAATACCTTAATGATATTTAATGTATTTCGATTATCAACGTTGAAAAAATTTAACTTAACAATTATTAATTAGCCCGTGCCACAAACTAGAACATCACCGTAAAATGGACACATCGTGAAAAAAGTGTATGTTCTCCGATCAGATTTTATTTCAGTTTTGCAAACTTACAATCAACAATCGCATTTGAATATAATTATTGAATAAACAAAATCAAATAAAAAGCCGATGAGGGAAGCGTCGTGGTTAAAATATTCAGCAACTAATTTTCATGATTGCAAATTGTCTGTGTTACGACATCAAACAATTACATCAATTAGGCGCCAATTATTGGATATTTGTGCCCCTAAGTGTCATCTTGTTTATTCGAAACCAGGTGCGAGGTGTTGACAATTAACTGTCAGTCGGCGATTTGTAAGATTCCATAAAGACAACTTTTATAAAAATTGGTTGATTTTTCTGTTTACCTTTTTAATCGGGTACTCGAATACTTTATGAACTATTCGGGTACTCGGACGTTAATCGAGTACCCGAGTACTCGATTACTCGTTCCCATCCCTAGTTATTTCTGACCAAAATGCGACCAGTGCAGATCCTGATCAGTTGGCACGGATCTGCCTGATCAGAGGGCATGGATGTGCCAGCTGATCTGGATCTACACTGGTCGAACATGCGTAAAATGTGTATATATGAATGAAAGGGTTGAGTGAAAGTAAATACTGAGTACCCTACAAATGCCAGATACATGTATGCAGTGTAAATAAAACACTAAGAAATTACAGGGTTGCATCATTAGCACAACTGTCATTCAAGTTTATATGTACACTGCAGACCTTCTTGATACATCACTAAATGATTTCTCATGTTAATAAATACTAATGTATTCTTCACATGTCTGGTGCTTAACAAACTTGGATTGCTGGTGATTTTACATGTGATAATTTTTCGTTAACTGTGACATGATGTAGAATGTTACTGATGTAGATTTACTGACAGTATGGGACTGATATCTCTAAAAACAACATAGTCATAGTTGTGCAGCACAGCTTAAATCTTGGGTAAATCCATGAAGCAGCAGCATTTTCACATGGTTGACATTTTACTGAACATTTTTTATATCTAACTCTTATATCTAACATACTTTCACCCTGACTAAAGTTTTAATTTCAGTGATTCGAATGGATGGGAATTTTGGCATTCTGTCATAAAATGTTAACAATAAATCATCATTTTTCCTTGTTTGATCTCTTTTACTAATTTTTCTGATGTTCAGTTTACTCAGACTCATATCAGACAAAGGCATCTAGATGTGTATCCAGTAAGGCAGACTGCCGGATATGTCTCTTCCTCCTCATTCACCAAAACATAAATACTTAATCCTGATAAATGTCACCACTAATTACTGCCTCCATAGTCATCTTTCACAGCAACTGCAGCTGTGACTGCTGCCTACAACACACTGTATGATGGACAATAGTAGGGTGATCAATGCACTTGGAGGTGACAAAATTACATTCTATATGATGATTCCCTTCTCTATAACATGTATCATTATTCTGTAGGGTGTGAAAGTTAGGACTGTATCATTATTCAGTAGGTTATTATAATTTGGACAGTATCATTTTTCTGTGGGATGTGAAAGTTTGGACTGTATAATTATTCTGTAAAGTGTGAAAGTTAGGCCTGTATTATTATTTGGTAGGGTGTGAAAGTCTGGACAGTATCATTTTTCTGTGGGATGTGAAAGTTTGGACTGTATCATTATTCAGTAGGGTGTAATAATTTGGACAGTATAATTTTCTGTGGGATGTGAAGTTTGGGCTGTATCATTACTCTGTAAAGTGTGAAAGTTAGGACTGTATTATTACCGTATAGCGGGTAATTTCTGCGGGTGTCAAATTTCTGCGTTTCTGCGGTCTTTGGATGAAATCGCAGAAATATATCCAGCAAAAAAAAATACCAGCAGAAATTTAAATCGCAAAATATTGTCTCATTTTCAAGCGAAAATCGCCAGAGGGGCCATGTCCGAGATAATGCGTTTCACAATACAACATACAGGGTAAAATAATTACGATCAATTAACGCACATTGTTATCGTATAGGCATACTATAAACGTGACATTTGCTCAAACATTTCACAAACATTCAATTCAGTTGAATAGTTGTTTGAGAGTTGTTATTCATCGATGAGAAATATCTTTGTAATTTTTTGACAAAATAAATTGAGTAATAGGTATTACCCATGAATAAAATATCTGTGAAAAACAAATAGTATGTGTCATAGTCGTGTTATTCTTACGACACCTTACCCAATATGAACCGCAGAAATTTATCCTTCATGGGAACCGAAAACGCAGAAATAAAAAACACAGAAATTTTTGCATCCATTTTTGGGGGCAAAACGCAGAAATTTCTGACCGCAGAAATAACCCGCTATACGGTATTCTGTAAAGTGTGAAAGTTAGGACTGTATTATTATTCTGTAAAGTGTGAAAGTTAGGACTGTATTATTATTTGGTAGGGTGTGAAAGTTTGGACAGTATCATTCTGTAGTTTTCTCTGTATTATTAGTCTGCATTGGGAAGCTTTGGCAACTTTGTACATTTATGTGGCTATTCTTGGGTGTAACTGTGTTCTGACGGTGAGATTTTAAGTTCATGCATTCTGTGTAAGAGTTTAGAGTTTATACATATTACTTTGTTTGATTTTGGCTGTAAGATTATACTGACTGAGAGAGTGAATATAATAGCTATACATGTATGCGGGTCTAAAGAACAGGGTTTGATTAATGCCTACAATTTTTTATCAACTTTTTGACTGGATTTGATAACTACTGTAAATTGTGCTCTTTGGTGATTATATATAGTAACATCAAGTTTATATAAGTTTCTCATGCTGGAAAACCTGTCACAGTTTGGCAAAATTGCTTCCAGAACCCCACAAGAAACAGCTGAGGGGCCAGTGTGGTTTGAATTTAAATTATTCTTCAAGCTCTCCTGATGTGCAAAAGCAAGCCAAGATATCAGACTCCTGTAATGTCAACAAGCCAAGATATATCAGACTATCCTAAAATGAACAAGCAATATTATTTCAATAAGCCAAGATAGAGGAATTTTGTTGTCAGAATCTTGAAAGCAATCCTTATAAACTCCTGTAAAGTCTGTAAGTTAAAGCGGCATTACTTCAATTTAACCCGCTCTTGTATGAAATATTACATGTATTTGGAACTATAGGCACAAATTTGCAGCATTAGTTCCGGCTAATAAAATTTTAATTTACTAAAATATATTTTGTCCGCGCGACTAAAAGCGAAAGTAGGATTTCCGAAACGTCACAGAAATCGAGATCGTGCACGAAGTGGTCTCTTCGTCGGTGCTAAAAATAGCTCCATTATATTTAGCTTCTTAAAAGTTTGTTAACTATAATTAAACAATATCATTGAAAATCCCGTCTGTAAGAAAGAATTTGATCGGGCCTTTTGTGTTCTGTTAGAGAGTATATACGAGGGCTGTTCGGGAAGTTCGTAGAATTTGATTATAAAACAACAAAGTATTTATGTTAGCAAACCAAAAAGAGACATACATACATTTAAATATATTTTCTTTAATCTCTAGAAGATTCAGCATGATTAACCCAGGGACACCAACACTATGCAAATAACAAATATGTGTGTATCACATACCCGGGGCACGTAAACGTCAATATGACGTTGCTAGATCTCAGGCGTAACTGAAGTAAAGTAAACGACACACCTTTTCCACATCTATAATCATCAAGCAATGTCTGCACACTTCTTATGCCTGTCTATCCATTTGCTTAATGTTTCCTAATGTTACCAGTCTTCGTTGAATGATGATACAATCACCTGAGACTGTTTTGTAAGTTCAGTTACACGGTCTTAAATGGAACAAACTGCAACGGCTGGCCTTTCGCTCCTAGGATTGTCTTGAATAGACTCTCTTCCTCTTTTAAAACGCGAGTGCCACTTGTACACACAAGCTTGATTGCATTTTTTAAATTTTCCTGTTGTTTTAATCATTTTCAACGTATCCGTCCGTGATCTATTTAAAGCAACCCAGAATTTCACAACACTCCATAATTCAACGTCACCTGTCGACGTCATAACTTTTCAGCATGGAATGTCACAGACTGTAAAGAAACTGCTATGGTTTCCGTTACGACGTCGTCAATGTTTTGAATTTTTCATCAACTGTCAGTATGAAGTCATGTTATCACCTGGAGTTTTCGCTCCGTTCTTGCGTTAGGTTATGTGACATTTATGAAGTTTACATTTTTTGTAACCATTTTTATTTATATCATATTGTGGACTGCGCCATTACACGTTAACTAGGTTGCTAAGGTTACCAATATGTCCAAACATAATTATAACTCGTTCTCCTTGTTTAGGGACTACATTATGGACAAATGCAGGTATACATGTGCAAAATTGTAAAGAAAAATAATGAAAGACACGGGAGATATACACACATTCTACAAACTTTCCGAACATCCCTCGTATATTGAAGTCTATATGGACAAATATGATTTTTCAATAGTATATTTTTACTGAAGTTTAGGGCTGGGGCTTTAAAATATCAAACCATTTTAATATCAACAAGCCAGGATATGCATCTCTTGTACTGTCAAAGAGCAAAAATATCAACTTCCTGTAAACTCAACAAGCAATGTAACGCCAACAACCAAGACAACAGACTTCGGTAACTTTCAATTCAATCTTAAGTAGTATAATTATACATCATATTACCATTTAAAGGCCAAAAATAAACAGAATGACATCATATATAAACCCCTTGTAACTTACCTTTTCACCTTTATTAATTTACTTCAAACTTTTCGCTTATTACATGTTTTTGTGCGTTTATAATCTAGTTACTTGCAAAATCATGTTGTTTTTTTCATTTTGTGATGCTACTAAACAATCTGTTATTGTATGAACTGTTCAAATTTGATATGCCTCTATAACCAAACAATGCTGACCCTTTTGCTCCCAACCAGACGTAAAATCACCACTCTACAGGTCAGTGTTCATCCTTCTGGGCCCAATATTAAAACTCAAGTTGCAGATCAGTCTTACAACTCTAGCTTTTGATTGGTCATTTCATAACAGAACTCAATTTTAACCAACCAAGCGCTTATTATGGGTATTAGTTTTTGTCTCTTATGATCTTGAGGTCAACTTATATAAAGACCTTAACACAAATACAAAATGTTTTGATTTCTTTCATTTCAGCAATTAAGTCTTTTGTAAACATGTTTGCTTTTATGACCACTTTACTCTCAACACATGAAACTCTGTTATTAATGTTAAACTTTTAGCAGTGATCACAAAATTTCAACAAACAACAATGAGGGACTGAGCTAATTTCACAAAAACAAAAAATGACATAAATAATCTATGAATCCTTATTTTGCCTAAAAATCAAAATAGGGGAACTGTTTATAAAAGAATATTCCATGACAAACACTTTTATTTGCTTAACATAAAGACGAGAAAAAAATGCATACAAATATGGGCTTTGTCTCAGGTTTTCTATGGGCAACAGATTTCATTATAGGCTGCAAGATGGGCCCGTTATCAATGTTAATACTATTACAACCTAGTAAAGTTTGTCATGATAGTTCCTTTACAGAACTTTCTATCTTAACCACTGCCACATCTACTTCATAAAGCAGGATTTACACAGAAATAATATACACACTGAACATAAAGCGACTGTATTACCTACAAAAAAGATTCTGTACATTAATGCTCCATTTAGCATGTTTTACATTAACAAAATATTAAATGTTGTACTTCTAAAATGCAGTTTTTATGGCATTCCTTCAGAAATATCTTAGTCACTGAATTTCTTGGCTAGTAAACAAATCACTGTACATTAATGGTTTGTTTTCTAAATATAATGTGATTGGCAGGAGTGCTGGTCCATTATTTTGATTTTGTATTTAGGTTTGATATGTGCAGAATTAAAAAAAATTACTAAATTTATTTGCATAATTCTCATTTTAATTGCTTCGTAGCATTTTATCTTTCGACATAAATGCCCAATATTTGGAAACTTTAGAAGTACAGTTCTTTAATATTGGAATTAAAACACTTCACAGCTTTAAACAACAGAACAGCTTTTGCACATTGTTTGCAATAAGATTGGGAAGGTATATCATGCTAGGCCCAAAATGATAAAACTAAAACTAGAGACCCAAATCTCAAGCACATGATTGGCTGAAATGGTGACTGATCGCATTTTCAGCCAATCAGATTCTTGAGATTTAAGACTGGTCTCCAAACTGAGGTTTATGTTCTTGGGCCCTAGTCTACTTTACAGTCCCTGAGAGAACAGCAAAAATTACACATACCGGTACACTTTCTCCACATAATCATTATTTTGATAGCTTTTCATGGAAAGTGAAAGAAGTGTAAAAGAGAAGAACATGTGAAATAGTGTAAAGAAGAAAGAACAGCTGAAAATACTACATAACACACATGTAAACAATTTGAAAGAGAACTCGTGTCCAATTATAAACAAACTTATCATTTTTAACCCTCTACTCCATAAATGTTTTATAGTATGTGCAACAGTGTAGATCCAGATCAGCAGGTTCATCTGTGCCATCTGATCTGTATCTGTGCTGTTTGCTTCTTGGTAAAAAATATCCTAATTAATCTAAAAGCAAACAGTGTAGATCCCAATCAGACAGAATTGATGTGCTGGCATATCGGGATCTATACTGTTTGCCCAAGTGATAAAAGCCATGTCTATGGAGTAAAGGGTCAACACACACAAATAAATTGATTTTATACACAGAATTCAGAAATTTATCTATATTATAAAAATAATTTAAATTAATATTTAAATAAAAAATGGAAACCAAGTTATTTTGATAAAATGTAAACACTGTCCTTATTGTACTGTATTTCAAAAATATAAAAAATTTTTTAAGGAATAGAAGTTTATCAAGCTATATAACAATTAACTGGCACTTAATATGCCAGCAGAAACCATCCCTGCTGCTACACTAGAGGTTAGTCAATTATATAATTTTATTCTATCAAAACATGCATTAAATTATGTCATAAGCACTGTACTCATACCTGCAGTAATTATACATTTTAAACTTTCCTCCACATATATGCATTTTTACACATGTGCTACCAGTGTAGATCCACATCAGCCGGCATATCCATGCCGTCTGATCTGGATTTGCACCGGTCGCCTTTTGGTCAGAAATAACCTAACAAATTAAAAAGCCAACAGTTCAGATCCCAATCAGATGGCATGTATGTGCCGGCTGATCTGGATCTACACTGTTCGCCCATGCAATAAAGGTGTATCTATGGGGAAAAGGTTAACGGGCAATGAAAAAAAGGGTGTAGCAGCAGCGGTGGGCTGATCAAGTTATCAATGTAACAATCACAACAAAGAAGAACTAGAAACTGTCAATTTTAAATTCATTCATATAAATTAAACATTTTTTAAAAATACTTCTTGATGGCAGAAACACATTTTAAAAGGCAATGCATTGTTTGGCACATCCAAAAAGACTCCAAAAGGAAAATAATCAACAACTAATCAGTAAAAATACTTATTTGTTACTAGCCATTCACCTGATTTTCTGCTTTCATTTCATTCAGTAAAACATATTAAGGGACTTTGCCTAGATTGCTTTAATACTCTGGATTATTTATTACTGTTTGAAAAATCTTAGATAGCTAACACAAAATTGTAAAAAGACTTTTTGTCTCATTTCTTTTTAACCCTTTTCTCCATAGATATGCCTTTATTGCTTGGGCAAACAGTTTAGATCCAGATCAGCCAGTATATCTGTGCCATCTGATCAGGATCTAAACTGGTCACTTTTTGATTCATTAGGTTATTTTTGACCAAAATGCTACCAGTGTAGATCTTGATTAGAAGGCATGGATGTGCCTGCTGATCTGGTTCTACACTGGTTGCACATGCTTAAAAATGTGTATATATGGAGGAAAGGGTTAAGAATTTCTGCCTTTTATCGTTATTTAAACTGTCAGAATGTTTACACCTAGTTTGTAAAAAAACAAAAGGTGAAACACAGAAAAACAAATTCAACTCTCGTAACTTCAACAAACTTCTCATTTAATGATTTAGTAGTTGTGATTTAGTCATTTAGTTGCAGAGTGTGTGCAGAATTATCCAGATTTCTCAGTGAAGATCATAACTGTAACTCCATGGCCTGGACACCAGTTATTATTTTAATTCTTACATGGAGCTTTTGAAAAAATGTTACTACTTTGGTTGTATAATCATCTAGCAGTTAATTATATCAACTATTATAAGTGACATCAAGAAATGAATATGGGCGCATAGTAGTGATATATACAGTATTTTATTATGTAATTCAATGCACTGCCTATGGGGAATCTTAGCTGTCATTTTGGAATTGTCCTTTAAAGTCTACATGCCTTTAACTCCCTCAACTTATTAAATGTTTGAAACTTTCCCTCATGTCATTCAATCAGTGTAGATCCAAATCACCCCGTACATCTGTGCAGCTTGATCAGGATCTACAGTAAGTCAGTGATACTAAAATCAATTGACAAATTAACACAATAGAACTTGTTGTGACACTATTTACAATGAGGAGCCGTGCCTTCACAGTACAATTCACGTCAAGACAACAAAACATCCCATTCCGTCTTTTTCTGCATGCTCTCCTGGTACCTCATTATCTCCCCTTGGTGTCTCAATGTTGTTATATATGAACCTCATTAATGCAATTTCATATTTTATTTAAGTCATGCTGGATTAATTTTAGTTAAAGAAGGTATTATATAAAACTCACCCGATTTGAATACAACATTTTGTATGTCATCCCAAAGTAAGGGAACAATTAGAAAGCAGTAAACCCTTGATTATATCTGATTCTTCAAACCACAGTACTGGATATTGTCTCATTGTGGTAAGTAATCATAGGTTGTTAAAATATCAGGCAATACAGACTCCAGCAGAAATCTTCAGTCAAAAAATGACCTTGACCTTTTTGCTCTGTCCTCTGTGCATTGGCTCCAGGAGGTTAACAAATGTGTAAAAAAAAATTGGTCCAAGGGCAAGGGGGTATGAAGATATTGTTAAAGATTATTCTATAACCTTACATTATAACCCTAATTTGAATGTATTATAAACATATTAACAACCTGTCATCCACCTTGCACAGGAAAATCTGTCTTGTAAAATGCTTCACTTACTGAATATGAAATTTTACTTGCACATGATACAAACAGGCTGTAATACAAATTTGACCATCAAAAGACAAATGTCTAAAAACAGACTTTCAGAATCATAGTCTCCGGATCAGTTCTGATTAATATAACAAATATCACATCCATGGAAGGCCAATACTGGATATTTTTCATTTTCTGAAAAGAAATGTTGACCTGGAACCAAGACCATTAAGCTGAGATTGTAAACATGTTTCAAATCTCAAGCATCTGATTGGCTGATTGACTAGTCTCTATTCCAGCTTATCAGATGCTTGAGATTTGTGTCTCCATTTCAGCCAATCATATGCTTGAGATTTGAGACTGGTTTCCAGTTTAAGTTTTATCACTTTGGACACAAGACAAATGAACATATCCACTATCACCTTTTTCAGGCTGTGATACTTATACCAGAACAGATCATTTCTTAACATTAATGACAGCATTATATACATCATTTATGACAAATAACTGCCTTGTAAGAAGTGCTCAGGAAATTTGCTCAATGTACAAGGTACCAGGATGATACAAAAGACAGATGTACTTACAGGTTAGCACCTCCCAATCTACAAAATGTCAAAAGTTACCTTAATTGTCACCTATATGTAGCTACTCAAATTTTCTGCACTATTGGTAGCTAAAAGGGTGCTTCCAGCTATATCTACCACATATACAAAACATATAGCATCACCGTACATGCTACTTTTCTGGAAAATAGAAGCTGGGCTGAAGGTTATAAAGATGAGATTAGAAACCAGTCTCAAATCTCAAGCATCTGATTGGCTGAAATGGCGACTGGTCGCCATTTCAGCCAATCAGATGCTTGAGATTTGAGACTGGTTTCCATGCTCAGTTTTATAACCGTGGGCACTGTTTGCACAAGTCAATGATATTATATTACACACATCCTGAAACAGGCTTTACAAAAATGTTTACAGGAGCAAAATCCATATTACGTCATTATCGGCGCACGTTATTACATTTTGTATGCTGGGATTTTAGTGGCGATGTACAAGTTTACCAACAGATACAATTTATCATCAAACGTATGAAAATAATTGAAAGTTTTTCTACAATTCTGTTGCTTCTGATTTGACATGAAACCCCCTCTGTGACGAACAATAGGTGCGAAAAACACCAAGCTGATACAGTACTGGCAGAATTTCAATCACGAGACAAATCGCAAATTAGCGAAATTTAATTCAAGCTGCTAACCATAATGGGCATTGAGCAGGAAACGTCAAAACAGTTTGTTGTTTTGACATTACCTGCTCATCGATATAATTTCAGCTGGTTGACGACGGACGACGACGACGACGAACTAACAATGCTGACCTTGACCCAATGACACATCGTCTATCAGTTAAAAGTACTGAAACCGTTGGAAATTGATGACGGCGATCTTTGATGATCGTACACTTATTTCTTTTTATTACAAATAAATCTTAATAAATAATACAAAAAGTTGTTTAAAAACATTTTTCCAGCACGGAACGTACTCCCTGATATACCCGTCGATTTCACGGCGTGTTAATTACGCAACACCGCGATATACATGCATCTGACAGAAAAAACAAATGTATGAACAAATGGATTCTCGTTTTAGCGCGATTATTTACTTATATTGGGCTCCATTTATATCGCGGTTGGCGGGCTTGGACCCCGAGGTCCGCGATATAATGGAGTTGCAGTGTATGTATGTTGGAAAGGGTTAATTTCAAAAATGTGTGTTTTACTTCACCTTAGAACAGCTTTAATATTACATATATTTAAACTGACCATATTAATTCTGAGCAAAAATGCCTTCTATCAGTATACTAGATGGGTGTTCAGTTGAACACTTGTGTCGCCCTCTGGTGCTATGTCGTAATAAAAATGCAAGTACAAAAAGGGGCATAACTCTATCGAAGAATTTGGCATCATCATGAGCGTGTTTTCATAAGCAATATAATTTTTAATTTTTGATGTAAAAGTATTAAGAAATGACAAAGTTATAGCCAATGTTAAGTTTTCGTGTAAAAATCCAAGAACAAAAAGGGGCATAACTCCATCAAATGTGACATTGACCTTGAAAATTTGGCATCATCTCGAGCGTGTTGTCATAAGCAATATAATTTGAAAGTTTGATAAAGAAATATTAAGAAATAGCAAAGTTATAGCCAACGTTAAGTTTTCGTGACGGACGGACAGACCGACGGACAAAGCGATCCCTATGTATCGCCATTTCTTCGAAAGGGCGACACAAAAATGTCATTTTTATGGCTCCATCTTTGAAGAAATCTTTAAGTATACCTGCATGCCCACTGTTTTTGCTACCAATCAGGTGACTAAAGCCAGTGGTCACCTCTCTCTAAGTCTAAAATTCTATGATATTTGTAAACCAAGAATAAAGTCTACAAATAAAATGACAACATGTACAAGTACAGTGGTTAATGCTGCTTGTGTATAAGCTAACACAGAACAGAAACACATCTACAACAAACATAAAAGGTTTGTACAGCCTTCAGTGTTTTATTAAGGTCTTCTACAGTGCAGACTTGACAATGGAATGTTACTGCTTTTGTAATGTTTCTATCAGGTCAATGTTTGTTCCAACATATCATCAGAACACTATACCTATTTAATGCTTTACTATATGGGTACTGCTTAATCCAATGTGCAACCAGTGTAGATCCAGATCAGCTGGTACATTTGTGCAGTCTGATTAGGATCTACACTGTTTGCTTCAAGACTTTTTGTTTTTTTCTGTCAAAGAAGTGACCAGCGTAGATGCTGATCAGATTGCACGATTTGCAAGATGATATATGATATACACAGGGGGCACATGAGATATTAGCTGTATAGATTCCTTAGAACAAACATATTTTATGACTTATTTGAGAACAAACCTATCACCTAAATTATTTTAACACGACAACACAAGTAACATGTATAAAAATATTTAGACACAATACACCATGTAGGCAACAAGAGAAAAGGGACAATCAAGGTTATAATTTTTAAATTGTTTTTCAAAAATTGGAATAAAAATGAAAATAGCTCAGTCCCTAACAATCTTCTTTTGGCCAGTTTTAAAAAATATACACTTAAAAAACTAAAGAATTCAGGAAATCTTATGGTACATATTATGTGTATTCCTTCTATCTGTTCTCTAAACCCTTTACCCCGTGGATTAGTTCTTAAAGATATCAAATGCAGCTAAATGTAAGTTTTGAATTAGGAAACAATGGTAGAAACAGAACTGGGGTATTAACTGTGCAGGTATGTGATATCATGTGCGACAAGTTTTATTTCTGTTCTGGACAAATTCCAGATCATACCTAATTAATACAATGAAGAAAATGTGATATGAAAACCAAAAACGTGCCTTAATTTCTCTTTTCAAAATGGTAAAATGAATTTCCGTATTAATTTAGTGCATTTTACATCAAACTATCATCCAATGAACCACTACATTTCTCCAGGCAAGCAATGAGGTGTGATACCTAGAGTAATTAGGAGTGTCAGTGTTGTGTCCAGCATGCTCTACAATCAACTAAACTCATCAATCCAAATTATTGCCTAATCATGCAGTTCTATTCATGATGGTAAATGTATGTCAACATTTCATAACAGCCTGATTGTCGAAACACAAACAACACTTGTTGATTGTGAGTAAAACACTAGAAGCTGACATGTCAAATCCCAGCAGACCCCTAGAAAACTAATACAGTTTTAAAATGCTTTTTGTTTAAATCAACAAACACAGTGTAAGCAGATAGTCTTCTCTCTAGACAAAACATTTCGACCGAGTTTCCAGCTGAGTGTACTGGTCTGCTTGTCTGCACATTTTGCATGGCATAAAAATATATAGCAAGTGTTAATAAAATACAAATAACGTTATTAAATTTGCTATGTGATATTGTAAAAATGATAAAAGTAGTTCAAAGTAAAATAAAATTTGTCTGTGCTTTCTTGAAGGTCAATGTTAACAGATAACATTCATTTCAGCAGCAGTAATTACACTACGATATAGTAACTGCATCATTTTACAGTCTTAAAGAAAATTCAACTGTTGTGCAACTGTTCTATTTATAGCATTATTACATTAAATAAATTATTGGATCACAAAATCATTGACATTTGAGACCTTATGTAATCATCCCGTGTTTAACAAGGACATACTTACTCCAGTACAAAGGAGACGAGTGAGACCCCGACAACGATCAGATCAAGAATGTTGAAGAAGCTACGGCAAAATGATCCTTTATGTAGCACCAAACCATACGTTATAAGCTGCAATAAGAAATTTATTTACCTAAATACTAATGAAAATTTTCCCAATCAAAGTTTACTAAGAATGAGTCATGCAGGCAAATGCACCTTAGATAAAAGCAACAATTTTTGTTGTTGCTATTTTGGAAAGCACCTCCAATTATCAAGCTTTCTTTAAAATATTAAATTATTTTGGGACCAATTTTGACTAAATCAGATAGTTAGAGTGTGAAATGCATCATTACCAATTAGTCATCTAGTGATTGGCACCTTTTTAAAGAATAACTAAAACTGAATCTGTCAGTTCCACTAGTTTTTAACCAGTCGTAGCTGACAAAATATAAACAAGACTTTGATCAGCAAATTACAAAATGCAATGTTTGGCACCATACTGTCAACAGTAGATTATCTCACCTTGAACTTGTTAAACCAACAACAAATCTACATAATTGAAAATGTAATTTGTACATTGTATAGAACAGAAAAACTGTAATAAACATGATAAAGCTATATGTGCTTACTTTGACAATGATTTCAACTGTGAACACACTGGTGAAGAAGTAATCAAAGTAATTCAGGATCTGAAATAGACAGTACAGTATCAGTATTGATCAAATCTTTGAAACTGAATTAGACAGTATAGCAACAGTATTGATCAAATCTTTGAAACTGAAATAGACAGTATAGCAACAGTATTGATCAAATGTTTGAAACTGAAATAGACAGTATAGCAACAGTATTGATCAAATGTTTGAAACTGAAATAGACAGTATAGCAACAGTATTGATCAAATCTTTGAAACTGAATTAGACAGTATAGCAACAGTATTGATCAAATCTTTGAAACTGAATTAGACAGTATAGCAACAGTATTGATCAAATCTCTGAAACCGAAATAGACAGTATCGCAACAGTATTGATCAAATCTTTGAAACTGAAATAGATAGTATAGCTTCAGTATTGATCAAATCTTTGAAACGTTGCTCCTATAAAAACTGAGACTGTTTTCAGATTAATGTATCCTTATACTGCCGAGATAGTTCTTAGCAAATTATTCAAACCTTCCTCCTTGCTGCACTACGGTCTATGAAGCTAGTTATCATCTAGAAATAACCGGTAATTGAAACTCAGAAATTTTCTTTGGATCTTCACTGTTCTCTTTCTAGATCAGAAATAGCAGAAATGAATATGAAAGCAGTGTGGTTCAAGATCAGAATGTAAAGATATACCATCTGACCAGAATCTTCACTGTTTTCTTTTTTTATTCATTAGATTATTTGTGACCAAGAAGCAAACCGTGTAGATCCTGATCAAACAGCAGGGATCTGCAAGCTGATCTGCAGTAAAAATGGTCGCACATGTGATAAAACCCGTATATAAGGAGTTATACTGTATGAAGTTTTGTACTTTTAATCGCTCTACCTCTCCTCCCTTTATGGGTGAATATAAAAAAGTGTTACATTAGGTTCAGTGTTCAAAAGGTGTTTTCTTACTTTATTTCTGTCAGATTTGCTGTTGAGAGGGTCCTCAGCAGCCAACATGGCACTACTGACTAAGATACACCCTAGCACAATGTTACCGAAGTACGAGTGGTTGCATACAGCATGGCATATCTTCCGGAATCTGAAGTACAAATAGTTATAACTTAAACCATTGATCTAATATTGGAATGGAGTTTCTTTGATAAACCCAGAACCCTTTCCCTTATGGCAAGTGTCCTAACAACTTGCCCATTGCACTCAGTGAATAATTGTATCAGAACCTGGGGCTAGTGATCCAATTAATACCAATAAAGGTTTGAAAACATCTCTGCCAGAAGTTAACTATATTCCTTACTTTATCTCACTTTTATGTTGTATTTCTTCAAACATTTTCTGTAAGGCTTGTATTAAGTGGGCAATGTTTTTAGAGCACCTATGTCTCTCTGGAGCATATGGTCAAGACCTCTTTGTATAGTCCTGTCTGTCAGTCTTAAGCTCTTCCCTCTTTTGAGGCAATGTCTTTCACACAATCATAAATTCTTGCAGCTTGGCAAAGGTTGCCAGTATAACAAATCTGGCCCTACCACATATTAATCTGAGAGGCACACCTCAATGGGTCAATAAAAAAAAAAGGCTTTTATTCTTTAACTGAACAACTACAATGCTCAGAACATGTAAGAAACATATAAACCCTTACTTGTTAGTAGGTGAGAACACGAACATAGAGCTGAAAGGTGGTATAGGTTTCACTTTGTTGGTGAGGCGTATCTCGGACATGCGCCGAGGTCGTGCTGACACAGCAGCAGAGTCCTCATCTTCTTCTTCTTCTCCAAGTTCCTCCTCTTCTTCTACTTCTTCTTCAGACTGGTACTCGTCCTCTGTTAATCACAAACAAATCATACATGTTACTGATTATTAACCCTTTACTTAATTTAATATTTTATATGAGTTTTATTGTGTATGCAACTAGTGTAGATCTGGATCAGCCAGGACATCATTGCCATCTGATCTGGATCTACACTAGTTGCTTCTTGGTCACAAATAACGTAATGAATCTAAAGTGATCAGTATAGATCCTGACTTGAACGCAGGGATCTGGATCTATACCGTTTGCCCATGGGATAACAGCAATAGCCCATGGAATAAAGGGATACATAATTATCAGCAAACCAAAACTGATAATGTTTCAATCTGAATATAAATGTTTCAGTTTTTTTCTACAAAACAATTAATTCAAGCTTAGAAAGGCAGTAAGCAAATATTCTATATTAATATGTAGTTACCTTCTATGGGTATATGCTGACTATGTCTATACATCCCCTCATCTTCCTCATCGTCATAGCGATCTGTGATACGTACATGATGTTCACCCAACGACTGCGACTGATGACTGAAACACAGGCAACAATATTCTATCAAACTACAGCAAACTAATTTATGAGCAGAGATTTTCAACATCTCGGATATCACTTAAATTGATTCGACAAGTTGCTGTGATATAAATTGAAAGAAAAAAAGAGGAAAGAGTGATTCCTTTATACGATCATGTCTACACAACTGAAACAACTTGATTTCGATATGTTCATATTTGATGATCTTTTATTCTTTAAATTTCTTAACAGAAAATAGAAGGTGTCATAACACATTTGTTTCCAATGCAATATTGTAAGAAGACATTATATTTACCTTCTGGAGCTTCTGGCGCTGGGCTTACGGCTGAGCTGTTCATTGTACTCGCCTTCTTCTCCTTTCTCATCACCGTTCATACCCACACCTTCATCCTCATCACCCTGGAAACAACAAACATCTCTTCTGGTACATTTAAAGGTTAACTTCTTTTATAATATATTACACCTTATTAACAAAACATTGAAATTTTATAAACTTATGTCAAGTCAGACAAACATGTTTCAGCAGTTAATTCTAGGCTTAGAACCTGTTTCCATATAATAACTCTTCTTCACCTTTTCATTTTCTATTTGAGACAAATTAGTTGTTACATATACTGATTTGAGAAAGGAATAAGAAAATAATTATTTAATAAAATAATCTCTAAAAACATTAATGACAAGGTACAAGTATTTACAAATTTATGTCCACACACCTTTTCATCTCCGCCCTTTTCTGGCGATTTACTTTTCGAGCGTCGAATGGATCGGGTTCTCTCCCTTTCTTCGGCTTTCTCCTCTTCAATTTCTGTTAAACTTTGAGCATCGGCCAGATTGTCCACAGCAATAGCCAAGAACACATTCAGTAGAATATCTGTTTATTGGTCAAGGATTCACTGACATTTACAACTTGATTACAACTGACAGGCGATAGTCAGAAACCCAACAACGTAAGCTTGTTCATACAATTACCAATTAATCTGTCCATTTTTTCTGGTAAAATTTCTACATGATATGACAAAGGGACACATAATTAAGGCATCAAACACGCAACTATAAGCCAATTTGCAGAACAATTGAAATTAGTATCCTTCCCCACTGTAAATCAAGTTATATTTCAGGTTTTTAAAGGCAATCTGTTACATGAATTGAAACCAGTTATGGTTCTAATGATGTTTTGTTACAGATCTAATGATGTAAACACAGACATTATTCAGTAGTAAGCAATGACCACTGGTTAGTTTTTACTGAACAATTATGTCATCAAAATGTAATAACATTTCTAATATATTGCCAGTTAGCAGGAAGTTTGAATACTCATTTGTTTGCAACAAAAAGGATACAATTACCACATATAAACAGTACAACAAAATAAACACAGACTAGAACACCAATTTGTGAGACACCGCCATACGCACGTATACCATCATACATTGCAGCATTCCAATCCTCACCAGTCAAAACCTATCACAGAAAAAACATTGACAGATAAAATTTGTTTTAATGTTGTGAGATATTTTCTGCATGATGATAAGTTCAGTGTTAAACACACAGTCATACACAGGTGTAGACCCATATTCAGTATCAACATTAGAGCAGTGTGATAAGGGTCTACACACTAATGGCTATTATATCAATGAATTTCAACAAAAACCTCAATAAACAATGAACTAATTAGTTTATATTCAAGAAAAGCCAGTTTATGAAACAAATTCAACCAGTAAAAGGTTAATCAACAGTAGTTTCTGGAATAAATAACCCTTTACTCCATTTATACAACTTTATTGGGTGAACAGTGTAGATTCAGTTCTACTGGCAAATCAGTGCCATCTAATTCGGATCTGCACTGTTAGCTTTTTGGTCAGAAATAATCTTATCAATAAGAAATAACACAAATAATCAAAAAGCAAACAGTGCAGATCCTGATCAGATGGCACAGATTTGCTAGCTGATCTGGATCTACATTTTTCGCACATGGGATAAAATGCGTACATCTGGAAGAAAGGGATAATACAACAACAGTTGTCTGTAACAGTACAAACCTGGAAGACAGTGAGCAGTGACTGGTAGAAAGTATCAAAGTTACTGCGTGGCTTTTCATCAGGAAAGTTAAACTTGCCACCAAACAGCTGCATGCCCAAGAGCGCAAAGATGACAATGAACAAGAAGAGCAGTAACAATAAACTGGCGATAGATCGCATACTGTTGAGAAGAGACGCTACCAGGTTACGTAATGATGTCCAGTACCTGAAATACACAATATCCAACATTAGTTTACACTTATTTTTTTTACATCGATTGCGAAACAAGTTTTCCAACTTATATTAATCATGCTCGATTACTGCTTCCTGGGTTTCCAACAAGTACTCACACAAAATGTGGATTGGGGAAACTGCAGAAGAATCTCATCTCTGGTGGGTTTCAGACCTGCATTCTCCTGATCAGGAGTCACACTCAACCCCTAGACCACTTCTTCCATATATTAACGCACAACATTAATACTATAAACCTATTTCAGCTAACAACAACACTGGTTAATCACCCCAGTTAAAATTATCATCCTTGTGTGAGGACATGGCTGTAACACATGGTTCAGAAGCAGCCATCAACCCTTAACTCCACAGATGCAGTTTATATCTCATATGCCAACAAATGTAGATCCAGGTCAGCCTACACATTTTCTGCAGTCTATCAGAATCTACACTGTCCACTTCTAGAGTCATTAGGTTATTTCTGATCATGAAGCAAACATTGTAGATCCAGCTGAATACACTGGTGTCCCATGTTGTTAATGGTGTATCCATATAGTAAAGGGTTAAAGGTTCTCTTAAAACCATCATAACAGTCTTAGTTGTGTTTGGGATCACAGCTTACTTGCTTTACAATTTGATGCTGTTTTATCAAACAATTAATGACAAAAACTTTGTTTCTGGTGGTGAGTCATGGACAAGATTTTTTTAAAAGTCTTTTGGAATTAAGAGGAAAATGTACCAACTAAAGAAAGAAGTTCTCTTTAGATTTATGAAGTAAAACGACTACAAAATATCAGATCAGGATGTCTGAAAAATATAGGATTTGCATACTTATAGAATGGCTTATTACCAAACCAAAAACATACCAACACAGCTGATTGTCATCCTAAATTTGAAACTGGACAAATTAGGTCAAAAAATTGAAACAAATTTATATATATAATATAAATATATGTAAACAAAGGCACTCACCTAGTGGCTTTGAAGACACGTAAAAGCCTAGCACACCTAAGTACGCTAACACCTAATGGTGGCATCACTTTAGTCAGAATTAATATCACTTCTATAATACTGCATAGCACAACAAAACTGTCAAAGCGGTTAAATAAGGAAACAAAATAGCCTTGAAATCCTAAACTGTACATCTTCAATAACATCTCCATTGTGAATAAAATCACAAAAAATATGTTGGCAATCTCTGAAAAAGAAAACAGAGAGAGATTTAATCAGAAAATAGTGTTTGAATTTTTAAGAATTGTACTTGATTTTTCATTCAGAAAATGTCAGATCAATTAGAAATAAACTAGTTGAATTTCTCAGTTAAATTTCTAGAGAGTTTGTAATGGTTTGGTAACAGAGTACAAGTCAATAGAAGCAAATTTTATGTTATTATATCCAGTATATGGCCAGCAAATATGCACATTCGTCCCATCTGATCAGGATCTGCAATGTTCACTTTTTGGAAAAAAGAAACCAAGAAATCAAAAAATGAACAGTATGACCCTGATCAGATGACATGAATGTGCCAACTGATCTGGATCTACACTGTTTGCCCATGCCTTAAGGATGTATATATGGAAGAAATGGTTAAATAGTTCTGTCTGGGTTTGTAATGTTCTGGTTATACTGGAGGCAAACCACGAGTCATGTCGGATTCCAAAATTGACCGTCCTGGATGTAGATGGTTTTATACCAGGGCCCAAGATCATAAAACTAAATGAGGAGACCAGTCTCAAATCTCAAGCATGTGATTGGCTGAAATGGCGTCTGGTCACCATTTCAGCCAATCAGTTGATTGAGATTTGAAATTGAAACTTGTCTCTAATCTCAGCTCTATGATCTTGGGTCCAGGGAATCCAGTACATAAATAATCTGGTGTAAAGATGAAACTTATACTGAGAAGTGAAAGTGAACTAAACTTCAGCCGAAAACTTCAACATTTGTTTAAAGCTGTGTTCCAGACAGAGACAAGTATCATCAAACTGTAAGCCAGTGTTTTGCTTCCCAATCAAGCTAAATGCACTTCCAATATGCATGAACTGAACAGTTTAACATCAATAATCTCTAGTAAGTGAGTCTCTTTTTCTTCCATCAAGAACACCTTACCTTGAAATTCATCCAACCATTGTGGTTGTCTATAATGCTCTGAGGTTAAAACACAGGTATTTAAAAACACCATCACTATAACTGTCCAGTAAAATGGTGTACTTTTAACAAATTTTCTACATGCTCTTCTGCAGCGCCTATTTAACTTCCGTAATCTTCGGCTGAAAAAGAAATGGCAATCTGGCTTTTGCTGCATTCGGTAATGCTTTTGTTTAGCAAATTTAGAAACAGTTTGTGTAAAGTACAAGAGTTAAAAAAACAACAGATACACAGGCTTATAAAAGAAAATGTTAAGTCAGGTGGTCAACAGCAGGTATAGACACTGGTTTCATAAAGCACTTCTGTCACACACAGGAACTGAATGACAAAGTAGCATCTTTTAGTACCCTATTTTTTGATGTGAAGGTCATCAATGTAAAAAAACAACTATTGAAGACATAAATTTTATGATATACTATAACTGATTGTGTCACTGGAATGAAGTAAACAAATCATGCTTCATGCCCATTCTAACCTCCATTCAAAATGACCTTAAAATACATTTATTTTTTGTTTATTTGCTGTATTTTCTCTAAATAACATTAGTATTGCCATTAAATTTATTTATTATCCCATTAAATTTATTTATTATCAAATTTAAATTTGGTGCTTTCATGAGTATTTCATGCAGATATAATTTGTAATTAATCATAAAAAGGCCATAGCAAAATACAACAAGAGGGGGATCTCGGCATCTTTTGGATTTGAGCGGGCATTGATTGTGGGATTGGAAGGGGAACTGTTTCTTTGCTGGATTAGACCGGATTATGGCATCTTTGTTGGACTCAAGCAGATCAGGATTTTTTGGTTGGATTGGAGATCAATTTTTCTTTGTTGGATAAGAGCAGAACATTGGATGTTAGTGAGATTTGTGGTATTAGTGCAGATGATGGTATCTTTGTGACAATAGTGCTGATCATGAAATTGTGTGGCACTGGCTTTGATTATGATATCTTTATGGTATAGTAATCTGTGGCTCTTCCTATAAAAAAAATCAGTAAAATTTAATCCCAGGCAAATAATAATACATGTAACTTCATAGTAAAAGAAAAGTCAGAAAATAGAAAGAGTTCCATTATGTTTCAATCATTACAATCCAGTTTTCAACTATGTACAGTAGAACCCCTCATTACGGACACTCGATATTACGGGCACCCCGTTATTACGGGCGATTTTTTAAAGAACGGACATTTTGTCTTCTTTTTGTATCTAGTAAATAACTTGATAATACAGGCACCCCGCTATTCCGGTAATACGGACAACGGACGCAGTACAAAATTAAGTTTAATGCATATTTTAGACCCGCTATTACGGACATTCGAATCTGGTAACGTTCCACTTTCTGACAGTTTGACGACATCAGTTTACGATATTGGTTTGCGACATACGACCGCTTAAGGTAATATTGATCAGATTCATTAACGGTAATTTGTAAAGTTGCAAATTGCAATCAAAACAGACCTGTCAAACTGGGGTACTTAATCGCGGAAAGTTATAATGTCAATTAGCAGTTTAAGATTATTGTACCTTTTAGTTAATTGGGCTATAACTGGCAGTTTTTGGCAATGAAAAGATGCGCTTCTGACCGATTTGATTGGAATTTTTGTTTTTGTTTGTAAATCAGCGAATAGTTTTATGAAAATGTTTCAAAAATCACAAGCAAACATCACATTACATTTTGGCAAGATAAAAAAATTAAAAAAAACTTCTGTTTCCATTATGGAGAACAGTAACAAGAGGGCCATGACGGCCCTATATCGCTCACCTGAGTACAAAAGTACTCTCAGCTTGTGGTTTCAGACAAGAAGATTTTTAAAGTTTTTCCTATACAAGTCCAGGGAAATAATTTGAACAATCTTTGTAGAGTTCTACTAGAGGATGCTAAATGCCTAATATCTAAGCTCTAGGCCTTGTGGTTTCAGACAAGAAGATTTTTAAAGTTTTTGCTATATAAGTCTATGTAAAATGAAGTGACCCCTGGGGCGGGGCCAATTTTGACCCCAGGGAAATAATTTGAACAATCTTTGTAGAGTTCCACTAGAGGGTGCTAAATGCCAAATATCTAAGCTCTAGGCCTTGTGGTTTCAGACAAGAAGATTTTTAAAGTTTTTCGTATATAAGTCTATGCAAAATGAAGTGACCCCTAGAGCGGGGCCAATTTTGACCCCAGGGAAATAATTTGAACAAACTTTGTAGAGTTCCACTAGAGGATTCTAAATGCCAAATATCTAAGCTCTAGGCCTTGGGGTTTCAGACAAGAAGATTTTTTAAGTTTTTCCTATATAAGTCTATGTCAAATGAAGTGACCCCTGGGGTGGGGCCAATTTTGAACCCAGGGAAATAATTTGAACAATCTTTGTAGAGTTCCACTAGAGGGTGCTAAATGCCAAATATCTAAGCTCTAGGCCTTGTGGTTTCAGACAAGAAGATTTTTTAAGTTTTTCCTATATAAGTCTATGCAAAATGAAGTGACCCCTGGGGCGGGGCCAATTTTGACCCCAGGGAAATAATTTGAACAAACTTTGTAGAGTTCTACTAGAGGATGCTAAATGCCAAATATCTAAGCTCTAGGCCTTGTGGTTTCAGACAAGAAGATTTTTAAAGTTTTTCCTATATAAGTCTATGTCAAATGAACTGACCCCTGGGGCGGGGCCAATTTTGACCCCAGGGAAATAATTTGAACAATCAGTCGCCATTTCAGCCAATCAGATACTTGAGATTTAAGACTGGTTTCCATGCTCAGTTTTATAACCTTGGGCAATGGTCATTCTATTGGGATATTGTGCTCGGCTTCATGGGGTGGAGGTTTAAAATATATCAATACGGCTCTATAAAGTAAACACTACTATTATTTGCTGCTACTTATGCGTTTTTGTTGTTGTTTGAAAAAATATCAATAAAAATAAATGTCTATGAAAATACACATCAAAAGACTCGAAACAAGTGATAAATTGTATATAGAAAAAAAATATGTGCTTGAAATGCAGTTTTCAAATAATGTTGAACAAAACGTGAATGTTGTTGTTGCTTTCTTTAAACAGCAATGAAATACTGAAAACTATTGTGAAATTTTCCCCCAAACTTTGCTGAAAAGTGTACTCAAATTATTTTATCATTGATTTTTGATAGTTCAAAATATTCTAAAAGAAATAGTTAAAAGATTCATGAATCTTGCAAGTTTTTTTTTTTTAAATCACCAAGAAAATGATTGGTGCCCCAAGTTAATATTCCATTCCGAAACAAGAAAGTAGCATAAATGTAACCCCAAAGTGCTTATAAAGCTAGGACAAATACTTTCCTCAATTGCTAGAGATTTAGGATTTCAGAAAAAAGAAAATTTCCTTGCTATTTCAGATCATAAACTGAGAATTCATGCTTTTCATTTAATTCTGAAATTTATTTTCAACCAATGGTGTGAAAGTATTGTTTTAAAATATGAGCTTCCAAACCACTGTGAGCAAACATGATCATTCTCTATTTATTTTGAAGAGGTTATGAAAATAACATGCACACAAAAAAATCTTAAAATACCATTTGAATCTAGATCTTCAGATATGTATGAAATTAACAAAAGAGAAAGTAGAATCAACTAGAGCTATCACTGAAGGTGATTAATACCCCCGCAATACTGCTTTGTCAGAGTATAAAGAAATGTTGTTTGCATCTTTCATGGGTGAAAGTTGAAAAATAATTGAAATCCTGAAAATTTGCTGCAAAAGTTGTGTTTAAAAATAGCGACTTGGGTTTTCACCGGATGTAAACAAAACTGTAAAAGTAGCTGAAGTCACAAGGTTTTGTTGAATCGTGCTCCCCTTCTAAAAAATAATGGACTGATCCAAATGAAAAAAAAAGTCATGCAAATCTAATCACGAACGTATGTTAAAAGTTTGAAAACTGGAGAAGTAGTTTGTGTCATAAGATTTTGTTAAATAATGCTCCCCTCCAACCAAAAATGGACTGATCCATAACAAATATGTCACTAACATGCGCACTTCATGCACAACATATGATTTCAGTTTCAAGTCGATATCTTGAAAACTGTAGAAGTTTGCATAACACGATTTTGTTAAATCATGTCCCCTGCAAAAAATAATGGACTGATCCACACGAAAAATATGTCACGCACATCTACACTTCATGCCGAACATATGTATCAAGTTTCAAGTCAATATCTTAAAAACTGTAGAAGTAGTTCGCGTCACAAGATTTTGTTAAATCGTGCTCCCCTCCGAAAAATAATGGACTGATCTACATGAGAAAAAAAAAAGTTTGCGCAAATGTACTCACGAACATATGTTTAAAGTTTCAAGTCGATATCTTGAAAACTGTTGACGTAGTTAATGTAGAAGTTTGCATAACATGATTTTGTTAAATCATGCCCCCTGCAAAAAATAATGGACTTATCTACACGAAAAATATGTCACGCACATCTACACTTCATGCAGAACACATGTATCAAGTTTCAAGTCAATATCTTAAAAACTGTAGAAGTAGTTCGCGTCACAAGATTTTGTTAAATTGTGCTCCCCTCCGAAAAATAATGGACTGATCCACATGAGAAAAATAAATTTGCGCAAATGTACTCACGAACATATGTTTAAAGTATCAAGTCGATATCTTGAAAACTGTTGACGTAGTAAGTGTAGAAGTTTGCATAACATGATTTTGTTAAATCATGTCCCCTGCAAAATTAATGGACTGATCCACACGAAAAATATGTCACGCACATCTACACTTCATGCCGAATATATGTATCAAGTTTTAAGTCAATATCTTAAAAACTGTAGAAGTAGTTCGCATCACAAGATTTAGAAGTTTGCATAACAGGATTCTGTTAAATCATGTCCCCTGCAAAAAATAATGGACTAATCCAGATGAAAAATATGTCATGCACATCTACACTTCATGCCGAACATGTGTATCACGTTTCAAGTCAATATCTTAAAAACTGTAGAAGTAGTTCGCGTCACAAGATTTTGTTAAATCGTGCTCCCCTCCAAAAAATAATGGAATGATCCACATGAGAAAAAAAAAAGTTCGCGCAAATGTACTCACGAACATATGTTTAAAGTTTCAAGTCGATATCTTGAAAACTGTTGACGCTGTAAGTGCCACAGACAGACCGGGTCAACGAACCAACCAACGAACCAACCAACGAACCACCGGATGATGACTCCTATATACCCCCTATACTTCGTATGCGGGGGTATAATGAAGATTATAAAACTCAGATATGAAACAAGTCTTAAATATCAAGCATCTGATTGGCAACCAGTCTACTCACCATTTCTTGAGATTTGAGACTGGTTTCCATTTTCAGTTTTATAATCTTGGGACCAGTACAGTACAAGTATTTTGCAATAATACAAATGATATCGTAACATTCCCATCCCATACTTAGCATTCTGGAGAGGTTCGAGATGCTGGCTCATGCCTAATAACTCTTGACAAAACGTCAAGTAAAGCCCTTCAAGTGGTCACAAATAGTTTATTGGTCAGTCTCGATGTGACAATTTGTTTTCAAGTAGCCTAACGTAAACAGACAGAGCAGACCTTAAGGCTACAAGACTTTCTAGAATAGTGGTTTTTATGGTTTTCCTGTAGTTTTTAATAACAGCATTATCATCAGTGTCTGTGATTTTGAACTCTAGAACAAAACATTTTTTTCCATTTTGACCATAACGTTAGTCTTGCTTTTTGCAAATGTTCATTCATGTATAAAATTGCCATATTTCAGGTTTCTGTATCAAAAGAATCATATGAAATGAATTTCCTTGAGTCTTCATCAAAGATTTGTCTTAGTCATGGGTTTTACTGCCTTTCAGAAGTTTATCTGTTATATTCATTATCATATCTATGCTTCTAATGGCAAGATTTGTTAAGGACTATAACCATCACCCAAGGTTATAAAACTGAGCATAGAAACCAGTCTCAAATCTCAAGCATCTGATTGGCTGAAATGGGGACCAGTCGCCATTTCAGCCAATCATATGCTTGAGATTTAGACTGGTTTCCAATCTCAGTTTTATAACTTTCAGCCCATGTATCTATACAGATAATGAACACCTTGCAATATCTCTCCTCTATAAAAAGTACAAGTACTTTCTTGGTTGGTTAAAATGATTGTTCTATCTATGTTGTATAATAGGACAATGGGGGCCTACCGATATACAGAGTTGTCTCAATATTCTGTCCTAAATTACCTCCCTTTGCAACGCGCACCTGTACTGGGTAGTTCCGGTCTGATTTTGACAATTAAAACAGACATGCAGAAGTCATCCGTGGTCCTTTCAAATACGTTTTAGTAAGGTCTGGTTCGTCAGAGATCAGCATTGTGCATAAAAATGTTTGATAATCACTTTGATTATTACATACTGAATGGAAAAATATATACAGTAAAACCCCTCATTACGGACACTCAATATTACGGACACCCCGGTATTACAGACGATTTTTTAAAGAACGGACATTTTCTCTTCTTTTTATATGTAGTAAATAACTCACTAATACGGGCACCCCGCTATTCCGGTATTACGGACAACGGACGCAGTACGAAATTAATTTTAATGCACATTTTAGACCCGCTATTACGGACAATCGAATCTGGTAGCGTTCCACTTTTTGACCCGGTTTCACGACATCAGTTTACGGCATCGGTTTGCGACATACGACTGACTGATTAGACTCATTTACGGTAAAGTTGCTAATTGCAATCAAAACAGACCTGTCAAACTGTGATTTACACAATTGGCTGGGGTACCTAATCAATGTAAGTGGTAATGTCAATTAGCAGTTTAAGATGTTTATATCTTATAATTAATTGGCAGGTTTCGGCAATGAAAAGATTCGCTACTGATCGATTTGATTGGATGTTTTTGTTTTTGTTTGTAAATCAGCGAATAGTTCGATCAGTATGTTTTAAACATTACAAGAAACCACACATCTCATTTGGCAATATAGAACAAATTAAAATTAATTCTGTTAGCGCTCTCCATTATGGAGAACAGTAAAAAAAAGACACGTAATTTATAGTTTTGCATTTGTGAAACATGTGTAAAATTAAAATTAGTAAATTTACCTATTTTGTCTCATCTATACCACTAAACTAGATCTAAAAGCCAATTAACACCAATTAGGCAGTCTAATCAACGATAGATTAACGATGTCAAACCGAAGTTGTATCGGACAGTGGCCGGTGTTTCAAACCCACAATTAAGGACACCCCGCTATTCAGGACACTTTCCCTCAGTCCCTTAGGTGTCCGTAATAGAGGGGTTTCACTGTAGTTTTTATAGAGCAGCACATAATATTTCTTTTCTAACCATTGTAATATGTATAGGTTTGTGTTTAACATTGTTATGTAATAAAGAGTAAAAAAAATACACATTTTTATGCTCAACAAGGCAGAATTTAATAAAAGAAAAGTTAGAAAAAACTTTGATTAATGTTGTAAAATTTATAACACGTGATATAAGTTAAATTTTGAAGCCTGCAAATAAAACGCCCGTATCCTTTTATGCATGTTCTTTCGGGCCCAATGAAAATTTTTAAGGAGTTTAATATTAAAAAAAAACAACCTGGGCCTTTTTCTCCAAATTAAATGCATCCCATTGGGTATACAGATTTTTTTCATGTTCGTATTGACGTGTTTTTCAATATACTTCTCTTTTTTTTTTCAAAAAGGTCCTTCCTTACTCTTATACCAATTCAAACATATTCAAACAAGGTTTCGTAATGTTTTCATGCTTTTTCTCTTCCTTTTTTTATTTTCATTTTAGTTTATTTCGTTTTACAATACATTTCAATTCATTAAATAAATATATTTTTGTGTAAAACTTTTCAGATGGCTATTTTAATTTGTTCAGTTCGGAGCACTTTAAGTTGCCAAAATCAAATAAACAATTCTCAAGTGTCAAACAACTATGTGACAATTAATTAGAATATTTAATCTCTATTCAGTTTCTTAAAACAACACTTTTCCCCTAACAAGCAACTTTTTCAACCTCTTATAAATCTACAACTTAACTTCAAAAGACCTTTATCACACCTCCAGCTGGTAAGACCCTGTCTTGCTAATTAGATTACGTAACATGGTCATAAAACACCAGGCCCTTTTCTTAAATAACGCTGTTTGCATGACTTAATGGTGATTAACTGAAAACATAAAAAGCTATAAGCCCTAATTTTTATGCCTGCGAATAAATAAATTTTAAAAGGATACAGTTACGTAAATAGGTAAAGTTGCATTTAGTTAATACTTAAAATCGATTTACAAAGATGATGGTTATTTCTGATATGCCTGTTTCACATTTTTGGTAACCCGACAGTGAACTTTAACTTCAAAAAATGCACTTCTAACACTACGCTCATTACCGCCTCTTAACCGGAACTACCCAATCAGCAAGGCAAGCTACTCTCAATGGGAGGTAACTGTGTATATCGGTAGGCCCCCATTCTGAAGAATACTGATAACATCAACACACATTTAAATACATGTATTACATGAAAATGTTTGTTTGTGGAGAAGCTATAGTAGCCCTTAGAACAAGCTGTTATGTAGGGTAGTGGGGAACAAGTAAGGGTATACCTCTTTTTGTGCCACCAGGTTTGTTGTACCTCATCTACATCAATGCCATCTTCAGTCTTGTCTGAGGAATCAGTTTCACTTGTCACTTTTGCTGAAATACGCAAAGCAAATATCAAACTTGTCCAGTGAAGAAAATCAGGGCCCAAGATCATAAAACTAAGTTTTGAGATCAATCAGATGCTTGAGATTTGAGACTGATCTCCAGATTTAGTTTTATGATCTTGGGCACAGGGTGTTAGGTGTTAAAATACCAGAAGCTAATATTAGATTATGACATTGGGATTACCTTTGTGTGGCCACATTGCTGTACAGTACATATTATCCCATCATGTAACTGTATACAGTGATGTTGCAGGAATCTGATCACACAATGACCCAATACACCTCTCAAATTTCTATGTATGGAAGGAGGAGATGAGTGATAGGGTGGGGAAGTTTTGGGGGAAAGGAGAGGTAGACAAGAGGACAATGGCAGA
Organism: Corbicula japonica; assembly: GCA_038501625.1. NCBI lineage: Eukaryota > Metazoa > Mollusca > Bivalvia > Venerida > Cyrenidae > Corbicula > Corbicula japonica. The sequence goes on from JAZAYU010000051.1 coordinate 4,015,295, forward strand.
AAGGAAAATCTGACGTCAATGCCTCAAACAATATCGGAAATTACACAAATGATATGCACTGCTGTCTTACCTTATGCCAGGCGAAATATTAACAATTGTATGCACACCATTAATGATGAATGATGTGAAAATCTCTTAATTTTTCATGGTTTGTAAATGTAAAAAGGTCTGAACCCCTCAATTTAAAAGGGAGTGCTCTCCCCACTGAGTTATCAAGGCAATACACACATAGATTGTTCATGGTGCCTGGATTCATACTGCTACAGACACTAGACTAAACAAGACAATTTTCAAATATCATTCATTGACATGATCTAAATGGAATACTTTATCCGCTGATATATCACCCAGATGAATGCAGATGTGACACAATTTACTGAGACATACTGCGACATGAACTGCCACTTTCCTTACATCATCGCTAACCCTTCATACTGTCCAACAGTAATGACCAATAAATTGTGTATGTGTGAATATTACCAATGAAGGTATTAACAGATTGTCTGGTAACTGGCCCTGTCTTCCAAAGTGTCTCCATAGGTAAGGCTTTATGGCATGGGCTAACAGTGAAGATCCAGATCTGCACTGTTCGCTTTTTGCTTTATTATGTTATTTCTGACCAACATGGAACCAGTGCAGATCAGAAGGCATGGATGTGCTGGCTGATCTGGATCTACACTGGTCGCATTAAGGCATATATATAAAGTAATGCAGGTCATTTACTTTTGTATTAATGAACAATTCCTAAATACTTTTTTTCTAGCTTTTGGCTGTAAATGAAAACACTGCATGTATTTCTTGTATATCTTACTATAAATTGTAACACATTTCTGACAGACAAAATTAACATCTGCCATACCCCATAAAATACAATCGGATATTGGACTCATTGTGTCTGTCGAACTGCATAGTAATAATAGTTTAAATGTTACAATAAAATGAAGATTTTCTGTGAGAAGATTAAAGGATTAATAATTACTGGGTTGAATAATGGTAGAAATTAACATAGGACTAGGTCAACTGAGGAATGAACTGGGTTGACTGCAGAAATGAATGTAGGACTGGGTAGACTGAATGAATGAACAAATACTGGGTAAACTACAGGAATGTATGTTAAAAGCGCTGGGTTGAATTAGGAAGCTTGATGAAGAAATATTAAGAAATGGCAGTTTTACCCCATATTTTCATTAAGGACAGACAGATGAATGGAAAAGTGGTCCCTATGTCGCTTTTCTTTGTAATGGAGGGACGGCACAAAAGAAGCATACTGTATATTCGTGTTCTATAGACCGTTTGTTCACTTACCATGCCGGCCTTTCTCTCCGTCTTCACCTTCCTCTTCATTCTCAGGATCCATCATCTCTGTAAAACACAAAACACACCACTGTACGACAGAATTCAAGCATCAATATACCTCTAGAAAAACTGAGGACATCTCTGTGCACAACAGAGGTGGTAATGAAAAGACCACTGTAAAGTCATTATCTTAGTACCAAAAAGAAATCTTAAATTACATGATCACTCATTCTTTTACTTTTCATGACAATTCATTTGTGAATTTTGAAATTTCACATGACATTCCTGTTGCAAATTGTAAAAGTCTGTTAGAGTTCCTGATTTCTAGGAAGGTCAATCAGGAGCTAGAAAGTCAATACTTGTAAACTGAAGGTTATCTGACAGAAAATATATTACTCTTTGATACCTCTTTAACCACATCAGCAAACAGTATAGATCCCGATCAGCCTTCACATTCATGTTGTATGATCAGGATCTCCTCCATTTGTTTCTTGGTCAAAAATTACCTCATAATTTTTAAATTGAAAAATGCACTAGCAGATTTTTAAATCTCACAGATGTGCAGGCTGTTCTTCATCAGTGGTGGCATTTGGTATACAGGCATTATCCCCTGGTGTAACCTTGGGTTTAAACTTAACCTGCTAAATCTGTGTAATGGACTTTGTCTTCTTTGGAATATAAGCAGATACTACCATTGTTCATTGAGCTATTTTGTGACTCTTTAATGCTTAAAAATTTGTGTGGGTCAAAAACAACATGTAGAAATCATTCTGTGTAGACCCTGACCTGGCTGCACAGACTCAGCTTGGTCTACGGCGACCAAAAATCAAGACCTCAAACATCTAAAGGCATAAAACTATGATGACTAGGTTCCTAAAAATAAATTCTTTCTGTAAAAATATTTTTCTCTTGTTTTTTATTTGCCTTGCTAATTTTCAAACTTTAGTTCAAATACACATGTCTGCTGTAGATAGCACTTCTAAGGAGGAAAGTGTAAAAATCAATACTCCGACAGAAACAGTTTCTGTCACATGGTTTCTAGGACTGCAATATAAACTGTCTTTTTTATTGCAAAATCCTTCAGACATATTCATCATATTTTCCACAGGAGAAATCAAGAACATTTTCTCTGTCACAATTCCTTAACAGTGGAACAGAAGTGATCTAATTATCTAAATTGAAAATGAACATGACGTTAAAATGATGCTGCTGAACATTTCTTTTAAAAGATCCTGTAACCCTTTCCTCCATATATATACGCCTTTTTACGCATGTGCGACCAGTGCCATCTGATCAGGATCTGCACAGGTCGCATTTTGGTCAGAAATAACCTAACAAATCAAAAAGCGAACAGTTTAGATCCTGATCAGACCACGGATGTAACGGCTGATCTGGATCTAAACTGTTCGCCCTCGCAATTAAGGTGTATCTTTGGAGAAAAGGGTTAATAAACTGATAAACTTCATACAGCAGTATGCCACCTGATGAACAATGCAGACTGTTTGCAACAGTACCAACTGTGTCCCGAGAAAAAAATTATGCTTTAGTTGACATTTTTTTGTTATAAGTAATAATCCCCAATTATTTCTATAACCTATTTCTCCATGGGATATGATAGATATACCAGGGGGAACCAGTGTAGATCAGCTCGCAGATCAATGCTGATCACACATCTGTGCCTGATATGCCAGCTAACCTGGATCTACACTGGTCGACCATGTGATCAACTGTGAAATCTGTTCCCTTTAAGATATACAGAGAGGACAACAAAACATGGAAATCTGTTCCCTTAAAAATATATGGAGTAGACAGCAAAACATAACACCAATTCACCAACAAAACATAAAGTGACAATGTTCTAACAGACAGTTTGATTTAATTGCAAAAGCTGATTTTTTTATTAAAATTGTTTGGTATTGAGAAGATAATACTGCAAAGTTTAACACACACATCTCCAGAGAATTCAATAATATTGCTTTTCCTGAGTGAATATTAGAAAACCAATGAAGTTATTATCAGATAAATTGGCAGCTATTAGTTTTTTACAATTTCAATCAAAATTTCATTATGAAACATTACTTTTCCATTTGAGATTAAAAATATGCCGCTATCACAATGAAATTAGTCAAGGTAACTGGAGTCGACAACACAAATCCATAACTGCAATATCATAGATAACTGTGCTGTCTGGGCAACACTTGTATATGAGAGGAATGAACATTTCAAGATAAAAAATCTTCAAACAATAATGGTATTTTTGACTGTTTTGATAATGTTTGTTCAAGAGCTCTACCAGCAAAAGTTACCACCAATATTCAGATAATTATCTGTTGATGGTTTTCAGTAGCAATATGGACTACAGAGATCATAAGATGAAGTTTGAAAAGGATGAATGTACGGTACAAGCAGTAAATGACAACGGTGCATGACAATTCGTCGAAAGACACTTGATAGAATACGACAATTGACAGATAGGACACATGATAGAATGCGACAGTTTAAAGAAAGGACACTTGATAGAATTGTATTTCCGTCGAATTTTGTCGAAAATTTTCGACAAGTTTTCGAAAACTCCCAGATTTGAAAATAAAAGTGTAAGCGGGGTATAAAATGTGTAGTACTGATGAACAGCTAGTTCTAAAATGCGGCCCCGTATGAACTTGATTTACAAAAAGAAAATTTATTAACAATTTTATTTAATTTATTTAGTGAACAATAACTGTCATTCTGTCTAATAACTAATACACAAATATAAGGTTATTCTGTTTAATAACTTATGCAGGAGTTTTGATGGGCATTCTTCTGATGGTGATGCTTGATCTTTAATTCTTGCCACTGCCATCTGCACTTCTACAAGTGGCTGGTCGGGCCCATGATTATGTTCCGATTCTTTTAAAATTCTGTTATCGAGGTCCGTAATCAGCCTCCGTTTACAAGACCTTAATTCGCACTTCCAGTACGTTTTACCAGTTTTATCATCACTTTTGTCTTTACTAAATATGTATCCTTCTAACGAGAGTTTTTCCACCCCTAGAACTAGTAATAAAACTAGGTGACTTTTCCATCTTCGACTACAGAATGAACAAGACGAATTGACAAGTTTTATAATTTTATTGCATACTTACCATAGTAATTGTGAATGGTCATTAACAGATTAAATTGTCAAAGTACGAGAACATATTACAAGGTAAAATTAAATCAAGTAGAACATCACTCGGTCGTAACTAGGCCCTCCTGCAACACTTGGTCGAAACAAAACATTCATCACAATTATTCATTCAAGTGTCGCAGGTAAAAATATTTTTCGACAATGTGTCGTATTCTATCAATTGTCTATTCGATCAGATGTCTATTCTTTGAATTGTCGTATTCTATCAAGTGTCTTTCGACAAATTGTTGTAGATCCAAATGACAAAATACCTAAACAAATCATGCTTTTGAAATTTTTTGTAATAAATGGTAGTCTGAAATTTTTTAATATTCATGTATATAATAATAATACTAAACAAAGAAAGAAACTGACACGGCATATTTTACCTTTTTCATAGAATAAGATTGGAAAGCTCTTTGTGGTTGGAAATTAAAACTGTTGTGTTTGCCATCTGTGGATTTTGATGCTTCTGTTGCATGACACAAGTGTTTTAGCTGTAAGTTTTTTTTTTTCTGTTTTTTTTGGGGGGGGGGGGGGGGGGGGCTAACAAATATACTGTTGAATCATTTATTTGGCGGGGATCAAATTTCGCGCAAGTGATATAAGTGACATTTTTTCGAGGACTTAAATTCGCACACTTGTATTATTCTAATAAGACTTGATATTCAATAGTTTGATTTCCCTAGGTATTGATTTCGAGCATTTATCCATATGCTATAATACGCGAAAATTAAACAACCGCAACATACAATGATACCACAGTAGATTTTGTATATGTTTATAGTAATGCAGTTATAAAAGGATTTTTTGATTTAGTATAGTATGTTGTTTTTGTTTAATGTGTGTGTGTATGTATGCTTTATCAAGAAGACCTCATTGATAATAATTTTTCTTTGTTAAATGCATGTTTCATGCATTACTTTTTCAAAATAAAGCAATGTTTATTGCTGAGGCTAAGTAATGTGATAACCCTGCCTGAAGAGTGCAGGTTTATTCAATTTGTTCTTTATTGAGCACAGTTTTGACATGTATTAAATCCATTAATATTAGAACCTTATCCAGTATTAATTCCTACAGTCTACCTGCTTGTGTGATCCAGTCGAGATAACCTCGAAGGTCTTCTTCAAGCTGTTTCTTCTCTCGTAACTTCTGAAAGGCACCACGGGCTTTCGCCTTCTCTCTCTCTTTGGAAAACTCTCTGCAAACAAACAACATTTGTAACTGACTCATTTAATTTTATATATTATAATCATACTTTTAATCAATGAAAAACATAAAAACTTTGTGTCTGGCTAAAGATAATGCAGATTGTGTTCTTCAAGCAAATCTCAGTTGTTCTGCAAAGTTATCAAAACAGATTACCCCCACCCCTCAATTTTTCAGACAGTCACAAAACTGATCAGTTCCTTTCGAAAAATTTCCAGAGATACTTTGATGAACTCACAAACTGCTGCAACTGCTGCTGTGTTTCAAGAAGAAAGCCATGATGCCTGCAGCATTCTGCAATATATCTAGCTGTTCTTGTTTTGAGTTTATTGACAGTTTGAAAAAAATCAAACAATTATTAATCTTTAGTAATTCAATTTGCATATCAGATCTACATAACAGATTGTTACAAAGTGTGTTTTAAGCTGCTGTTTTATTTCAGAACTTTATTATTTAAAACTTACACAATGTACTAAAAAACTTTTGTTCTTATTAAAGTGCAGCTTCGATGTTCATTCAAATTTTCAAAAGTGAAAAGATCTTCTTGTATTTTTTGCTTTATCCAGCATCAATGAGTATAATTTTCTCGTCAGCTCTGAACAATAAACCGTTTAATAAACAATCAAGCTTTACTGCAGCAGACACATTATTGCTTTTTTCCAAATCCATCTGTTTCCCTTGTTATTTTTATTGCTTGATGCGAATGCAAATACACATTATTTACCAACTGCAACCGTTAATGTGGACCTCTATTCAGGTGAAGAAAGCAGCTTTTTACCCTTTCCTCCATAGTTATGCCTTTTTATGCATGTGCAACCAGTGTACATTCAGGTCAGTCAGCACATCTGTGCCCTTCAATCAGGATCTGCACTGTTCGCTTATTGGTCAGAAATAATCTAATAAATCAAAAAGCGAACAGTGCAGATCCTGATCAGATGGCACGGGTGTGCTGGCTGTTCTGGATCTACACTGTTCACCAATGTCATGAAGGCATTAACATGGCGAAAAGGGTTAAACCCAATGAAAACTTAAGAAACAAAATAAAAAATAAATTAGAAAATCAGAATTTCTCTGTATATATTTTCTCACAGGATCTTAAATGAAGTTGATTGATTTCGGATAGTTTCCAGCATTGGCTGTTTGTAAGTGCTGATCTTATTTAGCATTCCCCTGGGCACAATCTGGCTGGGGAGATTTGACATTTTCCAATAGCAATTAGTATAAAACCTAATTTAAAACAGTGTGATACTCTATGTGTATTCTCCCTGAAGAGTAGCATTTTTTCACTGTTTCTCTCAGGATCTTGACTTATGTGTGTTCTTTTTCTTTCTTGTATTTATTGCACTTTAGATGTCTAATACTGTTATGAACTGTATTTTGTTGATACCTTTAGGTAAGTGCAGATAGATGTAACAAGTTCTTTGCCAGTTACACAAATTCCCAACAGAAAACAGTTCATTTAAGCAACATCATGACATACTGTTTCAACAAAGATTAAGTAAGCACTTTTAAATTGTGTATTGTATTGAAAGTGCAATGTAGACACTAACTAACCACACAGTTAGTAAGATATTCCTTATCAGGCAGCAGACATCTTCTACACTACAGTCAGGATACAGGAGAGATATTACATTATGTCAATATTTGTCCATATCCTCTTCCTATTTACACAGGAACATCAATATATGTGACCAACATTTTGATTAAAATATAAACATTTTCAAAACAGGTATAGCAGTAACAAGAATATTTTGTAGTGTCTTTATTTATTTGATAATGAGCTGTAGATATACTGGGTAAGATGCAAAGTTTCCAAATTAAGGGTTCATTTGGTACTGCCCTTAGGGTAGTTGCATGATAATTTCCAACTTTTTATGGGTCAAATAATCCAAAACATTAAATACTGCTGCCAAATAAAGGAGGGTTCAAGCAACCTCACTGAATCCCCTGGATTTAGTTCTATATCTGAAAGCTCAGCCATGTATATACCAGTTCAGCCATTTACACTGTGGCACTGGCTGTCTTATATGAATACTATGACCATTAAGACACAAGGTATCCTCTCATACCCCATCAACAAATCATATAACTAAGTAATAGCTGTCATTATATATTAGCAACAGGTTTGTTAAGTCATCTGAAAGTATTTAACCTTGTAACTTCTGTCTGGAGGCTAGTTGGTAATCAGGGGGCAATGAACTCAAGAACAGAAGATAAAGTGTGTTTTCCCAAATTAATTTACTGAGTTGTATTCCAAGTCCAAGTCTTTATGCAGCCTTCTCCATGTTCATTTGGCAGCACTTTTACCCACAACTGTGTTTTATCACATGTTATTAAAGTCAGTGACCCTATCTTTACAGTATTTTCATAGAGCTAACTACAATATTTGCCAAAATTTCCAACTCTCTCTAGTGTGAAGGAAAGAGGTTGAGAGGCTAGTGGCTACTTCCTGATCCTGTGGTTCCAGGGCCCAAGATCATTAAATCTGGAAACAAGTCTCAAATCTCAAGCATCTGATTGGCTGAAATGGTGCTTGATCAGCACTTTAGCCAATCAGATTCTTGAGATTTAAGAATGGTGTCCTATCTTAGTTTTATAATCTCGGGCCCTGGTTTAGCTTGCACCGCGGTGAATTTCTTCCATTGCAAGCCACTGCAGATGGACTGGCTTCAAAACCAAACGCAATTTATATAAGCGGTGATAATTTGTTCACAACTGAAGTAAGCAAGTTTAAACTCATAGTGCCATGAATATTTTAAGTATTTTTCAGGTCAAAGATCCTTTACACTGGTTTTTACTGAAACCAAAGTTTCAGATGTTTAAAGTTAAAGGTAAAGTTATGACCTCCCTTGACAGAATATAACTTACCCGGTAAGAACACCAAGAACAAGGTTCAGTGCAAAGACACATGCTGAGGACATTAAATACAAGGTTCAATACAAAACACTTAGCCGCTGAGGACACCAAGAACAAGGTTCAGTACAAAGACACTTACCCAATGAGAACACCAAGAACAATGTTCATTACAAAGACACTTACCTGCTGAGGACACCAAGAACAAGGTTCAGTACAAAGACACTTACCCGCTGAGGACACCAAGAACAAGGTTCAGTACAAAGACACTTTCCCGCTGAGGACACGAAGAACAAGTTTAAGTACAAAGACACTTACCCACTGAGGACACCAAGAACAAGGTTCAGTACAAAGACACTTACCCACTGAGGACACCAAGAACAAGTTTCAGTACAAAGACACTTACCCGCTGAGGACACCAAGAACAAGTTTCAGTACAAAGACACTTACCCGCTGAGGACACCAAGAACAAGGTTCAGAACAAAGACACTTAACCAATGAGAATACCAAGAACAATGTTCAGTACAAAGGCACTTACCCGCTGAGGACACCAAGAACAAGGTTCAGTACAAAGACACTTACCCACTGAGGACACCAAGAACAATGTTCAGTACAAAGACACTTATCCGCTGAGGACACCAAGAACAAGGTTCAGTACAAAGACACTTACCCACTGAGGACACCAAGAACAATGTTCAGTACAAAGACACTTATCCGCTGAGGACACCAAGAACAAGGTTCAGTACAAAGACACTTACCCGCTGAGGACACCAAGAACAAGGTTCAGTACAAAGACACTTACCCGCTGAGGACACCAAGAACAAGGTTCAGTACAAAGACACTTACCCACTGAGGACACCAAGAACAAGGTTCAGTACAAAGACACTTACCTGCTGAGGACACCAAGAACAAGTTTAAGTACAAAGACACTTACCCAATGAGAACACCAAGAACAATGTTCAGTACAAAGACACTTACCCGCTGAGGACACCAAGAACAAGGTTCAGTACAAAGACACTTACCCGCTGAGGACACCAAGAACAAGGTTCAGTACAAAGACACTTACCCACTGAGGACACCAAGAACAAGGTTCAGTACAAAGACACTTACCCGCTGAGGACACCAAGAACAAGTTTCAGTACAAAGACACTTACCCACTGAGGACACCAAGAACAAGGTTCAGTACAAAGACACTTACCTGCTGAGGACAACAAGAACAAGGTTCAGCACAAAGACACTTATCCGCTGAGGACACCAAGAACAAGTTCAAGTACAAAGACACTTACCCACTGAGGACACCAAGAACAAGGTTCAGTACAAAGAAACTTACCCACTAAGGACACCAAGAACAAGTTTCAGTACAAAGACACTTACCCACTGAGGACACCAAGAACAAGGTTCAATACAAAGAATGATCCAATGATGATAAGACTGGCAAAGTATATCCAAGGCCATTCATTCCCCATTGCATCATTAATCTGAAATACATGAACATAAAGCATCTTACAACCTTGAAACCATGTTTTCTTGTTGAGTCTTCTTCGGAAGATTGTCCACAGCTAATCAAGCATGAGCATCAGTCTATCTCAACCAGTTACTTCACCTTCTCCTCTCACAGTGTTCTGCTCCCACATTGTTTGGTGATAACATTTCCCAAAGCCAAAGCATATCCTTTACCAAATTCACAAAATGTTTGTAAGACAATTAACAGCAATGTCTTGAAGTGATTCGAATAGTGTTTATCTTCCATACCAGATGGGGATTTATGTGCTGGAATAAGCTATCTAACACCCTCAGTGTAAGAGGTCTTGTGCAGGTCAATGACATTACATTTAGGTGCTACATTCATTATGATGTCTGCTTAAAATGGAAAAAGGTTTCCTTTTACCTCCTACAACAATATAAGGAGAAAGTTTATCTCCAGACAGAAAGTCAATCATGAAAAAAGTATCTTTTGTAAGACATTCAGTTCAGACCAGAAAAACCTTTTAAACTAGAGATTAACAATTTTTGTTAGAAATCAGTAGAGCCTCATTCCCACTGTCAGTGGCAGACTTCTCCTCATACTTATAATCCTTGTTCATCCTTGCATATTTTATACTGGCAACTAACTGACCAGCCCACTTGCATCTTCCTAGCTTTGTCTCCTTCATGGTTCAGCCATTATATCTCAATGATATAGTTAGAATGTGAATGTTTTACTCTCTAGGATATGGCTGTTATCCATGGATGAACAGCGTAGATCCCGATCACATCCGTGCCATCTAAACAGGATCTACATGTTCACATTTTGAATCAATAGTTTATTTCAGACCAGGTGGCAAATGGTGCAAATTCTGATCAGAAGGCATGGATGTGCTGGCTGATCTGGATCTACACTATTTGCATATGTGATAAAACCAGTATATAATTACAGAGTAAAGGGTAATTGATGACCAAGTTTAAAATTCAGTCTTCTTACTGAAACAAAACTGTTAAAATTACTATTACACGAAGAAAAATATTGTAGGAATACATAGTTACCAGAAGTTTGTATTAGTATTTTGGATGTTAAATGTTCTGTTATCTATTGTGACTGCTGGAAAATTAACAGAAGCCCTCAAGGTTGTTTACTCGACAGGAAAATCAAACAACTGGGACAGATGGGATATTATACTAAAGTTAACAAACCAAACAGAGCCTTATGCTTCCTTTTAGAATAAATGAAGGATGCCAGTTTGTACTTCCACAAATTTAATAGCATTGACCTTAAAAGAGTAGCCATTTCCTGACCAAGTACTGGTTAATCATTTATTTTTGCAGACTTACAATTAATAGTTTTATAAAACAAGAGGGTCCATAGGACCCTGGGTCGCTCACCTGTCAGTTTGAAGAAGATCAGACCAAAATTAAGACTGCTAGAGTGCGGACAAGCTTTTCTATAATTTGACCTAGTGATCTAGATTTCAAGGTCACATGACCCAGTTTCGAACTTGACCTAGATATAATTGAAATAAACATTCTGACCAAGTTTGAAGAAGATCCCACCAAAATTAAGACCCCTAGGGTGCAGACAAGCATTTACTTTAATTTGACATAGTGACCTAGTTTTAAGGGTCACATGACCCAGCAGTTACGAACTTGATCTAGATATCATTGAGATAAACATTCTGACCAATTTTTAAAAAGATTGCACCAAAATTAAGACTGCCAGAGTGCGGACAAGCTTTTTCTATAATTTGACCTAGTGACCTAGTTTTCAAGGTTACATGACCCAGTTTCGAACTTGACCTAGATATAATTGAAATAAACATTCTGACCAAGTTTGAAGAAGATTCCACCAAAATAAAGACCCCTAGGGTGCAGACAAGCTTTTTCTTTAATTTGACCTAATAACCTAGTTTTAAGGGTCACATGACCAAGTTACCAACTTGATGTAGATATCATTGAGATAAACATTCTGACCAAGTTTTAAGAAGATCATACCAAAACAAAGACTGCTAGAGTGTTGACCAGATTTTTCTATAATTTCACCTAGTGACCTAGATTTTCAAGGCTACATGACCCAGTTTCGAACTTGACCTAGATATCATTGAGATAAACATTATGACCAAGTTTGAAGAAGATCCCACCAAAATTAAGACCCCTAGGGTGCAGACAAGCTTTTTCTTTAATTTGACCTAGTGACCTAGTTTAAAGGGTCACATGACCCAGTTACGAACTTGATCTAGATATCATTGAGATAAACATTCTGACCAAGTTTAAAGAAGATCGCACCAAAATTAACACTGCTAGAGTGCAGACAAGCTTTTTCTATAATTTGACCAAGTGACCTAGATTTCAAGGTCACATGACCCAGTTTCGAACTTGACCTAGATATAATTAAGATAAACATTCTGACCAAGTTTGAAGAAGATCCCACCAAAATTAAGACCGCTGGAGTGCAGACAAGCTTTTTCTTTAATTTGACCTAGTGACCTAGTTTAAAGGGTCAGATGACCCAGTACGAACTTGATCTAGATATCATTGAGATAAACATTCTGACCAAGTTTAAAGAAGATCGCACTAAATTTACGACCGCTAGAGTGCGGACAAGCTTTTTTCTATAATTTGACATAGTGACCTAGATTTCATGGTCACATGACCCAGTTTTGAATTTGACCTAGATATCATTGAGATAAACATTCTGATCAAGTTTGAGGAAGATCCCACCAAAAAAAAAGACCCCTAGGGAGCAGACAAGCTTTTTCTTTAATTTGACCTAGTGACCTAGTTTTAAGGGTCACATGACCCAGTTACGAATTTGATCTAGATATCATTGAGATAAACATTCTGACCAAGTTTAAAGAAGATTGCACCAAAATTAAGACTGCTAGAGTGCGGAAAAGCTTTTTCTATAATTTGACCCAGTGACCTAGATTTTAAGGTCACATGACCCAGTCTTGAACTTGACCTAGATATCATTGAGATAAACATTCTGACCAAGTTTGAAGAAGATCGCACTCAAAATAAGACCGCTGGAGTGCAGACAAGCTTTTTCTTTAATTTGACCTAGTGACCTAGTTTTAAGGGTCACATGACCCAGTTACAAACTTGATCTAGATATCATTGAGATAAACATTCTGACCAAGTTTAAAGAAGATCGCACCAAAATTACAACCACTTGAGTGCGGACAAGCTTTTTATTTAATTTGACTTAGTGACCTAGATTTCAAGGTCACATGACCCAGTTTCGAACTTGACCTAGATATCATTGAGATAAACATTCTGACCAAGTTTGAAGATGATCGAACCAAAATTATGATTGCTAGAGTGCGGACAACAATTGTGAACGGACAACGGACGGACGACGGATGAAGGGCGATCACAAAAGCTTGCCCTGTCACTATGTGACAGGTGAGCTAAAAAAAACAACAAAAAAACACCAAAACAACATACTTTTTAATAAGTTTGAATTTTTTTAGATAAAGCAGATAATTTTTAGTTATGATCTGTCCCATAATATATATTTTATTTAACATTATTAATCAGACGACTGTTGCAGCTCTATGTTTGATATTTGATGATAAGGTGGTATGATCTATAAGCAATGACTGTTCTATAAAACTTAGAACTGTGGTCACTGTAATTGTGACCCCTTGAATATTATTGACCTGATTCAAAAAACTACTAAAAACCCAAGACTGAGGTATGTAGGGTAAGTTTTGAGTAGTGCTTTGACTGATGCACATCACACTTCCGACAGAAAGATTGAGAAAATGAAGTTGTTAAAGGTGCCTGTTACTCAGACATCTTTGTAATCTCTTCACCAGAACTTGGCAGAAAAACAAAAGCTAGATATTTTTTAAAGGAAAAACAAATTAACAACACAAAAACCCACACCTTATCTTGACTGCTGCATTGTGTATGTGTCAATTAAACAGAGCCCTATCTTATCAAAGCACTGTATAACAAGGTCTGCTAAGTTTTTATTTTTTTATCTGTTTCAGACTGATCAAAGAGCCCTGCTTCAAGCTACCTTGCAGCCTGGACGCTGACTATGTTTAATTTAATATTCTATAAAATTTGTAATTTCCTATTCAATATTCTTTCTTAAGGTTACCTTTGAGAATCATTCCATAAGTTTCATCCTTAAATACATGTTACATTTGACATTTGTTAAGACTGACTATATCTGGGACACTAAGTATTTATTGACTGGCTGGCATGTCACATGCACATAACATAAAAAGTGTATCAACCAAAAAACCAGAAGCTGCACCACACTATCTCCCATTCAGTGAAGTTCATTTACGTTTGATAAACACTGATAGTCCATAGCCATGTCTTCTCAATTTATAAATCTTTCAGGACTTGCTTATCAGTATTTAGAAGTTCAAAATCGATGCTTGCCCTTGTTTTGTTTTTCTAGAACTTTCCTATTACCAAAAGCAGAACAAGATCTAAATAATCTCAACCCCAACTGTCAAATGATGGCAACAAAAATAGAAAAACAAAATCTGATTCTGGATTTCATGACTGGGTGTCATTTGTTCAATAACAAAAGGGCAGAAATCATGACATCAGAATTCTCTGGGGGAATAGAAATCTTGCTTCTGTAAATACAAATCATCATGAAATACAATATGTAGTTATGCATCAATGATTAATTTGTCCACAAGTGTGACACTTTGGCTAAATGTAACAATGCTAGTTACTCTCTGTATGGTTTCCTAATGACTTTCTCAATAGTGGCTGATGAGTACAAATCCAGCTGACAGTATAAAAGCTTTCTCTCTGGTTTAAATGGAATACAGTAGAGCAAATACTCTAACTGCATAACCTCATGTATGGTGCACGAAATGGCTCCAAAGATATTTGATTCCAGTGCACCTGTATTTTAATGCATAACACGTATAATTTTATACATCTGATGAATATTTTTTTAGGTGAAACAATAAACTAGGGTTGCACAGATGTAATGATTATTTTAGGTGCATCAATAAATTTGCAATTCAGATTAAATTAAACTTTGACTGGTATATTTCATATATGTCCATCACATAATTTAGTCCTCCACCAATTTAAATAATTAACATATTTTTTGCGACTGACATTTACACACTAGGCGTATAAAAATGTAGGGACATCAGTATTTTTAATGGCGGTGCATCACTATTTTAAAGGTGCAACTTCATATTTATACATCTGTTGTATTAATTTGAATGTTCGCCTTAAAAATTTATTTGTACACCAGTAATTTTATTTGTAGATGCACCTCCATTATCTTTTGAGCATTTTCAGGCATATTACTCATGTAATAATAGTGTTATACTGACTTCTCCTCACACACACAGATTAAGTGTAGGGAACCTTAACATGTTGTTAATACTTATAAGACTGAATCATCTTAAATCTTGTCAATGTCAAGGCTGTTTGTTATTGGTTAAACAATATAACCCTTTACTCCATGGGGTATGGCTGTTATACAGATAAGCAGACACATCCACATTGTCTGATCTGGATCTTCACTGTATGCTTTTTGATTCATAAGGGTTATTTCTGAAGAAGCAAACAGACATAGTAGACTATGAACAGATGTCACAGATTTGCCAGATGATCTGAATCTACACCGTCAGCAAATGCAATAATATCTGTATATTTACATTCCTATTGATTTCTTCCTTTAAACAAATTCGGTTCATTTTGCATGAATCGCATGACCCGTAATGACGTCAGTAACGTCATGGCTGTTACTATTGAAAACTCCCACGTATTACTCACCCTTTTCACTTAATACTAACTTTTGAAAGCGTTCGACTTAAGTTTATTTAAAGAAAAAAAAGAACAAAATGTAAATATAAGTAATGATTCTTATTTTGGTGCGGTTCATGCAGATTGGACGTGCACGCGAGAGCTGGCAAATTTGCCAGCTCTCGCGTGCACGTCCAATCTGCATGAACCGCACCAAAATAGCGCTTTATGGTAAATTTGCCAGCTCTCGCGTGCACGTCCAATCTGCATGAACCGCACCAAAATAAGAATCATTCCTTAAATATTATGTAATTTAGGGTTCAGCGGAACAAAAACTTAATACATATTATAAGTCTTTATTTAACTATTAATGGTTTTTCTTGCATAGCAGATAAGTATTTCTGATTTACCGGGGAAAGAAAATCTTCTCTTTTCCCTAGGGAAAAGATAACTTTCACGTGCTACACGAGTGACATCACGTCTTCAGGTGTCTGACGTAATAAGATTCAAGTTAGTGACGTCATTTACGAAAAAGTTTTGCTTGAACGTCAATAATTAAGAGTAAGGAAACAAAATTAAGTTTGTATACATATACACAATGTTATGAACAGTAAAAGGTATGCAAGAAAAAGTATCTTGCATGTGACATTCAGTAAAGATGGAAAAATCTGTCACCTCTGGTGAACTGTTTTGGCAGGAACTGGGCAGAGCCTCGTTCCCGCAAAAACAGTACCCCCTCGGTGACAGATTTTTCCATCTTCACCTCACACTCATGCAAGATACTTATAATCTACCCTTTGCGAACATGGTCACTGTCAGTCTGAAACCTGTCTGGTCAAAGTCTGCTGTTTGGTGTTAACTTACTTTGTATCTTTCAACAACTTTGTTCATTGTTCAATGAATGACTAAGCAAAAAACACAGTTACATAAATTCTAAACTGTACAATGGAGAACTTACACTATAAAGTACATCTGTCCAACCTTCCATGGTTATACACTGGAATACTGTTAACATGGCGAGCCCAAAGTTATCAAAGTTTGTGATGCCATCATTGGGACCATCCCATCCTTCAGCACAAATCTCCCCATTTGAGGCGTCACACTGAAAACCTTTAGCCGATGACGAACACGGATTAGGATCTTCACTGGCATACTTATCTGAAATCATGCATTTATTGTTCTTTAATCAATTAATTATTTTGGGCACACATGCCAACAAAGCCAGAAACTTCTTTGAACACAGATTAAACTTGAAACAGAAACAATCATACTCTGAACCCGGTAGGTTTAGAACTGAAGCTGTGAATGATTAGGAGGCTAATAACTAGAACCCTGAATCATACTTAGATGCCTTATTGGGGGGAGGGGGGGGGGGGGGAGTAAAAAAACTGGAACCTTAAATGATCATACTCATATTTCAGGGGTATAACTGGAACCCTGAAATATCAATACTCAGATCCCAAGGGGTTGATAACTGGTACCCTGAATGATAATCAAATCCCTGGGGGTTGTAAATGGGCCCCTAAATGATGACAATCAGATCCCTGGGGGTTATAACTGGAGCCATAGAGGATTCTACTTATATCACTGGATGGTTTTAACTGTAACCTTTAAAAAAAAACTACTCGGAATCACAGAATGGGTAAACTAGTGCCCAAGGTTATAAAGCTGAGCATGGAAACCAGTCTCAAATCTCAAGCATCTGATTGGCTGAAATGGCGACCAGTCGCCATTTCAGCCAATCAGATTCTTGAGATTTGAGACTGGTTTCCAATCTCATCTTTATAACCTTCAGCCCAGATCTCTCCTTATTAAGATTTATTCACCAGTCTAGCAAATCTCAAACGGGTATGTGTGTAACAGTATCTGCTAATTTTAATGATTGACTACTTACTAGTTCCATTTTCAAAGCATGTCTTATGAAGTTTCCCTGAGAAGAGTTCAAGTCCAATTATGGCATAGATGATGATCACAAATATGACAAGTAGAGCAATGTGTAATAAAGGCACCATCGCACGGAGAATCGAGTTGAGTACAACTTGTAAACCTGAAAAACAACAAGCATTTTTATAGTTTGTACAAAATTATATCCACGCAAAATAGTTGTTTTGGGAATTTGCAAGAATTTTTGTGCTAGCAAAATTATATGATACTACAGAAACTGCCATAATCAAAATAAATACTGTAACTTCATAAATATTTGTGGGTACAAAGTGTAATGGTTTTAAGAAAAAGACACTTGTGGGTTCTTTATTCAAGGATTTAAATTCTATTTAATCACAATTATGTATGAATATATATAGATATATGGTGGTTGGTTTAAATTTGCAAATCAAATGGCACATGAAACCCATAAAATTAGTAACAACAAATAGTGTTCAGTTGGAACACTTGTGTTGCCCACTGGTACTTCATCAGAATACAAAATCGAAGTACAAAATTGGGCATAACTCTATCAAATGTGACATTGACCAAAACAATCTGGCATCATCATGACCTTGTTGTCATAAGCAATATCATTTTAAAGTTTGATGAAGAAATTTTAAGAAAAGACAAAGTTATAGCCAACCTACAGTTTTTGTGATGAATGAACAAATGGATGGATCAACAGACAAAACAAAACAATCCCTATGTCTTGCCTTTTCTTTGAAAGGGCGACACATAATTGTATTCCCAGACACTGTCACACTGTTGTCACAAATCATCCTTGGGAGAGGGGCAAATTGTGTTAACTCTATAGTTAACATACACAAAATACAATAAAAAATTCAATTAAAATACAATCATATCTTTATTAAAGCAATTGGGTTTGTTGACAGTTCAATATAAACGAGTTCTGATCAACTTTGAATCCCAGTGTTTGTGTGTACATTTTCTAAATGTAGCAACCAGTATTGATTTAAGCATTAGAATTTCCAAGACAACAAACGTGCCTGCAATATACTTTTCCTTCCCAATAATGACCAACTATTTTCCCATAAAAGCTGAAACTGCATTTTTTCTACAAAAGGCACTTGTAGACTGCTAAATGATGACTGTTAGATGGGGCATTACGATTCATGTGGTAACCTTACCATCTACTAAGTGAAAAGTAGACAAAATATCTTCTAACTTTTCAGGCTTTAATTGAGTGTTCCTTAGGTGAGATGGGAGAAGGTTGTATGCCTTGTGCAAAGTTCCATTTAGTGTAGATTAAATTTAATGCAGGTCTGATAGTGGGTGATAATTTCCAACCAATGAAAATTATACTTAAAAGAATATAATGAGTGTCAGGTTCCATCAACTTGATGTATAACTTAAAAGTATATGGTACAGCTAGTGCTAAGTTCCATCTACTGGCAGTTAAGTAGGCCATACTCCGAGCACCTCATCTTACTATAAGGCATTAGAAAATTAATTCCTAGATTCTTGGGAAAAAATGGGGCATGTGGGTTAATTTTACTATTATTTATCATTCTCACAGTTTCTTATGACGCTTGTGTAGTGCATAGATAAATAAGCATCTAGCCGACTATGAATTGTCGATTCGCACTTAAATTTTCGTTCTGCGCTTTCATACTCTACCGGTTCATACTCGTAATATAAATTTTGATGTAAGCATTTTTGTTTTTCAAAATAAAAATGTTTGGACAGAGTGATTTTCGTCGGGCGGACAGGGATGAGAATCTAGGAATTATTTTTCTATTGCCTAATATATACTATGTTTTATTAGTTATAAAGCATAAATACTAGGAATTGTACAGCTAAAACATGGCGAGAAAGAATCATTAATTGCTTCTATTATGCAGCCTGGTTGATCAAGGATTATTTCTGGTAACTTGAAATTGGAAGCAATTTCATTTAGGTTCATTTCCATATCAGTTGAAAAGCATGTAATTAAAAAAGTTCTCTGTTACAGCCAGAACTCACTATATGTTATTATGAGAAGGCAGTCCCAAGGGACTTGCTGAAAACAGCTACGGTCATTTACCAAGCTGGCTCTCTTTCTAAATATGCTCAAAAATATTCAGTGCTAAACTCATTTTATGCCACAGCAGTAATGTCCCTAAGTAATAATTGAAGTTTAGACTGGCTGAACTCAGTTCCAGTAAAGGCAGCTGGCAGAATCAATTTTGCTAGCTCTGTAACTGCGAACATTTGAATCAGTTAACGAAATTAGTCGCATCGTTGGAAACTAAAATGCAACAAAAACAAAAAGTTGTCATGGAAAAGAAAGCATATAAAGTTTTATCCCAACTGTAACGATTATATAATGTACTTACTAGGTGCCCTAGATACAAGTCGTAGGGGCCGCAACACCCTAAAAGCTCTAAGGGCTTTGACATCAAACACGTCATCTTCCAATGTGGATGATAATATTGTACTAATTAATCTGAAAACAAAACAAATATACATAAGAGAGCTTAAAAAGTCAAACATCCTTAACATACTTTTAATACTGAGGGCCTCTAACAGACTTTGAGACAATCTACAATTTTGAAAGTTCTATTTTACTTTGAAATGTTAAAACTGTAACAAAAATAAGGCTAACTTCGTTTCTTATGCATAATTCATGTTATCTTTTCATCAAAAACATCGGAATTGGTTTACTGAACAAATAATTTAATCAACCGGTGAAAATCAACGTCTTAGCTCGAGCAGTAATTTCCCAATTCTGTCTCCGAGCAGACATTCAATAATGGAGTTCTGTCCTTTTTGCCAACCATTGAATAAATCTATTATACAATTTGGGATATGAAATTCTGCCTTTTCACTACGGAGATAATGCCTGCACTTAATCAGACTGACCATATTCATGAAGCACAGCTGGATTTTATATATTCATATCTCTCAGAAAACAGCTCAATTATTACATTAATAGAAATAGAGCAATTTTCATGTTATCTTAGAGTAATTTATCTCCCACTCTGTCCACAAAGATACAATGGTGCAAGCCAGATAAAACATGATATAACCTTAGCATAGGCAATAACATTCATATCCATGGGGCAATCATTCCATCAGTATTTTTACTGAACATCAATTTCAGAGACATAAATGAACGGGATTTCAACATGAAATGATACATAAATGAAATACCCTATTCAGAAATGATCAGTCTGACACATGTACTCTTGCATACCACATTGGAAATTACCAGCAGAAGACAACAGCTCATGTGCTGTGACATTACTTGACTTGATTCCTTGTTAATTTTTCTACCAGAAAAAAATCATTTTTGAAATAAAAAAAAAAAATTAAACATAAAGAAAGGAAACGGTGGAAATATGGAATTCTAGATAAAGTTGGTATACCGTATTTTCCCGCTTATAAGGCGATCCGATTATAAGACAGGACCCCTACTTTTCCGCCAAAAATCTGAGTTTTTTGTATAAACCCGTTTATAAGACGGGGTGAAATTTCAGTGAGATCGGACCCGAAATGTTTGAATTTCGCAAAAAAAATCGGCGACGTTTTCAGCAAATGTAATATTTTCGCACTCCGTAACTGGAACTTATCCTAATAAGTGTAAATTTAGCCAAAAAATCAGCAATTTTTTCGGTAGTTTTAATGTTTTCGAGGCTCCGTCATTGGAACATATCCTAATAGATGTGAATTTAAAAAAAAACGGCGAAAATCGGCATTTTTTTCGGTAAATTTATTATTTTTCGAAGCTCAGTCACTGGAACATTTCCTAGTAAGTGAGAATTTCGAGAAATATCGGCGAAAAATCTGCAAATT